>JAPPVO010000032.1:95379220-95486720 GCA_030407325.1 Camellia japonica
AGAAGACTCAACCGAGGTTGGTTCAACCGAGCTAGCCGACCAGACCGAGCAGCACTCGCCCGCAAATCCAAGGGCAAGGGCCCTGCCACCCCCCGGTCTGGGCGCCGGAGTTCAATTATCAGGGACGACCAGTTTCTGCCGAGGATTCAGCTACGCTGATAAGGATTACTCCCTTGGCTTCAACATGACCAAGGGCTAATCCTTCCGGCCGACATGAAGAGGCACGACGAGCTATCGGACCTGAAGGTTCTCCGCTCGGCGGCAAAATCCATTGTGTTGGTAAGTCCCATAATCTTTGTTTGTTCGTCAACCGTTTGCTCGGTTTTTGCCCGGTTCGCAAACTCTTATGATCTTTCTTGCACGCAGGCCGCACAAAAGAATTACCTGGCCCACGACCGGATGATAAAGGTGCGGCAGAGCTTGCGCGATGCAATCGCCGAGAACAAGGAGCAACAGGCCGAGATATCCAAGCTGAAGGCCGCGCAAGAGGCTATCGCGGCAGAGCGGGATGAACTGAGGCAGAAGGTTGACCGAGCAGAAGCTGAAAAGCAACGGGCCGTGAAGTCAACCAAAGCTCGGTACCTCGCCGAGCTACGCAAGCTGCGTGATGCCGAAAGGGCCGAGAGAGACAAGGCGGTTGAAGACGCAGAAGACCGCGGATACGCTCAGGGGGAGAAGACCTACGAGCGTCAAGTCCGAGCTACCAAGGACATCTTTTTCCAGTGCGGCTGGAAAGCCGCCGTGGAAAAAGTTGGCCTTGGTCAGGACTCTGACATGTTCATCAACCCGCCCCCTGTGTATATCCCGGTCTATTTGCAAGCATACGCCAGCGCCGCGCAAAACCGATTAATTGCAGAGGCAAGGAAGGAGGCAGAAGAAGAAGCTGCCGCCGAGAAACAAGCCGAGCAAACTCCATCCGAAGCGTCTCCAAATGCTGAAGATGAAGCAATTGCTCGGGATGTTGTCACGGTGGAAGGCGCCGATATTGATGCCGAGGAGGGCCTGCCCGAGCAAACGTCACTGAATGCCGAGTTGACGGTGGAGGGGGCCGAACAAAACCTTGACCTAGATTGAAGACTTCCTTTTTCATTTTCCTTTGTCTTTTACTTCCTTTCTCTTCTTTGTTTTGCAATGTAACCGGGCTATGCCCCCCCCTTTGTACTGAACTTTTTCTATCAATGAAATGTGAACTTTTTGCTGGTACATCTGTTATTTCTGTTCGGCTTACGTGTGTGTGAATTTCTTGCTTCAAACTGGCAGGTCGGCTGAACCGCACAAACAGTCTGCCTTCAAGTAACCTTGCAGTTCCTTGCATTTCCAAATAAAATGATATTTTGTACTTGGCCGAGCAAAATCCGCTCGACCTTGTTTGGTTGGCAACACTTAGCCGGCCGAGCTAAAACTAGCCCACCTTTTTGAAGTTGTTTACTATGCCAATATTTCCTTTCGGTCGAGCAAATTCAGCTCGGCCGTATAATTGCTGGACAATTCACCAACATTGTCACTTCCACCGAGCAAAATCAGCTCGTTTCTCATATTGGACAATCCACCAATATGCTGGATGGGCCGAGCAAAATCAGCTCGGCTCTTACATTGGGCAAAACACCAATGTTTTAGTTAGGTTGGTCATGCCGCCAACATTCCCACCGGGCGAGCAAAACCGGCTCAGCCCTAATGCGCATTGTTCCATACGCAACTGTTTGTGCGGTCTGCTCCATTCCGAGGAAAACAGCCCGGTCACCATCAGGTCGGTTCTTGCCCCTGGCATCCATAATTGCCTTCTGTGTCTCATGATATCATTGGACAAACGCAATACAAAACAAGAAGAGACTATTTTTCATTATAAAAACATCGCCATCTCTTACATCAAATGCCAAAGGGCTGGGGGTCTAAAAAAGCTAAGCAACATAAGCAAATTACAACTCAAAAGTAAAAAACCTTAAGGTTGGCTGCATTCCATGGTCTGGGGATAGCCTTGCCATCCAGGTCTTCTAGATGGTATGCCCCTTTGCCGGCTAAACCAATCACCTTGTATGGTCCTTCCCAATTTGCACCGAGCTTGCCTTCGCCAGGGATCACTGTGTTGCCAAGCACCTTCCTGAGGACCCAATCCCCAATCTTGAATAGCCTAGGGTGCACTGCCTTGTTGTATTTTTTGGACAGTTCCTGCTGATAAGCCGCTATGTGGATCAATGCGCGCTCTCGTCTTTCTCAGCAAGGTCCAGCTCTAGTGCCACGGTCTCATTGTTCAAGTCTGGCTGGAAACTTTCTGAGCGGATGGTTGGCATGCCAATCTCTAATGGGATGACGGCCTCCATACCATAAGCCAAAGCGAACGGTGTTTCTCCGGTCGACCGTCTTGGCGTAGTGCGGTATGCCCATAGCACATTAGGAAGCTCTTCAACCCACTTTCCCTTTGCCTTCTCGAGCCGCTTCTTCAGCCCATCCAGGATGGTCTTGTTTGAGGCCTCTGCTTGACCATTCGACTGAGGATAGGCTGGCGTTGAATTGTAGAATTCAATCTTCAACTCTTCGCAAAATCCGCGAAAGAGTTTCCCATCGAATTGAGTGCCATTATCTGAGATGAGCGCCCTGGGTATACCGAAGCGAGTGATCACATTTTGCCAAACAAATTTCTTAACGTCCTTCTCCTTAATGGTTGCCAGTGGCTCGGCCTCCACCCATTTGGTGAAATAATCAGTGGCGGCGATGAAAAACTTGCGATTGCCCGGTGCAACTGGGAGTGGTCCAACAATATCCAATCCCCAGAGTGCGAACGGCCAAGGACTTGTGAGGAAGAGCAACTCCCTTGCTGGTTGGTGGATCTGGTGAGCAAATTTCTGACACTTTTCACATCGGCGAACGTATTTTTGCGCGTCCGCCTGCATGCATGGCCACCAATAACCCTGCGAGATTGCTCGGTAGGCTAGAGACCTACCCCCAGTATGGCTGCCGCAGATGCCTTCGTGGATCTCATAGAGGAAAGCTTCCACCTTAGAGGGGTGGACACACTTCAAATACGGCCCGTGAAAGATTTCTTGTACAAGTCTCCGGAAGGTGAGAGCCAAAACCGCTCCGATTTTGCCCGGATCTTGTGGGCCGCCTTCTTTTCTTCTGGTAGAATTCTATCTTTCAGAAAAGCGATGATGGGGTCCATCCAGGAAGGGCCCAAGTCGGTGCAGAGTACTTCGGTTGCTTCTAGTTCCTCAATGCTTGGCCGAGGTAAAAATTCGATCATCAAGGGATTGGGAAAGGTCGTCTGAGTGGAAGCGAGACCGGCCAATTTATCGGCCGTGCTATTTCCTTCGCGTTTGATCTGCTCAACTCTGATGGCATCGAACTTCTTGACTTCCGCTCGCACTAGCGCCTGATACTTGGCCATTCTTTCATCTTTGGCCTCATACTCCCCTGAGACTTGATTGACCACCAGCTTTGAGTCACTGAACACCATAAGGGCTGTGACCTTCATTCTCAGCGCGCTCCTTAGACCGGCGAGGAGGGCTTCATACTCCGCCTCGTTGTTGGATGCTGGGAACCCGAGCGTGATTGCTTGCTCAATAATCAGCCCATCTGGCGAAGTTAGCACAATTCCCAGCCCAGCCCCATGCCTATTGGACGCCCCATCGACGAACAACTTCCACATCTCGCCAAGAAACAGCTTCCAGCAATCAGACGGATTCTGGGAGCTTCTCAATTCCAAGTCTTTGGTAGGCTCAATCTGGTCTCCTTGCACGTCTTTGCTGGGTTCTTCTTTTGATGAGTCGTCGGCCTTTGCTATTTCAGGCAAGCTTTGCTCTTCTCCCGCTCGCGAGCCATCACATATCTCTGTTGCCAGAACCCTGGGTTGTGCTAAATCCGCACCAACCAAATCAACCGGACAGACTGGATGTGTTCTGGGGCAAATTCCGCCACAAAATCTGCAAGGCTTGAGCTTTGATCGCGGTGCGTGGTTGGAACTTAATGTCGTACTGCCCCAATTCCACGGCCCATTTCAAAATTCTCCCAGTGAAGTCTGCATTTTCAAAGAGCACCTTGAGCGGGAACTCGGTCAACACAACTATTGTATGGGCATGAAAATAGTGTGCAAGTTTTCTTGATGCCATCATCAGAGCCAGCGCCAACTTTTCCAAAGGGAGGTACCTTGTCTCGGCTGGGAGCAAAGTCTTGCTCACGTAGAAGATGGGCAAGTGTTGGGCACCTTCTGCGCGAACCAGGACGGCGCTCACTGCATGTTGAGAGACTGCCAAGTAGAGGTACAACTCTTCGCCCGGCTGCGGCGTTACCAAAATAGGTGCTGAGGAGAGATACGCCTTTAGGTCTGCCAGCGCCCGGTCGCACTCATCATCCCAAAAGAACTTGGACTTCAAGGTTTTGAAAAAGGGCCTGCAACGATCCGAAGACCGGCTGATAAATCTATTCAGCGCGACTGCCATCCCGGCAAGATGTTGCACGTCCTTTGTGGAATTCGGGCGCTCCAGCTCTTGTATTGCTTTGATTTGGGATGGGTCGGCTTCAATTCCTCGGTTTGTAACCAGAAAACCCAGAAACTTGCCAGTGCCAACTCCGAAGGCGCATTTGGAGGCGTTCAGACGAAGCTTGTGATGCTTTAGTACGGCAAACATTTCTGCTAGGTCGGTGAGGTGCTGAGACTTCTCCTTACTCTTCACCACCATATCGTCGATATAGGCTTCCATAGTTCGGCCCAGGAGGGGAGCGAACATCTTTGTCACCATACGCTGGAAGGTTGCTCCAGCATTCTTCAACCCGAATGGCATGACCTTGTAGCAGTATAAGCCTCTGGGGGTGGTGAACGACGTGATCTCTCTGTCCGGCTCATACATGGCTATCTGGTGATAGCCGCGATATGCATCCAAGAAGCTAAACCTCTGATGGCCAGCGGTTAAGTCCACCAGCTGGTCGATTCGAGGGAGGGGAAAGCTATCCTTCGGGCAAGCGCGGTTGACAGTCTTGTAGTCAACGCAGACTCGCCATTTGCCATTTTTCTTGGGAACAACCACCGTGTTGGATATCCACCGAGGGTATTGCACCTCTTCAATTGCTCCGGCTTCTAACAAATTTTTTACTTCTTCTGCCACCACCTCAGCATGGTGCAAAGCTGAGCGGCGCGTTCTTTGAATAACCGGCCGTGCATTGGGGAAGACATTCAATTGATGGCAGATGAAGCTTGGGTCGACGCCAGGCATGTCGTAAGGCGTCCACGCAAAAGCCTCCAAGTTGGAGACCAAGAATTTGACATAATCCGTCCGCTCGGCACTAGACAAAGATGATCCCAAGAGGAAGAACTTTGTTGGATCGTTTTCGTCAATGCGCACCTCCACCAAATCTTCGACCGATTTTTCCTCGGCCTTCCTTCCCACGTCCTCAAGGATCTCCTTTCCCTCGGGCCCCTCGATCATCTGGACAAACCCTTTGGCTGCTCGGCTGCCATTTACCGCAACGAAGCATTGTTTTGCCATCACCTGGTCTCCCTAAACTTCCTCTATTTGCCCGTTCGACGCCGGAAAGCGCATGATTTGGTGGAAGGTCGAAGCAACTGCTTGCATGGCGTGCAGCCAGCCCCTGCCTAAGATTAAATTGTAGGTGGATGGAACTTTGAGCACCCAGAACTCCACTTGCTTTACTACTGACCTGCTTTGACCGGCAAAATAATCTTTCCGATCGGCCATTCTGGTTGTGAGTTGAAGCCGACCAAAGGGATGTGCAGGAGCCAAATCCTTGTCTTCTAACTTCATTTGTTTGAACGCGTCATAATACATTATTTCGACCGAACTCCCTGGTCGATCAATATTCTCTTGATATCAAAGTCTTTGACGCGGAGAGTCACCACCAAGGCATCATTGTGCGGCATCTGAACCCTTTCCAAGTCTTGGTTGAGAACGAAAGGATGTCTCTTTCTCGGTTTCCCTTCTTTACGGCGGGCTGGACAGAGAGCACTTCCCTCATGTGCTCGGCCTTCTTAATCATCCTCAGCTCGCAGACCCTTGCTGGTTCGATGATGCCGTGGATGACGTTGATCACACCCTGCGGGGGCGCCTCTAGGGCGGCCATGCCGTTAGGCTCATTCTGCCCGGTTGGTGCGGCCTTGACTCCCCATCTATGTATTGGTCAAGATGCCCCGCCGCCACCATTCTCCAAATGCTGTTTGAGCGGCAAGCAGTCTTCTGTCCGGTGCCCCCGTTCTTCATGGAAGGTGCAGCGATATTTTGGATTGAAGCCTCTGTGCGTTCCCAACTTGCGGCCACCAACGGACAAAGGCTCCCTCGGATTTCGCTCAAAATGGTAGATGGGAATTTTGAAGACCGTGGTAATTCCTGTCCGTGCCTTCACTTTCTTCTTGGCATCTTCTGCTGCGTCGCGGGGTGCATCAGCTCATCATTTCTACGACCCTTGTTTGTCGTTGGCCGGTCCCTCGACGCTGATCTTTTGTCGGCCTGGGCGGTTGTCCTCCTGCCCAACCGAGTTAACTTTCCCCGCTGTCCTTCTGTCCAGCGCGACCGGATTATTCTTCTCGGTCGCTGAGGCAGCGTCATCCTCCACACGAATGTGTTCGTTGATCCGCTGCATCAAAGATTCCATGGTGGTGGGCTGATGCATCGTGAGTGAATCTCGCAGTCTATGCCCGACTGGGAGACCCCTCTTGTATTGAGTGATCGCCAGATTTGTAGGGCAGTCGAGGATCTCGTTGTAAGTTTCCCAGTACTTCGCGTTGTATGTCTTCAGCGAACTTCCAGACTCCATCTTGACGCCCAGGAGGTGGTCGACCTCCTTCGGCGTTCGAGTGTTGGTCTTGAATCTGGTGACGAAGGCTTCCGCTAGCTGCTGCCACCCCTCAATACTCCCCTCCGGGAGTCTTTCGAACCACTTCAAGCCCAGCTCTCCCAAGCTTGCTGGGAATATGAGGCACATCAAGGCGTCGTTGCGCCGGTGGCCAGCCATCACTTGCCGGTAATGACTTATATGCATGTACGGATCCGTCTTGCCGTCATACATAGTAAACTTTGGCTGGTGGAATCCAGCAGGGAGTGGGGTGCTCTCAATCGCTGGGGACAGCGGCGTAGCTGTAAGTCTCGCCAGCTCTTTGTCCTCCAGTGTAGGGGCCATGACTCTGGGCGCCGGCATCACCACCTCTTCACTACAACGAACTGGGGCACTCAGCCTCTGGAGCGCCGGCACCCTCTGAGCCTCCCGACGGCGCGCTCTCTCCTCCAACACGTCCTTGAGATCCCTGGAACGGGAGGAGGCGGAGTATCGCGACGTCGACGACTGGTGTGAGGGGCGGTACGTGCTGTTGCAAGTGAAGGATCTGCCCTCTCGTTGGCCGGAATCTCCAACCCCATAATTCCTGGTGATGGAGATAGAGTGGGTCCTCCTCTGGCGGCGACTGCTAGAACGAGGGGAGGGGGTGCGCTCACTGAGGTTGCCCTCTCCAGCAACACCCTTCCCCCTAACTTGGCGCTTCAGCAGCTCCATCTCCGCCGCCATCTTACGAATGAGGGCGTCTTGGTCCTTGAGTTTGTGCTCCAGGCGCTGCTCACGGGACTCCCCCCGGTGTCGGCGGCCTTCTGGACTCTGCGAGCGGTCGGAACTCCTCCCACGCTTATCGCGCGCTCCTCGCGATGAAGTTTCCAAGCCCGCCATGGTCGGAACATTCGGGGGGCCTTCTCTCCTTCGGACATACTCTGGAGTGACACCATCGACGACGGACAGCGGGACTTCCTCGTTGTTGGCCATGGAAATGGTCGAAGAAGCTCGAAGGACAAGGGTTGAATGTTAAAGGTTCCCACAGACGGCGCCAATTGTACGGGGGCGAAATATTCTTTGCTCTCCGTACGCCTTGAACGTCAAGCTTCTGGTAATGGCGTCTATCTCTGCAACACAAAAATGGTGAGCTGCCCGGCGGTGGAGTGCCGGAAAGACCCTCCGACGATCAAGTCAGATTTCGGGAAGAAGACAATGAGGAGAGAGTGTTTGTGAGAGTCAGTTCGCCTACCTCCAACGTTCGTCTTTCTCCTCAATTTCTAGGCTGGCCATGCAGCCTCAAGATTGTGCGCGCACTACCTCTGCTGTCCTTCCCTGGACAGGTGGCAGTGTGCGCCTCTCACCACCTTACGCGTGTAAAGGTTTTGTCCTTTCACCAGTACACACTGAACTGTCTAACGGTATTGAGGCGTTCGTGGAGCAGATGTCCTCTCCTTACACCATTGGCCCAGGTGGCACCCTTGACCGAGATACCACACCCGGCCTATTGCTTGCGGAAGATCACCAACCGAGCTACATACTGCCGAGCTGTCCCTTGTCATCCGTGAAAGACGGACCACCTCGGGCGAGCTACTTCTGAACCGATTCATCAGGACCAACCGGTTGCGAGGCATGCCGGCCTCCAACCGTCCTATCTCCAATCTCGGTCACACGAAGCCATTCGCCTTGGCTGGCCGGTCAGAGGCATGCCGGCCTGGCTGCATCCTCGGCCCAACCCGGATCATTCTATAGCTCGGTTTCCATTCGCCACTTCGAGCTTCTCCGGCACGTGCGAATAACAGCTCGGCTAGGTCCAGTTCGCGCTTGCCCGGTCAACGTCTCCGACCGTGCAATTCAGTCGCGTTAATAGACGAGTTAGCTCGGCGCCGTGCATTCCGTCAAGTCTAACGTCGCCGTTGCTCGGCCGTACTGTCACGCAAATCTTCCCTCTCAGACACAATAGAAGATCATGCAAAGGTCTAATATACAAGAAATCCACAATGTTCAAGAGGAGGGGTGGACCAACCACTAGTTCCAGAAAATCTGCAAGTCAACCAAGAAAGGTAAATTCATGTCGATTTCAGTAATTTCACTTTATGCATTTCAATTTGAATTGAATTCTTATTGCAGATCTCAAATGCTTCATCTCAACAAGCTGAAACACACACATTTTTATCCCAACCAGCTGTCACTCATCCTGTTTTATCCCAACAAGCTGCCAGTACTTATCTATCTTCATCCCAACCAATTGCCAGTACTCAATCACAACCAACAATGCCTCATGGAGTAAGTGCAAGCAAGTGGATTTGCAGCACCTGGAATTAATGCAAAGGATAGGGCAAAGGGTTTAAGGGATTAGGTTTAGATGGCCTATCTTATCCAAACAGAAGAAGTTTTTTGTAATGTTGGAATGTTGGAATGTTGGAAGTTTTTTGTTGGCATATCGGAATGTTATCTTAAATGTTGGAATGTTGTAAGGCCTGTTTTTTGTAATGTTGGAATGTTGTAAGACTTGTTTTTTGTCAATGCACAAGCTTTTATAATTGAAATGTTGGAATGTTGTTGACATTAAAACAGGTTTTGTAATTCAATTGTTGAAATGTTGGTCTTAGAGAGCAGGTTTTGTGAGTACAATGTTGATATATTAATGCTTAATGAACATGCTTCAGGTGTTGGAATTGAACAAGTTTTTTAATGCTTCAAAAATATATTTCATTTATAGCAAAAAAAGTCTTCAATATTACATATCTTCCTTCCTCATATCAGGTTACATAACATTTTTTTTTTGCTTTCATTTGAGTACATGCAATTTAGCATAAAAATAGTATCCAACTTCCTAGCAACATGATAACCCCATATGATTTAATTGTTGCACGAGTCTTGGTAGTAGATCAGGCGAGCGGCGGCACAATGGTGGGTCAATTTACTCAAAATATTCACAAGTGGCATGAATCTGAAAATTTTAATAAATAAGTTTAGATTTTTATTTCAATATTATATAACATAATAATAAATTAATTAATTACTTAATTATTAAATATTGAAAGTAATTACCCCATAATTTGCACATCCTATAAATCTTCTTTCCATATTTGTATTTGTCCAAGTTGTTCTCACCGGAGATCTTTGGCCGCAGTAGCATGTACGAGCTAACCTTTGTCCACTATATTGGGAACCTTAGGAGGATGACATCTTCAAAAATGGAAGTGGTCCTAAAATTTTTTTGGCTAGAAAAGTAGATTTGGAATTTTTTTAGTTGCAAAAACTGGGTTTGGTTGCTTCATGTTTATATAGGCAAGTGGATGGCCAAATTAGGGGCAAATTGGTCATTTAATCCTTTCATTTAGGCGCCAAAACACTTAAAACCAGCGCAGACATGCTTTTTTGGCTTGTGTTCTACACTTGCTGTTAAGTTTATCGGATCCCGTTACTTTTGTCCTTTAGTCAAAATCACAAAATGTTTATAAGTACATTTACAAATGTCAGGGATAATGTAAAAACGCTTAAAACTATAAGAGGTAAAATGTAATTATCTCTAAATTTAATTAATAGAATTGATTAATTTGTGAATAATTGCATGTATTCACAGTTTACTTTGTACGAGAAAAAATTTAAATACCTGCACGTGGGGTTCATTGTCAGGTAAAAGAAAAAAAAATAAAAATTAATTATGTATCACTTGGGAATGTTTGACATTTGTGCCATTGACTTCTTTAGCTAATGGGAAAATAGTTTTGTTTACACATTGATAAAGTGTGAGAAGAAAATGGAATCAATGGAAATTGGGGAATCATAAAAATCCCTATTCGTGGAAGAAGATGGAGTTCAAAACTTGGACTTGTGCCTAGTTTGGTAATATTCAATTTTAATTGATAAGTTAAAAAATTATTAAAAAAATAAAATAAAAAATCAATAAATTATACTAAAAAGTTAAACATTTTTTTCTCTTTATTTTTTACATATCTTTTTGTAAAAAATTAAAAAAATTATCTCAAATATATATCTATATATATATTTTACCTCATATTTTAGTCAAAAAATTAAAAAAATATTAAAATAACTTATTCCTAAATGAGTAAATGTCCATTTCGGCCTATTTTGGCAACACGATTAAAAGTTAATTTTTTAATTTTTTAACTTTTTAAAGTCACATTATCTATCTTTTCTTTTGTACGTTCCCTCGAAAACAAAAATTTTAAAAATCAATTTTTAACCTACTTCCAAAAAAAAAAAAAAAAATAGGCAATCGGAAGCACATGGAGAAAGAATGATTGCTTACTCAGCATCAAAGAAAATATTACATTGGGTTTGTATTGTGAACTAGCTTCAATTGAAGGGAAAATTTATCTATAAATCCTATATTAAGAAATGGTGATCCGTTTAATATCATTTTTTTTATTATAAATTAATTAGTCTCATAAATTTTGAAAAGATAGATTTAATTTATTATTTAAAAATTGAGTTTACAGTTATACCTTTATTTCTATTATGTTAGTACTTTTTTTTTTTTTTTGGGTGGTAGAAAGGTAAGATACACAATCTATGAGAATCAAATTTGGGATGAATTTTTTATATGGAATTTTGTTTTATTTGGAATGACTTGAAATGTGAGATTCTTCAAATATTTCAAAAGGAGTACAAAAATGACCTGAAATGTGAAATTCTTCAAACATTCTAAAAGGATGTCAGATTTTTCAAACATTTTAAAAGAAATACAAATGCTCCTTAATAAGTTTTGGACAAATGTATAATTTCAAACTGTAACACTACAATGTAACACTCCAAAAAAAACTCCTTAATATATATTTTTTCAAATGTAATACTCTAATGTAACATTCCGAAAAAGATGAGAGATTTTTCATACCATTCTAAAAGGAGTACAAAAATTTCTTGGTAAGGTTTGGACTAATGTATAATTTTAAACTGTGAGTGTCACATTTGGGAAAAGTACAATAAAGAGTTTTTTAGTATTTTTGTGTGTTATATTAGAGTGTTATGTTTAGAATTACATTGATTCACTACAAGAAAAAGCATTTTTGGTGACTAAAAAATCACCTTTGGTCGTTGAAAGTATAGGTTTTGGCGACTAAAAAAGCATTAGTAGCTAAAAGTGAAGATTTTTGGTGACTAAAAAAATTTAGTAGCCAAAAGTATAGGTTTTGGCGACTAAAAATCTGTTTGGTCACCGATATATGGCTTTTGCCGACTAAAAAAATTTTAGTAGCCAAAAGTAAGGCCCTTTGGCGACTAAAAAAAATTTAGTAGCCAAAAGTGAGGTATTCGACGACTAAAAAGATGTTTGGTCGCCAAAAGTGAGGCTTTTATTGACTAAAAAAATTTTAGTAGCCAAAAGTAAGGCCTTGGCGACTAAAAAAAAATTTAGTAGCCAAAAGTGAGGCATTTGGCGACTAAAAACATGTTTAGTAGCCAAAAGTGAGGCTTTGTTGGAGACTAAAAAGAAGTTTAGTTGCCAAAAGTGGTAATTTTAGCGCGGGAATTTTATTTTTTAACGATTAAAAAATAATTAGTAGTCAAAAGTATAGAATTGGCGACTAAAATTATGTTTAGTCGCCAAAAGTGGTCTCTTTTTTTTCTACTAAATAATTTATTTTTAAATAAATTATGTTTAATAAAAAATAATTATGTTTATATATATACTTTTATATTAATACGGGTTTATGTACTATATAAATAATATATGTTGCATATATAATCATAAGGTGTTATGGAGGTGCAGTGGAAAGAGTGTCTTGTATAAGGTTTATGGTGTGAGAGGTTGATGGTTCGAATCTCCACAAGAGCAGAGTGTAAATTTTTTTTTTTCACGAATGAGCTTTTGGCGACCAAAAGGTTTAGTCGCCGATTCCTTGAGTATTGACAACTAAAAAAATAGTAGGTAAATGTATAATTTAAAAAAATGAAATTGAATATTGGCAACTAAAATATTGGTCAGTAAATGTATAATTTAACATATATAATTGCCTATTGGTGACCAAAGTTTTGGTTGCTAAAAACTTGTTTTTTGGCGACAAAAAATTTTTTAGTCGCCAATACCTTTCTCGACCGTCTTCCGGCGACCAAACCAGTGATTAAAAAATTTAGTCGGAGAAACTAAAAAGCAGACTTTTGGCGACTAAAAATTGACTTTTTTTTTAGTCGCCAAATATGTTTTTTCTTGTAGTGATTGGAGTGTTAATTTTAAGAAAAGTACACGAATGAGTTTTTTAGTGTGTTACATTGAAATGTTACGTTCTTACTCGTAATGTGGGATTTATCTCAGAAAGAGGGAAAATCCAAAACCTCTTTAGTGCAGATTGCTCAAATGTGTAATGTCACATTTGGAGAAACCCACTATTATCTCTCAAAAATTAAACTCAAACGTGTAAGTGACTACCCTTTTGTGTAATTTCTACTTTAATAGGGCCTTTCAATTCATAAAAAAAATGAAGGACTAAATAGTTCACAAGATCACATTTTAAATTTATTGGTGCTCCACTCTAACTAAAGACCTTTTTTTTTGACTTTTTTCTTATTTATTGATTTTTGATTTTTATTTTTCTTAAATGGATTCAAACCTTTGGTGATTATTACAATGAAATTTGGCCAAAACTATTTCATTGGACTCTATTATTATTATTACTTTTTTGTTGTGAAAAGGACAATTCATAATTTTTTGCTTCATAAACTCCCTCACTTGGAGGGAGATTTTGATGGAGGACACATAAATATATATATATATTTTGACAAACTTGCCATTCCATATATATCGTTGCTTCTTGTGTCTTCTGTGATCAATGTCGTTGCTTGTTACTTCAGTTACACTTTGGAATTGAGTTACCCAAGCAGACCAACCCTTCCCACGAAGAGCCAAAAGCGAAAGAGTTTTTGTAAGTAAGAAGAGAGATTAATGATTTGTGAAGCATACTATTGACAAAGATTTGAATCAAATTTGTGAGTGTGATTATCGTTCATTTCCTATCGTTCTTGTCCTTCATCAATTGTTTTTCAATTTATAATAGTGAAAGATTCATCGAGTTCAAAGCAAGAGAATCTCGTCGAGTTGCAGATCTTCATTGAATTCAATTCTATTCGAGTTATTTGTTGATTTATTTGTGAGCTCGTAGTGAAGGAACTCGTAAAACTTCCTTTAGTTCATAATCTGTTTTTGGTCATTGATGCCTTATTCAAGAAAATACTAAAATGTTACTCTGGTAGTCAGTAACATATTGCTGTTAATGAGAGTAACATTTTATTGTGAAATAGAGTAAAATATTATTGTTAAATAAAATAAAATGTTATTATTTACATCAATTTTGATGGTAAATTTTTTGTAAAAGAATTTTATAGTCAACCTGTATCTTCTTTGATATATCTTGATGAGAGAATTCTAAAAATATTAATTTTATTAAAACCAACATCTAAATAAAATGTTATATCATTTTAAAGTTTAAAATATTTAATTACTAATAAATGATATTTTGATAATGGTGATATATGCTAAACTTTTTAAAGATTTTTTTTTATACATGCTCTTAATCTATTAAATTTTTATTATTAGAAAATTTTAATCAAATTCCCCAAATAGTTTTTCACTCATTAGAAGAAATGTTGTTTTGTAGCTTGATATTTACAAGGACAAATGAGATTTTGATCCACTTCATAACATACACTAAATAAAGATGTTTATTTTATGATCAATACTTATAAAAGGGCGGCTCAATTTTTTTTGGGCCTCAGGAAAAACCTCAAAAGGAGGGCTTATATATTAAATATTAATTAAAATAATAATTGCTTCTTTTTAAAAATAATTACTAATTAAGTTCTTACAATAAAATTTCTAATATATTTTTAAATTGATAATATATTTAATCCACTTACTAGTTAATTTTTATAATCAATTTTATCGAGAAGAAATGTTGATTTTGTTGGAAAATGTTAGATAGCGTTTGGTAGAGTTTTAAATTATGATTTGAGAATACAGTTATATTTTGAGTTTGTGAGTTTTGAAATTATGATTTAAGTATAAAAAATTTGTTTAGTTATGAGTTTTGAAAAGAGTTTTGAATTAAATTTGAAATTTTTTATGTAACATATGATATTTGATTAAAAAACTTATAACTCATAACCAAACACACAATCCAAAATTCTATTCAAAACTCATAAAATTTTTTTAAAAAATTCGAAAATATTTTTTATTTAAAATATAAAAATAACAAGTGTCAAAAAAAAAAAAAAAACAAACAAACAAACAAACGAACACTGTTCCGATCAACCGGTCAGATGTCCTAATAGACGTGTTTACAAAAGTGAGTGCGAAATTAATTTTTAAAAATTATAACTAAATATCACACTCAAACCAAATGATGAAATTAAAGTTTGCCTCTTTGGGAGACGAACTAGAAAGGAAAATTCCCTAAATTTGTTTGCCGTTTCCCTCAAGGGTATAATTAATAATTTGAAATTGCACAGTATCCCTTTCTTGCAGTAGATTGGGGGGAAAAGTGTTACTAAATTTATACCGTCTGTTTTTTTCATATGTGACTACAAGTCTATCTAAAACAAAATACTCCCTCTTTGTAGGCGTGATCAGTTGGAAATAGATCCAATTTTTGGGCGCTTTGGCAAAAAAAAAAAAAAATTCCTTATTCCTGGTGGTATCAAGATGTCACCGTGTCGATTTTGTTAGAAGATGTTAGGTTTCTAGCCCATTTGACTACTTTGGAGTCCGGAGAAGACAATTTTTCCTGAAATATTATAGTATATGTACCTTTTATTTATTTGATTCAATACATATATAGAAGAAAAAAAAATATATATATTTGAGGCTTTCCTTTTTCTTGTTCTTTTTATTTTTTATTTTTTATTTTTTTAAATTTTGCTTTGAGCATGTGAGGCATTATGAACTTGATTTTTATAGAGATATTATTTCAAAAGAAATTGAGTTCACAAATATGAAAGCCGACATTATTTCAAATTGAACGATACAATCTTTATCCATTGTCATTTATAAAAATATATCAAATAAGCAATGCCTCATGGTAGAATGCTATATAGTAAGGAAATACACACAAGCGGGATTTTAAAGCATAAAAATTTACATATTTATTGACGTCCTCTCGAACGGCTACAAAACAAAGTTAATAAAACATATATGATCTTATATACAAAATCCTAATGCAATTCACTTATGAAATACAACTAAAGATTCGACTATAATATAGACATGTGAATCATCTCAAGAACATGAAGTAGCACACATATGTGAAACTTAAATTTCAGAACATAAACCTTACACTTCGGATCATTTACCATGTGTATTATCAAGAAATCAAGACAAAATGACATACCTGAATCCATTGATGAACGGTTAAACGGAAGCGTGATTATCAATAAACTCTTTGTTATTGATTATGTTATTGCCTTCTAATCCTTTCCCCTTTAGTGCCTTATGTTTCTCCTTGAGAGGATTTAGAAAAATAGCAGTGTTCTCTTTTTCACTCTTGGGAAGGAATAGGGACCATAACCTTTTAAAGGTTGTAATTGGTTTTCAAAACTGAAAGGTTGTGGAAGTTCAAAAGGAATGAAAACCAACTTTAACCATTATTGGTTTTAATTTCTATTTATTGGTTTTCAAAACTGAAAGGTTGTGGAAGTTCAAAAGGAATGAAAACCAACTTTAACCAATATATTTTAATTTCTATTTCTGCCCCTCATAGAAATAGAAATTATACAACTAGTATCTACACATTAGGTCCATAACACATATACCCTTAAGCCTATTAACTAAATTGAATCACTTAAATTGTAGGCCTCTTATAAATGATAACACCACATTTAATTATGTGGTCCTATTGAGACATTATCTAACAATCTCCCACTGGACCACATATGTGTGCTTAACTTTAGTGAGCTCAGAAATTTGTTATCATAACTTGAGGGTATCCAAACAATCTTGTCCATTAACTATATTAATATAGGATCAAAGCGGTCTTCGTTACATCAATCGTAACTCGACCCACCAATGGTCACGTATACTAATACAGCTAAATGACATAGATCAATCATGGATGCGTAGCATGGAAATTACATGTGATGTGATCCATACATGCCTATTTCCAACTGGTCCTACTTAACTTTATTGAGATCAATACTTCACAATACGTAACAGAGCGTAATAAACTGAATATTTCATTTCTGCAGAAATTAATCTAATTACATAGATAAAACTCAAGGCTGACATAAAGCAGTAATATAAATACAAACTCCCACTAAACCAGAATGTTCTCAAATAGAACAACACCCATCTGAGCAGTGTGCTCATGAAAGACCTTGGGTGGTAGTCCCTTCGTAAGTGGATCCGCTATCATGGAGTTTGTTCCAATGTGCTCTATGGAAATCTGTCCACTCTGCACTCTTTCTTTTACAACTAGGAACTTGATATCAATATGCTTTGATTTTGTCGATTCCTGTTTTTATTGGAATATAAAACTGCAGACTTATTATCACAATATAACTTAAGTGGTCTTTCAGTGCCTTCCAAAATACGCAACCCAGTGACAAAATTCCGCAGCCATATCCCTTGGTTTGATGCCTCATAACATGCTACAAATTCTGCGGCCATGGTGGATGAAGCTATGAGCGTCTGCTTTGCAGACCTCCAAAAATTGCTCCCAGCTAACAGATAAATATAGCCTGATGTGGATTTCCTACTGTCTTGGCATCCAGCAAAATCGGAGTCGGAATATCCAATGACCTCTAACTTATCCGATCTCCTATATGTGAGCATATATTCCTTTGTTCTCTGTAAATATCGCATAACACGCTTGACTGCTTTCCAATGATCCATGTCAGGATTACGTAAATATCTGCCTAACATGCCAACTATAAACGCAATATCCGGACGCGTACATACTTGAGCATACATTAGACTCCCTACAGCCGAGGCATAAGGAATCTTCTGCATTTCTTGAATTTCAAGACTATTCTTCGGGCATTGGCTGAGACTAAACTTGTCTCCCTTAGCAACCGGGGTTTCACCTGATTTACAATTTTGCATGCCAAATCTATTGAGTACTTTTTCGATATAGCTCCTTTGTGATAATCCCAGAATACCCCGAAAACGATCTCGGTGTATTTCGATTCCTAATACAAAGGAAGCATCACCAAGATCTTTCATTTCAAAATTCTTAGATAGAAATCTCTTGGTGTCATGCAATAAGTTTATATCGTTTTTGGCAAGCAATATGTCGTCAACATATAAAACCAAAAATATGTGTTTACTCCCACTGAACTTGTGATACACACATTCATTAACAACATTAGTTTCAAAACCATATGAAGTGAGAACTTGATGAAATTTGAAGTACCACTGACGAGAAGCTTGTTTTGAGTCATAGATGGATTTAGTCAATTTGCAAACCATATTCTTTGGGTCTCCTGACACAAAGTTTTCTGGCTGCACCATATAAATTGTTTATTTAATGTCACCATTAAGAAAAGCTGTTTTGACATCCATCTGATGCAACTCAAGATCAAAATTATGCAACAAGCGCCATAATTGTCCTAAAAGAATCTTTCGAAGAAACTGGAGAGAAAGTTTCTTTAAAGTCAATTCCTTCTTTTTGAGTAAAGCCTTTGGCTACAAGACGTGCCTTATACCTCTCCACATTACCATTTGAATCCCTTTTGGTTTTAAATATCCATTTACAACCTACGGGCTTCGCACCAACTGGTAATGAGACAAGTTCCCAAACTTTATTGTCTTGCATAGACTTATATTCTTCATTCATGGCTTCTATCCACTTATGAGAGTTGGAACTTTCCATGGCTTGACGAAAGTTGATTGGATTATCTTTCGACATTCCATTTTCTACCTCATGTTCCTGGAGATATACAATATAATCATCTGAAAGTGCAAATCTCCTTTCTCTTATGGATCGCCTTAATGGCACAGATTCTTGAGGTTGAGGTTGTAGAGTTTGTTTCTCAGGAACAATTACCTCATCTTGAATGGGGGTTTGAACTATATTATCTTGAACAACATTGTCTGGTTGAGGATCCGAAATTACTTCTCGAGCAATGACAGGTATAGGAACCTGTGATTGGTCAAAAGTAGTAGTAGGAAGTGGGATTACTCCTTACTCCTGCTTCCTCCTCAAAAACAATGTCTCTAACTGGATTTCTCCTCCCAAACTCAACATCCTCAAAAAATGTTGCAATTCCCGTCTCAAATATTGACCTATTTGTGGGATCATAAAACTTGTAATCCCGTGATCGTTCGGCATAGCCAATAAAGTAGCTGCTAATGGTTTTAGAGTTCAATTTTCGTTCATGAGGTTTATAAGGCCTCGCTTCAGCAGGACACCCCCACACATGCAAATGTTTTAGACTAGGCTTTCGCCCAACCCAAAGCTCATAAGGTGTTGTTACAACTGCTTTAGTTGGCACCCGATTTAAGATATAAGTTGCTGTCTTTAGAGCCTCACCCCAGAGGATAAAAGGAATAAACAAGTATGCTCACATTAAGTTACCAAACAGATAATCTCTAAATAAATTAATTTAATGACAACATCTCAAGATACCTAGCACAACATTAATACCAAGCCTTTGGGTAGTGATATTAACTGTAAGTGGTATTCTTGTTGTAATGATCAAACATTGACAATAAGTTATGTCAAATAACAAATCTATCTTTTGATGGATTTATTATTCACATTAGGTTTTCTTGACAATTGGCACATGTTTATCACCACAAAATGTGTGTGTAATTCTGCCAAGTCTTAATCATGTCTTTGGACCGATAAATACCCGCATGAGATACACAGACATGAACATCAAAACATTCCATATAAAACAATCTAGACAAGAGAGATCACTTTTGTGACATCTTGTTTGAATTGACTTATATTGAGAATGTTAGAAAATTAAATTTCTGTAGACGTTGTATGAAATTACATTAAATTTAAAGATTTCTAAATTTGTGACCCCGTATATATTATATAATCTGCAGCAATCCCAATTATATACATACATATATAAATAGAATTGACGGGTCCAAAAACAAATAGTTTTTTTTTTATGATGTTCAAAATTAAACCGATCAAATCGCAAGATATATCTATATATATATAAATACATGATGTTCATCCATTTGAGAGAGAAAAAAAAAAAAAACTGCCCACCGACTCATTTTACAATTCCAGAAAACAGATTGCCATTTTCACAGAACAAAACAGGAAAAAACAGAATTTACATCCATAAGAAAATTCAGAATCTGATTCCAGGAAACTAAATAGAATGAATAAAGCATATCAATTCTGATAAGACACATGATATGCTGGCTCTGATACCAATTGTGTAAACTTAAATTTCAGAACATAAACCTTACACTTCGGATCATTTACCATGTGTATTATCAAGAAATCAAGGCAAAATGACATACCTGAATCCATTGATGAAGGTTAAACGGAAGCGTGATTATCAATAAACTCTTTGTTATTGATTATGTTATTGCCTTCTAATCCTTTCCCTTGTCCTTATGTTTCTCCTTGAGAGATTTAGAAAAATAGCAGTGTTCTCTTTTCACTCTTGGGAAGAAATAGGGACCATAACCTTTTAAAGGTTGTAATTGGTTTTCAAAACTGAAAGGTTTGTGGAAGTTCAAAAGGAATGAAAACCAACTTAACCATTATTGGTTTTAATTCTTTGTTGGTTTTCAAAACTGAAAGGTTGTGAAAGTTCAAAAGGAATGAATGAAACCAACTTTAACCAAATGTTTTTAATTTTCCATTTCTGCCCATCATAGAAATTGAAATTATACAATAGTATCTACACATTAGTCCATAACACATATACCTTAAGCCTATTAACTAAATTGAATCACTTAAATTGTATCCTCTTATAAATGATAACACCACATTTAATTATGTGGTCCCATTGAGACATTATCTAACAACATAATCACATAAGAATTAATTAAATCTATAAATGTAAATTTAGCAGAATCTTAATGCATGAAATATGAAATATGATGCTATTTACAGATATGGAAAGCGAGTGAATGAAATGGATAGAAAGAAGCGGGCACGTGGAATTATTACAACACCGAATAAAAGAAAAATAAAAGAAATGAGGTTAGAAATTATTACAACACAAACTGATTCTAACAAATTATGGAAATACACAAAAATAAAATAAAATAAAATAAAATAATAGAAAACTCCAATCATCCATCGAAAATTACCTTGTTTATTGCTTGGAAACTACTTTATTTTGCTTTTATGGGAATTCCTGTCTTTCATGTAGCAAAACCAAAACAAAGCAAACAAAACCTTTCCAATAGATGCTATATTATATGTACAAAAAGCCATCAAATGAAAATCTAACATGTATAGGAACTGAAGCTAGAAAATACCAAACTAAAGAAATATATAGAAATCTATATTCATCTCTTTGTGAATAAGAATAAATTAATACCCAAATTCATGCTTATCAATTGGAGAGAGTAGATTACCATCATTTGAAAGGGAAAGTCTTACAAAGCTTGTGAAAACTCTATAGGACTTCTAAGAAAATAGGAAAGAACGAGAAAATACATATAACTCATCGAAAGTAGTTAAAGACTCAACTTTTTACTCATAAAATATGGATGTGGAATCCATTTCCATGTTCAAAATTAGTCGAGAAGAGAGTTTTTCACACTTTTTAATAAGGAAGCCTTTATAGCTTCAAATGAAAAATAGAACAAAAAAAATATAAGAAAATAAATAATATACATCATCTAAGGGTAGGTGGCTTAGCCAACCATTTCTACAAATTAAATTCTATATTTAAGCATAAGAAAATTCTGAAAATATAACTTAAGAAGATGAAAGAATAAGAAATAAAATACAAGAAATTAAAGAAACTACATCATCTAAGGATAGGTGGTTCAACCAATCATTTCTATAAGTTATATCACATATTTAAAGACAAGAGAAATATAAATAAAATAGGTGAGAAATTTGCAAAAATTCATCTTTGGAGGAGATAATGAACTTTCAGATTTCCAAACTCTCTTCCTAGCACCCTCAAGGTTGTGGAATAAGTTTTTGAAATCTCAACAAGAAATTCAAGTTTTTAGCTTTAGTAAAATTTTAAGTGGTATATCAATGGATATTAGTGAAAGAGAAGAAGATGGAGGTTTATATTATATTTTGTCCCAATTTTGACAAAACAAACTCTTTCTTTGATCAAAACTTAGACCTCTCTCAAATAAAAAATTTTCACTTCTTTTTAATAGCTCTAATGATCTTCTTATATAGGCAATTGAATAAGGCTTTCTTAGTGGAGAAAGTGGAAGACAATGATGGTAGACAATGTATAACGGAGGTGGAAAATAATGGATAATGGAGGTGGAAGGCAATGTCTAATGGAGGTGGATAGAGATGGAAGACAATGTGTAATGGACGTTAAAGAGAGTGTATAATGGAGGATAAAGGGAAATAACCCTTTTGGTAGTGGAGATTGATGTGTAGAAAATTTGGTAGTAGAGATTGAAGATCCAAGATCCTTTTGGTAGTGGAGATTGGTGAATTTTGGATGAAAAATAATTAGACCAAAATAGGTGAAGGTTAAGATTAAAACTTAAATTTGATTTTTCTGTTGAGAAATTTATAAAATAGCACAATTTTCATCATCGGGTGTTCAGAAGAAAGTGTCCAAGTCTTAAGACCGATCAAAATGGGGTGTCTACACACCGCATAAAAACATTCTCAGCAAATCTTTACAAATAGAAATTTCACTTCCACACAACAGATTTCATCAATACACAAAATAAGAAGTTTGTGGAACAATAAAAGGAAAGTAAACCTGTAAGTTTGAGTTTCAAAATTCAAAACTACTGTGAATAGAGACAATAACCATTCATCGTGTTGGAAACTCCTCCAAACCAGCACCGACCACACCTTGCTAACGTTGGTACCGTTGCCCTCATGTTTTTCTGGTCGCCTATCTAGATGTGGCAAAAAAAAAAAAAAAAAGAGAAGTCCTTAAATGGAGAGAAGTGAAGATGGTGAAATTGTAACGCCTCGAAAATTTGGGCAGGATATATCTATTTATGCAACAAAACCCACCTGATAGACAAAAACATATATATTGCTAAGTAATCCATACACCCATTTCCATTAAATCCCAAATGCCAATTACATGTTGTTCACATCTCAATGCCCCAGTTCCAATCCCAAACATGCATTTTACAACAAGTATGAAATGGAAGCCAAACAGGTAATAAGTGCCCTACAGGCTTACAAATTTATCCAAGAACATTTTTGGTTACACAAATTGAGTCTCACTCATTACATCTTAAGCCCTTGGCTTTACAAATAACAAATATACACACATAAGGCATAATTAAGAAGCTCTTACTTCCCAAAACTCCATCCACGCTATTGCCTTGGAGGAAGCATCTCACCTGTACTTGAAAATGGTATTCCCATATAGGGTGAGCCAACAGCCCAGTGAAAATATTCTAACACAATTTATGAGGTTTAGCAAAGGTATAAATACCATATACATAAACAATACCGATCCTGAAACATCTACAAGACCTGCATATCTATATGCCACTAAGACCAACCTTATTCCATGTTCTTTTAATTTCATTTCCAGTTCATATATGCTACTCAATTCATGAGTTAAATTCGTTATCTTTCAACAATCAAAATGAGACTACAACTCAATAATTTTTCAATTATGCAAAACTCACATAAGCACTTCAAACCTGCCATTTTACGGATATTTCGTCCGAAGGAATAGGCACCCATTTATATATAAAATTTCAAGTCTTTCACCTAGGACACTCCGACCAACTTGCTTTAAATGGAGTCCATTCCCTTTTTCCTCCCAAACAAATATACATATGCAATGTATTTATAAACATAATCACATATGGAGTACATCCCCTTTCTCATCCCAATAAATATACATATACAATGCATCTATAACATGGTCATATTCAATGACACCAACAATGGACTAGCATTAAATCGCCTAATCTTCATGTAATTTCTACAACAATCATAGCTATCTTCCACTGATAGCCCAATGCAATTATTTCTAAAGAGATATTCAATATCAAAATAAATAGTTTACTGAAAACTTCCATAGGTGAGATAATACATATCCAATATCACCATTTATAATCACCACCTTCCAATTTCACGTTTTCAATGTTAATCCCAATTATTTATGCAAAATAATAATTTAATCAAAATTAGGGCAGAATCCCCCTTTCACCAAATATCAACCCAAACACCAAAATCAACTATTTTGGCACAACATGATCTTATATTCAAGTCTCATACTCATTTACCTCATATTCATCAAAACCCCTCTTTTCATTTCACACCCAAATCCTAGATTTGTCCAAACCACAACCAAATCTCATCATCTATACACAATAGCAAATAACTAAACTAAAAACTATATTAGAACGTAGAAAATCCCTACCTCAAGTTTTGAAGAGAATCTGAGATGAAACCCCAAAATCTACGGTGTCGAAACTCGATCTCCACTGCACACAATGAAGCCCTCGAGGTGATAACCAACTTTAGTGAAGAACTTAGGCCTAAATCCCAATGGATTTGGAGAAATCAAAGAGAGAAGATGACTTCTAGAGAGAGAAGCTCTAGACCTAGAAATTTGGAGAGTTTTAGAGAGAGAGGGGGCTGCAAAAAGTGATATGAAATCCTAATTTACGAACTAATATAACAAGGTCACTCGAGCGTGAAATACACTTTCCCGTAAGTAATCTCGACCCCCGAAGTTGACCGGGTCAAAATCGGAATTGCTACAGAAATGATTTTGGAACTACACAGCAGTTTGGGAGACAAACGTGGGAAAGTAAGAATGTAGAAGTGATTGGTTATGATTTATTGAGTTCTTATGTAAATGCTACATGGCAAAAGTTTCAAGAAACTAAGTTAAGGGCTCACTTTATATATTAGTATGCATATTATAGACTAAAATAACATAAACTACCTACTTTAGAGACTAAAAATGTAAAAATTAAATGTACACCTGTCTCGTTAAAAAAACCCTAGTCTCTCTCTCTCTCTCTCTCTCTAAGAATTCGTAACCTTTCTCCCTTTTTCTTTGTTGTTTAAGGGTAAGAGGGTGGTTCTTGTAACTGCCCTCTCCTCTTTGTTTATTTTCTTGCGGTTTCTCTTTTTTTCTTTTTTGTTCATCACTATGCTAGCCACTACCGCTCCTCTCATCTCCATCATCAACTTATCACCGAGAAAGCTTTTAGATCTAGACTCATTTGATTTTTGACCAAGATCTAACGCTACTAAACATGCTTTTATACATTAGATGACCATCTCATGTCCAAAATGTTTTATGTTGTAATGTCGAGGTAAGGATTAAGGTACAACAGATATCAGTTGTAACGATAAATGAATCGTGAAGGTGATTGGTAATGTTTGTTTTGTGGTAATTGTTTAGATTGTTTGTATTTTATTTTATTTTATTTTATTTGTGCTACAATAATGCCTAAAAAAACTATAATAAAAAAAAAAGAACTGAAAAAGAAATAAACCCTAAAATAGGGTGCATTCATACACCCTTTAAGAAGTGAGCAAATGAATATTATTTCCAAAATAATCTAATTTTTTTTTATAGTACAATTATTACACTTTAAAAATATTAATTTTTTAAAATTACCCTTTGGATAGTACATTTTTTTTTAAAATATTAATTGTCATAATTGTATTTTTTGTATTGATAATTTAAAAGAAGGGCAAAATAGAAAATTTATATTATTTTAGTTCTTAATTTTTGAAAAATGACTAATATTTTGGGATAATAAAAAATAAAATAAGGGACTAATATTTTGAGACGGAGGGAATATATGCCTCAAAGAAGTGAGCAATTATTTCAAGCTCGAAGAGTATTGGCAAGGTGGATTTTTTTTTTTTTAAATTTGGGAAAATTGTGATAGTAGTCCTTGTACTTTGGTCATTGTATCATTTTGGTCCCTATAATTTCAATTGGCTCAATTTTGACTACGAATTTATGATTTTGTTTTAATTTTGTTCAATTGATCACAACTCTTGGCAATTTATTATGAAAAATATGCATATAAGTAGCTTGTGTCTTATTTTTTAGATTAAAATTATAAATTTACTAAACTCAGTGAGATAAACTCAACCAATTCAGTGATTATTTTCCATCAAACACACACTAACGGCATTATCAATTGGACTAAAATGACACAAAATTTAAAATAAATAGTCAAAATTGAGCTGATTAAAAGTAGAATAATATAAGAGACAAAATATAGTAATCACCAGTATAATTTGTCTTTTAATTTTAATGTAGTCCATCTGTTATGTTGATTTTTTTGGGAGACAACATAAAAATGTGATGATTTGTAATCAGTGAAGGGTATAACCCTTGGTAATTTTTCCAAAGCAATTTTCATTAATCAATCTACCCAAACTATCATTGTGCTTTTATTTCATACAAAAATTGTATATCAATATTGAATAAATCAATCTTAATTGCTCCAATCACAAAAAATAAATAATAAATAAATAAAAATTTACAAATAAAATCAAAATTAGGGACTTGATTTATAAATTCAAAATTCAAATTTATTTGGCCAAACATTTCGACGTTAAATATTTTATCCAAAAGAACAAGTTTAGACAGAATAACTAAAACACCTATATATATATATATATATATATATCTTATTATTATTATAATAAGAGGCACTTTAGGTACTGCTATAATACACGACTCTCTTTTTTTTTTCCCATTTTACCCTTTTTTTTTTCCCCTTTCCTGCTGTATCCTTTTGCTTTTTGTCCCGTTAGATATATATAAGTCCTGTTAGATATATATATATATATATATGGTTTGCTTAAAAAACCAATACTTTAGTTCCATTGTATTGTTTTGATTTTTTGTTCTGTTATATATATATATATAGGTAGGTTAACAAATAATACTTTGGGCTTGTTTGGTTTATATTTCAAGATATAATTTTTGAGAAAAATATAATTTTTAAAAATTTTGTTTAGTTCAAATTTTTTGAATTTTTTTTTTCAAAATCACTCTCTCTCTCTCTCTCTCTTACACATCAATCAATCATTTTTTTTCTCTTCTTTTTCCTTTTCAATCATTTTTTTTCTCACACACATCCACTCAACTATAACAAAATATCAAATCATTCCAAACTCCCAAACTATTTTCAAAATATACAAAAAAAAAAAAAAAAATCTAAACTTTCCCTTCAATTTTTTTTTTTTTTTTTATCTATTCAACTATAATAAAAATATCAAATCATTCCAAACTTCCAAACTCCAAAAATATTTTCAAATATACAGTCAAACACACCATTTAGTTCTATTCTAATTTGATTAGTTCCGTTCTAATTAGATTTCATCATCAATTTGTGTCATACCTATCAATCTACATTTAGGAATTATCATTACATGTGGATAATTTCAATGTATATAGTAGAATTAAAAAGTCATTGTGGTGCTTTAATCTCTCGTGTAGTGTGAAGATAGTGCTGTTGTAGGGGAAGATTTGCATTTGGAGAAGAAGTTTGGTGTTGCAGTGGAAAACTTCGGAGTTTAGGAACTTTCATTAGAGTTCAATCTACGCCATCGTAAATTTGCATTTTCAGGTACTTTTCAATTCGATTTTCAAACTTCTCATGCTTTGAATCTATTCTTGATAGAGGTATTCACATGAAATTTGATTTTCAGTGTGAATTTTATAGGGTGAGGTCAAATCTAACAGTTGCAATCTGGGTTAGTTTAGGGTTTAGGATTTAGAGTTTAAATCCTAAATTTTTCTTGAGCTTTGGCTTAAATTTTTGAAATTTTCTTATAAGTTGTGTTATTCTTGTGTTGTTTGGTTGCTGAGAAAGTGAAGGAAAATGAAAATTGAAAGATTTTAATATTCTTTACATAGATCCATAAATATATATATATCCTAAATTTTCCATGTTTAAAGGGTGTTTGGGATTTAGTTTTTTGATAATTTTTTTGTTGGTTTATTTTTCTTTTAGTAAATTTTTTGCTAAAGAAAATTTGGTTCTACTCAACTAGACCAATTAGAAAAATAATTTTTTTAAAAAAAATTCAAGCAAGCAAGCAAGCAAGTCCAAAAAAGACAAATAATTCAAAAAAAAACTTGAATTTTTTGATTTATTTTGGCTTATTTTATTTTATTGTAATTTTTAACTTTTTTTTTTTTATTCATCTACACGAAAAAGATTGATTTTTCATATATTTGTTTATTTATGTTTTTCTTTTTTTCCGACTTATTTTTGCTTTGGTGAACTAATTTTTCAAAAAAAATTAGGGTTCTACTCAACTAGAGCAATCAGAAAAATATTTAAAAAAAAAAATTAAAAGTAAGTCTAGAATAGACAAAAATATTCCCAAAAAAAGTTGATTTTTTTTACTTATTTTGGCTTGTTTTATTTTATTTTATTTTTAAAATTTTTATTTTTTTATTCATATATACAAATTAGGAAAGTAAAAAAAAATTGACATAATTTTAAAAAAAGAATAATGCTTAAAGATAAATCCAGAAAGACACTTGGCTTATTTTAAATGTTCCCAAAAACCCCTTTACTATGCTATACTACAACTTTTAAAATATAATATAATAAAAATTATTTTTAAATATACTACTACAAAAGCACACGATGAATGCTTGTAATGGTTTGCAGTTATGTCACTTTCATGAATACATCTCTTTTTGGTTTAAATGGATTCAATATAAAACTTTAGCTATTTGTGTCGTGCCTTTTGAAAACTATTGTTATATCTTAATCTTATTTTAAAGTAGTTCACTTTAACTATATTTTCATCTTCTCATCTATTAAGTTGCATAATTCCTATTATAGCTCCAAATTCACCACTGGCACTGTGATTGTAGTTAGTTTTGGTATTGCTAAAGTAAAATGGTTTCTTTTTTTTTCCCCCATTTTACCCTTTGATTTGTTGTCTTATTACATATATATCTAATTTGGTTAAAAAGTAAAAGTTTAGTTCCATTCTAATTTGATGATATCATCAATCTTTATCATACCTAGGAAATCCATATTTAGTTATAATGATTGCATTGAGATAACTTTGAGTATGTTGAGTAGATTATACCAATAGTCTATATATTTTAATCATTGTATGATTTTGGTCTTATAATTTGATTCGATTAATTACAATTCTTATCATTATTTTTTTATATTAATAATGGAAAATGTATTTTTATAGGTAAACATGTAAATTGATTAAATTAATTAATTAATTTCAACCAACTCAATGAATAAAATTCTGTTAAAAATCATAACCACATTATTAATTACAATTTACACAAATATGTAATATAAATTCCATGGAAATTTATTATTAATTACACTTTCGGTTTTTATAATATTTAATTTATTAATTGTATTAATTTGTACAATTTATTATTCCTTGGAAATTTATTTTTAATCTTAATTATGATCTGAGTCTAATTTTTGTAATTTGTTGTAATTGTAAAATGTCCTTGTATGGTTTCTTTTCTTGTTTTGTGTGCATGCTATATCAAAATTACAATGTTACTAAAATTATTATCAAAATGACAATTGCGGTTTAATGTTTATTTATCAATTTGTTATGGTATATATCATTGTTTAATACAGTATAGTGTTTCAATCATGCCGGAAAAGCCAAAAAAAATAGTGTCATATGCAAATTTTTCACAAGAATGAAAAGATCGTATTAATCAAAAGAGGTGAGAATTAAGAGCAGAAAAACAAAAAGATCGACCAACAAAAATACGATGCATCAATGAATCAAACAGTTTATTTGAATATGAACCATTGGGAATATCTGAACGTCTTGTTCTTACATCAGTTTTTTCAAAACCTTCCCAATTTAGTCTTGAAGGAGCAACCATCAATCATAACACCTATGAAATGGGTATAATTTCTTTAGAGTCTTTATCAGAGAAAAAATTCATTTTTCCTTATTAGATAACAACCAATTTCATTCTTTCTTTTTCAATTACTTATGTATAATTACACATTTTGTTTCCTAATCCGTAGGTTCTACATCCATCACATTTGATGAAACATCAGTTCTGCAGTGTATACATCATCAAAGTTTTTATTTTATTCTTCAACTATGATAATTAGTTTTTCTCATTATGTCTTCATACATTTATCTTATATAGGTATTAATGATTTCCAGAATAACACAACAACTGACACTGAAGATGGTACTTAAACAACTTCTCTTATTATTTTTTTTATTATACACCCAGCTAGATAGAAAATAATTCTTAAATTCTATTTATACTCTCCATAAGCTTTGTTCTACGCTGTAGAAAGAAGAAGGGAATCACAAAAAGAGATATACTGCTTGAAGCCTTTGTTTTACCAAATAGATCGTGGTGTTCTTTCTGTAATGCAAAAAAAATAGATCTTGAGCCAAATGGTTTTTGTTGTTCTGCTGGAGAAATTGCACTATGTCCCAATGTTGTTCCATCTCAATTGTATGAGTTGTTCACAGGTCATTCCAAAAATTCTCTTTATTTCTTGAAGTACATTCATGCCTATAATAATTCATTTACTTTCACTTCATTCGGGGTTACCCAAACAAACAATTAAAGCGTAGAAATAGAGGAATCTATACCTTTCGTGTGCAAGGACAGGTTTATCATTATATCAATCAGCTTTATCCTTCAGATCATAAACCTTCTTACTTACAGCTCTATTTCTTTGACACTGAACATGAAGTTCAGAATAGGATGAGGATTGCAGATAATCTAGATCCGAACATCATTGCTCTTCTAATTGATATTGTCGTTTCAAATCGATATTCTATATTCTTTAGAAGTTTAAGGGATGTTTATGACCTAGGCACTCATCATATACTTATCCACGCTGATCCATCTTTAGATCCCCAAACTTTTAATCCTCTTACTGTATTCCAAGTTGCTGCAATATGGCACGAGAATGATGAAATTGTTAAGTATAGAGAGCGCGATTTCATTGTCCAAAAACATCAAGGTCATTCTAAAAGAATTCGGTATTATTATGGATGCTATGACCCACTACAATATCCATTGTAATTTCCTCTTGGTGAACCTGGATGGTATAGCGACCCCGGTCTTTTTCCCATTTGATTATTGTATCCGGACTTACGTTCCGTGGATTCCGCTGTTATATTTGTTGTTATTGTCCTTTAATTCCTTATTCTTGGGTTATAGGATGTGTTTAGCAGGTTGGTTGCAGATTGGTTGGCTTTAGAAACCAAGTCTGCATGTTCAGTTTTTGGCTTGGTCGCTCGAGCGAGCTTCTCTTCGCTCGAGCGAGGTCTTTTTTTGGTTTTCGCTCGAGCGAGCTTTCCTTGGCTCGAGCGAGCTTGCGTCCAGTACTTAGACCTGAGAGATGTGTTTCTTGGCTCGAGCGAGCATTTCTTCGCTCGAGCGAGCGAGGTGTATGTTTTCGAGTTCTCGCTCGAGCGAGCATTTCGTCGCTCGAGCGAGCTTCTGGGTTGCAGACCTGAAGCATCGAGTTTTTGGCTCGAGCGAGCTTTTCTTCGCTCGAGCGTGGATTTTGTGTCTGGTCGCTCGAGCGACCATGTCTTCGCTCGAGCGAGCCTGTCCAGTTTAAATACGCAGAAAGTTTTAAATCATTTTTTTTACAACTTTTTGATCCAGAAACCCTAGTTACGAGTTTTCTCTCTCCCAACTCACCTTCTCTCCTAGGTTTGATCTAGTTAGGGTGTGTTTTTACCCTAGTTGCTTTACAAATAAGATAGAGGAGAGTGAGGGCTTCATTTAATCTGAACGGTTGTTGATTTGGAGCACTTTGGAGTTTGGGCTATCATCTCCGTCTTCTTCTTTTTGGGTTCTTGCTTCGAGGTAGGGATTTCCTACTCCATTTATACGCTTTAATCCTAAGTGTTGGTATTTTGGTATGTGGGGGTAGTTTGGTAATTTTGGGAGAAACCTTAGGGTTTTGGCTTAGATTAATTGTATAATTAATTTAAGGGAAAAATGTGGAATTGGGTTTAATTCATGAAGTTGGGGAAATTATGAGATTAATGATATAGTTGGGTAGTTTAAATACTTACCTATGAGAATGTTGATTTTACATTCATTGTTGTATTTATTTCTTGTTTAGAAATAACTGTTTTGGGCTATCGGTGGAGGATAGCGTGATTGTTGTAGACCTTGCATGTGGCTTAGGTATAACTGGAATTATGTCACTTATGTTGACTGTTGAATTAATACAGAACATTACTTGTATTGATTATGTGTTGTATATGGCAATTGTGTGTTTCATTGCATATGCATTTGTTTGGAGAGATAGGGGATGAACTCCACGGTTTAGGGGAAGATAGGGGATGGACCTCTAAACCGGATTTGTTGGGAGGAGATAGGGGATGGACTCCAGTAGCATCACTCATATGTGTGCTTATTGCTATTTGTTGTTGATATGATACATCATTATAATGTGTATCAGTTGGAAGTATGGAAGTGTTGTGGTTTGAGCTTTAGTCTCATTTATTTTTGTGACATCTGGATCACTATTATAGTTGGCCAGGTTCTGAGCCATAATGATATAATTGGAAAGTTGAATAAATATTGGAAAGTGAAAGGTGTCATAGACAATATGTCATAGACAATGTAGACATTCGTGTCATGAAATTGGAAATTGATTATCTTGTGTTAACCATGTATCGAATGCTAATGCTTTAGTTAATTCTTATGCTTGGTTTAGTATTTTTACTGGGCTGTGGCTCACCCTATATGGGAACTTCATTTTCAGGTTCAGGTGGTTCACTACCTCCAAGGACTTAGCTTGTGAGGATTTGGACTCGAAGACTTTTCTTTATTTTATTTGTTTTTTTGAATAACTTGTAAACTTTCAAGCCTCGGGCTTTATTTGTTTTTGAGTTAGAACTCATGGAATTGTGTCCAAGTGTTGGCTTGGCAAGATGTAAGCCCATAGGGCATTATTTTGATGTTTTATTTCATGGTACTCTGATGAATGGAATAAGATACTTTATTTCCTTATAATTCCGCATGTTAATATTATGTATTATGGGTTTATTTTTTTGAGGGCGTTACAACTTGGTATCAGAGCGTACCGGGTTTGAATACTTTGGGTACGTGGGAAGTGATTAGTATCACAATGGGTTCGTCTCGTTTGATAGAGACTTAGTGTAATTTACATGCTTATATGATAACATGTTTATGTGATATGTGGGTATGGAATGTAGTTTCTAGGATGTTGATTGGATCCTTGAGTCTCTGAAAGTCTTGTTGGAAAGGCACTTGATCAATGTTGTTTCCAACCGGAACTTTAGTGGCGCCTCGGGACTATCATTATCCAGGAATGAAATTCGTAGGTGCTTATGTGATTATGTGCTTACGTGGTGTGATTTATTGTTGTCCAATGTATTAGGACGTGAGTGTTATAGTTTTGGCACATTATTTAGAGTGCTAACGTCTTTGTTTCCTTTATTAGGATGTCAGGACGAGGACGAGGTCGTGGTAGGCGTGGTAGGCAGGCCAGGCAGGAAGTGCCTATACCGGAGGAAATTCCGGCAGTTCAGGAGGGTGTTGGCCAGGCCAATGTGGCCGAGCCAGTAGGACAGCAGTTTATGGGTGCTTTGGCCCAAGGGATAGCAGGGGCATTTCAGGCGTCAGTTGACATTCTGAGGGCTGCGAATCCAGCCCAGGTGTTGTTGCTGCAGATACAGGACCTTCTTTTCTGAAGAGGGAATTCTTCCGGTCCACCGGATGAGTTTTTAGGGATCCTAGCGAGCCGCTTAAGGCAGATGAGTGGCTCGAACAGACAACGAAAACGTTTGAGATGCTAGGCATCGAAGACGAGGGGTTGAAGGTGACCTTGGCATCTTCCAGCTGAAAGGGGATGCGGGTCAGTGGTGGAAGTTCACCAAGGGTCGTATTGGAGGTACTTGGAAGGCTTTTGTTGATGCTTTTCAGGAGAAGTACCTGTCTCCAGCTGTTCAGGAGAAGTTGAGAGATCAGTTCCGCCATCTTGAGCAGAACAGTTTATCAGTGGCCGAGTTTGAGGCTGCATTCACTAGTTTGTCCAGGTTTGCACCTGAGTTGGTGGCGACTGAGGAACGCCGTTGCATTGAGTTTGAGAAGAAGTTGAGGCGTGGCCTCATGCTGAGAGTTGTCGGATCTATGATTAGGGATTTTGGGCGATTGGTTGATGCAGCAGCCCATACCGAGACTATGATGCAGGAAGAGGGGGAAAGGCAGAAAGGCTCCAAGAGGAGTCAGGATGGCCAGAGTGATGGCAGGAGGCAGAGAGGTTTCACTCCTCAGCAGCCTCAGAGTAGTTTTTCTAGATCCACTTTTCCAGTGCCGAGTGCTAGTTCTGGGAAAGGCAGTCAGGGAGACATTACCTGTTTCAAGTGTGGCCAGCTGGGTCACAAGTCTCCAGTTTGTCCTCAGAGGGGAGGAGTTCAGAGAGCAGCATCTTCTTCGGCTCGATCTCAGAGCCAGAGTCAGGGTAGAGGCCAGCCGCTCTCTTGTTTTCAGTGCGGTCAGCCGGGGCACATGAAGAGGTTTGCCCACAGTTGGGTGGCACATCTGGTGCATCTGGTTCGAGGCAGACTCAGAGTCAGCTGCCTGCTCAGTCAGTTCAGGCCTCGAGGGCCAATCAGGGGGCTTCTTCGTCCCAGTCTGTGCAGCAGTCTTATGCTCCGAGGGGTGAGCAGGTTGATCAGAGGTCGTCTGGGCGCGTGTATGCTGTTACCGCGCAGGATCCTGTACCGGCTCCATCTGTTGTGAGAGGTACCTTCTTGTTTTGCAATTCAGTTGCTAGTGTTTTGATCGATACGGGTGCATCTCATTCCTTTGTGTCTGCTGCATTTGCATCTGTTTTGGAGTTGGAGTTAGCACAGTTAGCATCTCCTATTTGTGTAGTGTCACCTCTTGGGGGTGAATTGATTTTGAAACAAGGTGTTAGGGGTTGTGATATAGAGGTCGATGATCATAGAATCCCTTTCTCTTTTGTAGTTATGCCCATGAAGGGCTTTGATGTTATTTTGGGTATGGACTGGTTGTCGTCATACCGGGCAGTTATTGATTGCTACCGTCAGAGGGTCACTTGTTGTACCGTGAACGGGGAGTGTTTTCGTTTTCTGGGGGACCGGGTTGGGTAGTGTTTTGCCACCGGGTATGATCCGCGGGGCGGAGTGAGCTTAGTGGTCTACTTGCTAGTCTTTCGATTAGTGAGGGTGATGAGACCCAGATTGTGTTGCCGAGGGTGGTTTGTGAGTATTCGGACGTTTTTCCCGAGGATCTTGTTAGTTTGCCACCTCAGCGAGAGATTGAGTTCTCTATTGATTTAGTGCCCGGCACGGCGCCGATTTCTATGGCACCTTACCGTTTTGCCCCAGCCGAGTTAGTTGAGTTGAAGGTTCAACTCCAGGAGTTGTTAGATAAGGGCTATATCCGTCCTAGTGTTTCGCCGTGGGGAGCACCGGCCCTCTTTGCTAAGAAGAAGGTGGTGCTTTGAGATTGTGTATTGATTACAGGAAATTGAATCGGGCTACGGTTAAGAATAAGTATCCTATGCCCCGTATTGATGATTTGTTTGACCAGTTGAAGGGTTCCCGTTGTTTCTCTAAGATAGATTTGAGATCGGGTTATCATCAGTTGAGAGTCAGGGAGGAGGATATTCCTAAGACGGCATTCCGTACGCGGTATGGTCATTATGAGTTTCTGGTGATGCCGTTTGGGCTCACCAATGCACCGGCAGTGTTTATGGATTTGATGAACCGGATCTTCCGGGAATTCTTGGATCGTTTTGTGGTCGTCTTCGTGGACGACATTCTGATTTATTCACCTTCGAGGGAGGAGCACGAGGAACACTTGAGAGTGGTGCTTGAGTTACTTAGAGCCCATAAGCTGTATGCTAAGTTCGGGAAGTGTGAGTTCTGGCTAGAAGAGGTGAAGTTCTTAGGCCATGTAGTTTCTGGGGAAGGGGTGTCTGTTGATACATCCAAGACTGAGGCAGTGCAAGATTGGGCACAGCCTAAGAGTGTGTTTGAGATCCGCAGTTTTCTGGGATTAGCTGGGTATTACCGTCGGTTTGTGAAAGATTTCTCCAGGTTAGCTTCACCGTTGACTAGATTGACTCGGAAGGGAGTCAAATTTGTATGGAGTGAGACTTGTGAAAAGTCGTTTCAGGAGTTGAAGGTTAGACTGACCACCGCTCCAGTCTTGATTATTCCGGAGAGAGGGTTGGGTTATGCAGTCTATTGTGATGCCTCACGAGAGGGTCTGGGTTGTGTGTTGATGCAAGAGGGGAAAGTGGTGCCTATGGCTCACGTCAGTTGAAAATTCATGAGAAGAATTACCCTACGCATGATTTAGAATTAGCAGCTGTGATTTTTGCCTTGAAGATTTGGAGGCATTATCTTTATGGTGAGAGGTTCGAGGTATTCTCGGATCATAAGAGTCTGAAATATCTGTTTACACAGAAAGACTTGAATTTGAGGCAGAGGAGGTGGATGGAGTTCATTGAGGATTATGACTTCGAGTTGCACTATCATCCGGGGAAGGCCAATGTTGTGGCCGATGCCCTTAGTAGGAAATCTGTTGGCGACTTAGCTAGTATAGCCATCCGGGAGTGGGAGATGTTGGGTGCAGTTGGGGAGTTTGATTTGCATCTGGGCGAATCCGTAGAGGCTGCGGCCTTGTTTTCTGTTGTTGCACAGCCTACACTTGTGACTCGAGTGTTAGAGGCTCAGAGGGGTGATCTTGAGGTAGAATCTCTCCGAGAAAAGATTTCCATTGGGAAGATTGAGAAGGGTTTGACGGTGTATCCCGACCTGAGCATGAGATACCGAGACCGTCTGTTTGTGCCGGAGTCTTGCCGAGAGGAGGTACTCCGAGAGTTTCATCATTCACGCCTTGCGGTGCATCCGGGAGGCACTAAGATGTATCAGGATTTGGGCCGCCAGTTTTGGTGGCGGGGTATGAAGAGAGATGTGGCAGCTTTCGTATCTAGGTGCCTTACTTGTCAGCAAGTGAAGGCGAGCATCAGAGGCCAGCGGGTTTGTTGCAACCCTTGCCTATGCCGAGTGGAAGTGGGAGTATGTCACTATGGACTCGTTGTGGGGTCTTCCGAGGACTCAGCGGGGTAGTGATGCTATTTGGGTGGTTGTAGATCGGTTGACTAAGACGGCGCACTTCATTCCTATGCGCGTGAGAGATTCGGTAGATCATCTTGCCGACTTGTACATTCGGGACATAGTGAGGTTGCACGGGGGTCCAGTGACAATCGTCTCAGATAGAGATCTCGTTTCACTGCTAGGTTGTGGCAGAGTTTGCAGAGTGCCTTAGGCACTAAGTTGACTTTAGCGGCTTATCATCCTCAGACTGACGGGCAGTCCGAGCGTACTATTCAGATCCTTGAGGATATGCTTCGGGGTGTGTTCTCGACTTTAGTGGGTCGTGGGGAGAAACACTTACCATTGGTGGAGTTTGCCTACAACAAAGTTTTCAGTCTAGTATCGGTATGGCACCGTTTGAGGCCTTGTATGGCCGACCGTGTAGATCTCCTGTTTGTTGGCCGAGGTGGGTGATGCACCTTTGTTGGGTCCGGAGTTGGTGAGGGAAACGACGGAGAAAGTTGAGCTTATCCGTAAGAGGCTTGTTACAGCACAGAGTCGTCAGAAATCTTATGCCGACCGTAGGAGGAGGAGACCTTTGGTATTCGAGGTGGTGATCATGTCTTTCTGAAGATATCACCCAAACGAGGCTTGATGAGGTTTGGGAAGAGCGGGAAGTTGTCCCCTCGGTTTATTGGGCCTTTTGAGATCCTTGAGAGGATTGGCGAGGCTGCTTATCGTTTAGCTTTGCCACCGCAGTTATCCGGAGTTCATGATGTGTTTCATGTGAGTATGCTTCGGAAGTATGAGCCAGATCCATCACATGTGTTGGATTGGACCGACTTAGTTGTTAACGAGGATGTTTCGTATGAGGAGAGACCGATACGAGTCTTGGATAGGCGGGATCAAGTTTTGCGAGGCAAAACCATCCCTTTGGTGAAAGTTTTGTGGAAGCATCACGGAGTGGAGGAAGCCACTTGGGAACGTGAATTGGAAGTCCGTGAGAAATATCCGGACATGTTTAGTGATTCGAAATCTTATATATAGATTTTTGTAATATTGTTGAACTTGAGAATTTTATATATGTCTTAAGTTGGAAAACATTGAGAATGTTTTGGTTAATGTTAGCATTTTGAACTTGCCTTTTTATGGAAGTGGAATATAACATTTATATATGAATGTGTTGTTTATATCATGAGATTGAATATGATATGGAATTTGTTAACATTGAAAGGAATAATGCATAATATTGATGCAGGTTGAAATATATGTTGGTTTATACATATTGTGAGATGCCTCTTGATAAGAGATGAAGTGACCAATATTGGTCAAGTTGTTGATTATTGTTTTATATATCATTGGGAATTAAGAAAAACTTGTTTTTACAAACTCATGCTTAATTTCGGGGACGAAATTCTTTTAAGGGGGGGAGGTTATAGCGACCCCGGTCTTTTTCCCATTTGATTATTGTATCCGGACTTACGTTCCGTGGATTCCGCTGTTATATTTGTTGTTGTTGTCCTTTAATTCCTTATTCTTGGGTTATAGGATGTGTTTAGCAGGTTGGTTGCAGATTGGTTGGGTTTAGAAACCAAGTCTGCATGTTCAGTTTTTGGCTTGGTCGCTCGAGCGAGCTTCTCTTCGCTCGAGCGAGGTCTTTGTTTTTGGTTCTTCGCTCGAGCGAGCGATCCTTGGCTCGAGCGAGCGATTGCGTCTAGTACATAGACCTGAGAGCAGTGTTTCTTGGATCGAGCGAGCTTTCTTCGCTCGAGCGAGCTGGTTTGTTCTTCGCTCGAGCGAGCGTTCCTTCGCTCGAGCGTGCGTCTGTTGCAGACCTGTGAGGTTGAGTTCTTCGCTCGAGCGAGCTTTTCTTGGCTCGAGCTAGCTTTTGAGTTGGTGGCTCGAGCGAGCATTTCTTCGCTCGAGCGATGATTTTCTGTGTCTGGTCGCTCGAGCGACCAGGTCTTCGCTCGAGCGAGCCTATTTTGTTTAAATACGCAGCAGCGTGTTTCAGATCAGTTTTTCAGCTCCTTTCAGTTTATAAAACCCTAGGTTACGAGTTCTCTCTCTCCCAACTCATCTTCTCTCCTAGGTTTCATCTATTAGAGTGAGTATCTAACCTAGTTCCTTCATTAAAAGGTAGAGTGGGTCGAGGGCTTCCATTTAATCTGAACGGTTGTTGATTTGGAGCACTTTGGAGTTTGGGCTATCATCTCCGTCTTCTTCTTTTTGGGTTCTTGCTTCGAGGTAGGGATTTCCTACTCCATTTATACGCTTTAATCCTAAGTGTTGGTATTTTGGTATGTGGGGGTAGTTTGGTAATTTTGGGAGAAACCTTAGGGTTTTGGCTTAGATTAATTTGTATAATTAATTTAAGGAAAAAATGTGGAATTGGGTTTAATTCATGAAGTTGGGGAAATTATGAGATTAATGATATAGTTGGGTAGTTTAAATACTTACCTATGAGAATGTTGATTTTACATTCATTGTTGTATTTATTTCTTGTTTAGAAATAACTATTTTGGGCTATCGGTGGAGGATAGTCGTGAGTTGTGTGTAGACCTTGCATGTGGCTTAGGTATAACTGGAATTAAGTCACTTATGTTGATTGTTGAATTAATACAGAACATTACTTGTATTGATTATGTGTTGTATATGGCAATTGTGTGTTTCATTGCATATGCATGTTGTTTGGAGAAGATAGGGGATGAACTCCACGGTTTAGGGGAAGATAGGGGATGTACCTCTAAACCGGATTTGTTGGGAGGAGATAGGGGATGGACTCCAGTAGCATCACTCATATGTGTGCTTATTGATAATAGCAATATTGCTATTTGTTGTTGATATGATACATCATTATACTGTGTATCAGTTGGAAGTATGGAAGTGTTGTGGTTTGAGCTTTAGTCTCATTTATTTTTGTGACATCTGGATCACTATTATAGTTGGCCAGGTTCTGAGCCATAATGATATAATTGGAAAGTTGAATAAATATTGGAAAGTGAAAGGTGTCATAGACAATATGTCATAGACAATGTAGACATTCGTGTCATGAAATTGGAAATTGATTATCTTGTGTTAACCATGTATCGAATGCTAATGCTTTAGTTAATTCTTATGCTTGGTTTAGTATTTTTCTACTGGGCTGTGGCTCACCCTATATGGGAACTTCATTTTCAGGTTCAGGTGGTTCACTACCTCCAAGGACTTAGCTTGTGAGGATTTGGACTCGAAGACTTGCTTTATTTTATTTTTTTATTTGAACAACTTGTAAACTTTCAAGCCTAGGGCTTTATTTGTTTTTGAGTTAGAACTCATGGAATTGTGTCCAAGTGTTGGCTTGGCAAGATGTAAGCCCATAGGGCATTTATTATGATATTTTTATTTCATGGTACTCTGATGAATGGAATAAGATACTTTATTTCCTTATAATTCTGCATGTTAATATTATGTATTATGGGTTTATTTTTGAGGGCGTTACATTCATAATGAAGAAGAAGAACCTTGATCAATGAATCAATACATGTAGTTTGTCCAAGAACGACTAAGAACGGTAACAGAATCGATAGTTGAGTAGGACTACGTTAGGAAGCATATTAGGATTTACTTGAATTAGAAGCATTTCACCTTAGTAATTCCCTTGACTAACTGCGTTGGCAAAACCCTAACCTGCACCTAACTGTACATTGGCAGATGGTGAACCATACACGAGCAAACAATTTCACTGGTAATAGCAACAACACCAACTACAATGATGACATCAATATTAATAGTAACGAGACACCCAGGGTCAATAACCACACCCTTGCACCCACAGCCAACTTACCTGGGAATATCAAAAATCAAATTTTGAAAGAACTAGGAAAGCTGAGGAGAACACGTCAGAATGAAAGGACACGTCTATTCTCTAATTTTTACAAACAGAGACCACCGATCTTCACTGGCAAGCCCGATCCTAAGATCGCTAAAAACTGGATTCGACAAATTGAGAAGATACTGGAGACAATGGTAATAGTCAAGCATACAAACAAGATCGCTCTGGCCGTTTACCAGTTGGAAGGTGAGGTAGACCATTGGTGGACCTTAATCAAGGAATCTAGGGACATCACAACTATGACTTAAGTGCAATTTAAAGAAATGTTTCTGAGGAAGTACTAACCAAACACTATTAGACAGGAGAGAATTCGAGAGAATTCGTGAGTTTCAATTGTTAGAGCAAGGCACGATGACGATGACCCAATCCGTGGCGAAATTCAAAGAATTGGCTCGTTATGCGACTCGATATGTAGCCAATGATGAAAAGAAAGCACAAAAATTTAAATGAGGTCTAGATGCTATAATCATAGGAAAGGTTTTGCCCTTGTGACTTCCCACTTTTACAGATGTGGTGGACACAGCACTAGACACAGAATGGGAGGTGGTAAATACTAGACAGATTTAGAGCCTGAAGAAAGAAAGTCAATCCCATGTGAGACTAGAAAGGAACAGCTGAAGACATGCAGTATAAAAATCGTGCTCTAGGGCACCGTAACTACAACAACAACCGCAACAGTAGTACCAGAAGGAAAGTGTTCAGGAAAGATCAGCTTGGCCGATCCGGTGTTATTATTGCTAGCAACTAGGGCACAAGAAGAATGAGTGTCCCAAACTCGTCCAGTCAGGAAATCAAGGAGAAGGTGCAAAAGCAAACGCGCAAGGGATTGTTGGGCATAAGCCATGGAAGAACAAGCCAAGACTAGTCAATCAACAATACCAGAAGGAAAGAGGTAATAAGAGGCCTGGGCTCAATAATAATCAGAGGCTAACTGGCAAAATATTTGCACTACAAGGAGAAAAATACGAAGACCTTACTAAGAAATACCCTGAGAGCAAGAAATACAACACATATGGACCCAAGGAACTGCAGTACGAGCCTTAGTTAACCTAGAAGAATGTAACTACGCAGTTAGAACTCTTTTGGAGTGACTTTTTGTAACCTGAACGTAGATGATGTTAATTTCCTTTATTTAATCCAGTCTTAGAACTGTTAGGTACACATTTTGTTCGTCGCATTCCTTCATATCTGCAATATATGTTAGGTCATAGGAATTATTTGTGCAATTTTCGAAGCATGAAGATACTCGACTCCGACCTCATCTTAGAAATAGATTCGTTACTTGTACCTTAGCAATTATCGATAGTTACCAAAAGAAGGAGATGACTCACCCATCCAATGGAATGCTTTTAAGGGGGGATATATTAGTTTACATGATTCAACAAATTGACAAATGCAATGGCATTAGCAAATTACCAAAGGATCAATTCTTAGTAAGAGTATAGATCACCAAATCAGGAATTTGGCAATACAAGACCTCACACAAAAGCAGCAACGAACAATTCAGAATTTTCAAATAATGTGGAAGATTAACGCATTTCCTTATGTCATTAATTGGGGAGAAATTCGATTCAAAACGCTATTATTAGAATGAGAGCAATGGTGGCTTTGTACAAAAGGGAGAAGAATTTAAGAGAAGAAGATGATCTGGCTAATTAATATACGTTGGCAAAATCTACCCAAGAGTGCAAGGATGCAATGCGGACCAATTACCTACAACATTTCAAGACATAAAGAATGTTTGAAATTTTGAGGAAAAAATTTATTTAAGGGGGTAAGTTGTGAGGCCCCTAACCTTTGTAAAACCTATTAAGTCCATGACTTTTGAATTATTTCAATAAAGAACCTCAAATCCTTATTTGACTTCAATTCTAGTTATAGAGTTAAACATGCGTGCCAACCGAAAACTCAAAAATCCTGATTGAACTCGGAGCTCAAGAATCATTTCCAAAACCCTAATACTAATTAAATTAATTTTTTAATTATATTTTACACACAAAAATCCTAGGTTTTCGGTTCTCAGAATGATTCACCGTTTAATCCGAAATAAAGAAACTTTAACTGAATTGAATTTTCAAATCCTAATTAAATTAAATACTACACTTAATTAAATGTTCAAATTTATAAACTAAGATTTTAGCCCTCATATTTTTTGAATCACATTTTCACCCCAAACTAGTACCATTATGTACATATTTATACCTTTGATTTATTTTGTACACAAATATCTTCCAATTAGATACCATTTGTACACAAAAATCAAAGAAAAATCCCGTCAAATCCAACCCACATGGGCCAGCCACCCCCTTGAATATATATATATATGTACTTCGGAGACAAATTACTTGATTTTAGGAAGAATATTTGACCGAGTTACAAATGCATTATGTATATGTCTTGTACTTGTAACCAAGTTAGTTACTTAAGCCCTAACCCTAATTAGGCCTCATAATCATCCTACATTCCATTGAATTCAAACTAAATCCAAAATATCGAATCCATTTCCAACCATAGGGCAATTAGGACTTTCACACCAATTTTGCTATAAGTGCACTAATTCTCTCTACACTTTTGAGCACAAAACACATCACACACTTACATATTCAGCTGAGAGGAAAGAGAGTGCAAGAGAGTGAGCTTGGTGAAGAAAAGGAGAGAAAAAGAAGGTTTTGTTAGCAATTCAACCAAGCCTCAAGTAAGCCACATCACCATCTTTTCTTATGTTTCCTTTTTCAAATACATGTTATTAGAAGTTTAAAATCATATTTGCAGACGTGTTGTAATGGTGTTCATGTGTTCAAAGTTGATGAATTTGCTTTGATCCTTCTTCTACTCATATTTCCTTTTAATAGATGCAAAACTACCTTTTTCTTCCCATATCTCACATTATTTCTAAAGGCATACCATCACTCTAAAAATATGAGTTATTGATACATTATTTAGTATGTTTTCATCACAAAAGAAGTGAAAAATTTCCCTTAGTTGGTCTCGTTTCTCACCAATCTTCTTATTTTGAGTACTATGCATGAAAAACCAGTTTTACAGTCAACTTTCAAAAATTCTAGAAAAATGTAGAAAAATCTCCTGGACCTCCTTTTTATGTCACAAACTTCCTTAAAGAGTTATCTTTCAAGGAAAATTGGTTTCATTGAAAAAGAGTGAGTGGTTTGTAAGAAAATTCGATTTTTGTAACGGTCAATGAATCTGTACAACACTGGAGTGTTTCTTAAATAACTAAAAATCTAAAAAAGCTATTCCATTTCAGAAAAATGTTCTAAAAACTAGATAAAATTCTCTACGAACAGAGAAAGGCCAGGGTCGAGAAAAATCTAAAATGGTCCTTTTGATTTTAATCTTTAAATGGTACCGAATCTGAAAATTTAGTTTTGCATTGGTATTCTAAGCTCTTGCCTTCATGAATATGCTTATTAGTATATGATCATGTCTTGGTATGATATTGCATGCATTATGGTTATGTTCCTTATCTTCTTCATTTGATATTTTATGATACTCATGCTTATGTGGATATTACTATCTTGTTAAGTTGTTCTAACTTTAATTTAAGACATCTAACTCAACAAAAACCTTAATTGGGGTGCTATTGGGTTTTTGATCACTTGAATAATGAAGAGATAATAATTTGTTATGTATGGATTGATGGGATGTGCTCCCTAATTAAAGGTTAAGTCTTGCACAAGCAGTTATCACGTAAACCCTAGAATGGAATGGACGTTTTGGACTTTTTGCGATGATTTGATTTGGTGAGGTAAGGTTAGGTCCAGATGGGACATTTAGGGGGACAGAACTTTTTTGAAAGGATAAGGTTGGATTCAGGAAGATAAAACCTTTTTCTTTTCGCCGTCCCTTTTGAGGTCTACCGATGGTGCTACGCGGTATACAACCATTGCAGGTATCCGTGGTAAGGTCTGCAAAGCAGCAAAAGGGGGAGTTCCGAATAGTCCGGTGTCCAATTCTTGCGGTTGGGAGGATGAAATCTCTTTGGGGGATTTCTAGATTACTAACATCTAACCTTGTAATCCTTTATTATTGAATGATTATCATGCTTTATTACTTGCTTGTTGTAATTATGATAGTATATTGGATTGAGAAAAAGGGACAAGGTGTGTACGTGTTTACTAGGCATTCAAAGCTCGTGGCATTTGATACCAAGTATTAAGGACTATTAGACCGGTCGAAGGCAAAGCTGAAGTATTTGAAGACGTATGGCTACCCTATGAGAGTTAGGAACTAGTTTTGTAAACACGTTTTGAGATTGTAAGTGATTAATCGCTTGTTGCATTCAAGATATGATTTTGTAATTATTATATATATGTATATCATTTGTAACCTATCCTTATACTCCGTCAACTCATAGGCCTTGTGTTAATACTTTGTCAAGATCTGTCAAAAAGGTAGCTTTGCTATCTAAGGTGGTTAGACTTAAAAGAGAGGCTACATTGACTCTTCCGACCTTCCTAGGATCTTATTTGGTTATTAGCCAAATGACTTATTAGTGATGTTTCCTACTCTTTTAACTTTAGATAAACCCTATATTTATTTGTTAATATATTCTCTGATGTTCTCGATTTTTGGGGTGTCCCATATGCTATTTGTTACGAACGTGTGTTTCAATGTGTATATGTGTTGTGTGTCGGTCATCAACCGAGGTCTAACATCTATACCAGCCCACTATGAGTAGTATCTTTGTAAAGATATGTTGTTAAAGTATATTTTGATTTATTACAAGAGTATTATTTTGAAATGCTATTTTGATAAGAATGAATGATCATCTCTTTTGAAATGTAATTGTGGCATCCTTAGTGTAGCCCACGCTTAGGGGTAACAATACCATGGCCCTTTGCTATAGGACCCTCACCCAGGGGAAACAATACCGTGGCTCTTTGCTATAAGGCCCTTGCCCGGGGAAACAATACCGTAGCCCTTTGCTATATGTGCACAGAGATCTTGGATGTTAACCCAAGTGGTCCCTTTGCTTGACCTATATAGTCCCTTCGTTTGCTATGCTTTCGGGCCGTTTGTTTGCACTATTGGATGTACCACATATGAATATGATTAAGAACTTTGAAACAACAAGTATTCAGTTATGCTTTACTTTAGAACTCATATGAAACAACTTTGTATTACAATAGACATTATTCATTTAATCTCTTTATACTGGTATTACTTATTGGGCTTTAGCTCACCCCCTTCTCCTATATATATGTAGGCGAGGAAGTGGAGCGTCAAGTTTAAAGCAACCTCGGGAGTCCACCCTTCTGTCAAGCCACTTTGGAATGCCTCCATGATGGGGCGATCTTGGACTCATGTAGAGCCAAATTGTGTCAACCCTACTGTTTAGTTTTCTTTTGTTTTTGGAACTTGTTATGTATGAATATTTTGCATAAGTATTTAAGATGATATGATGTATCTATGTGTTCCTATCTATGAAGAAGGTTGAAGTTTTAATTACTTGTGTGTATTTCATATATGCACCACTCGATGGACATAATTATGAATTAATTTTGCTTCCGCAGTGCCCTGTTATTATATTAATTATATGTTTTTTCTTTGAGGCCGAAGGTAATCCTGGATTACTGGCCAATCACAGCCTAAACCTCTATGGGCAGGTTCGGGTCGTGGCAGCCTCGTTTGTTCATTCTCTACAGCCTAAGTTATGACTCCAGGAATGCCAATTTCCAGTAGTATAATGGCCTCTGTGCCATAAGCCATGAAAAAGGTGACTCTCCTATTAATCTTCTCGGTGTGGTATGATATGTCCATAGAACATTAGGCAACTCCTCCACCCACTTGCCCTTGCTAGTTTCCAAGCTCTTCTTTATTACATCCAAGATGGTCTTATTCGAGGCCTTGGCTTGGCCATTGCTTTGTGGGAAGTTGGGAGTTGAATAGTAGTTCTTGATCTTATATTTCGCACAGAATTACTTGATCAGCTTCCTATCAAATTGGGTACCATTGTCTGCCATAATGGCTCTTGGAATCCTGAATCTGGTAATAATGTTCTTTTAGATAAAACTTTTTACATCTGAATGTCAGATTTTGGCTAAAGGTTCAGCCTTTACCCATTTTGTGAACTAGTCTGTTACTACTAGCAAGTACTTCCTCTATCTAGTTGCCTTAGGCAATTACCCAATCAGATCTATACCCCAATGGGCACATGGCTAAGGACTGGATATTCGATTCAAGTCCCCATCAGGCTGATGTATTGATGCAAACCTTTAACACTTCTCGCACTTCCTAACATAGGCTTCCATATCCTTTTGCATGTAGGGTCACTAGTACCCTTGTCATATGGCTCTATGGGCAAGCGATTTGCTCCCTACATGGCTTCCACAAACTCTTTTGTGGACTCACATAGGAAGTCTTCTACTTAGAAAGGGTGCACACATCGCAATAATGGTCTAGTGAAGAACCTTCTATAGAGGTGGCCTTCCGTTGACAAATAGAATCTTACTGACCTAAGTCTGATCTTTTGTCCTCCTTCTTGTCTTCCAGTAACCTGCTATCTCTGATGAATTTGACCAAGGCATCCATCCAGCTTAGGCCTAGCTCTATGCACATTGCCTTGTACTATGTTATTAGGGGTTCAACACATGGGCCTGATAAGTAGTCCACCATAATTGTTCTTGGCGTGTCTGACTTCATGGCACTGACAAGGTTTATCAGTGCATCCATATGGTTGTTGTCTTCTCGGCATACATACTGAAGCCGACAACTCGTGAACTATGCTAACAACTTGATGACCTCTTTGACATAGGCCACCATTCTCTCATCTCGGGTGATGTACTCCATTGTCGCTTGGTTCATGATAGGTTGAGAGTCATAGTAGACTACCACCTCGTTGGCTTCAACTACTGTCGCTAATTTCAATTCGACAATCAATGTCTTGTGCTCTGCTTCGTTATTTAAGGCCTTGAACCCTGGTCAGATTGATTGTTCCAGCATTTGTTCATCCGATGAGACTAGTACCACTCTTGCCTTCACTTCCTATCGGTTTGAACTGCCATCAACAAAGAGGCGAAATGACTCGCCAATGTAAATATCACAAGGCTTCAGCTTCTCTTGCTTTTTCTTTTTTCCTACTAGCTTGGGGTTCTGTACTGCTAGTTGTGTTTCCTTCAGTTCTTCTTCGTATCCTAGGATGAGGTTCACGGCCTTGGCTTTGGGTTTGCGCTTGGTGTAAACTCGGCAATAAAGTCGGCCAAAACCTGACCTTTGATTACTGTCCTTATCCTGTACTCTATGTCATACTGATCTAGAACTACAACCCATCATGTTATTCTTCCCGACAAGTCCCCATGTTGCAACAGAGCCTTCAGTGGTTACTCTATAAGCACCATAATCTTGTGAGCCTGAAAATAATGGTTCAGCTTTTTTGATGCCATTACCAGAGCGATTGTTAGTTTCTCTAGAGGTAGGTACCGCATCTCCATGCTTGCCAAAGTTTTGCTCACATAATATACTACTTTCTGGTCTCCTTCTTCTTCTTCTCAAACAACCACTGCGTTGACTGCGTGGTATGAGACTGCCAGGTACAAAAATAGTTTCTCTCCTAGAACCGGGTTTGACAATACAAGTGGGGTTGTCAAATACCTTTTTAAGTTGGCCAGGGAAACTTCGCATGCTTCTATCCATAAGGAATCTATGGCCTTCTTTAGCAACTGGAAGAATGTCATGAACTTATCTAAACTCTAGCTTATGAACCTGTTCAACGCAGCTACTTTGTCGGTCGAAAATGTGGACCTCATTTACTGTAGTCGAGCTCTTTAGATCAAGGATAGCTTTGATCTGATCAAGGCTTGCTTCTATTTTCCTTCTGGTTACTAGATATCCTAGAAACTTACCAGATCCTACTCCAAAGTGCACTTGGAAGAATTCAACCGAAGTCGATATGCCTTTAAGATGTCAAAAACCTTCTTTAGATTAGCTAGATGATCGAAAGGTTCCTTACTTTTCATGACCATGTCGTCGACGTAGACTTCCACGATTTTTCCAATCAGATGTTTGAACATCTTGGTTATGACCCTCTGGTATGTTGCCCCTGCATTCTTCAATTCGAAAGGCATTACTCTATAGCAGAATAGTCCCTTTGGAATGATGAATGTCGCCTTCTCTTCATCCGGTGCATACATGGTTATCTAGTGATAACCTTTGTATGCATCAAGACAACTCATCCTTCTATGTCTCGATGTGGCGTCCACGAGCTAGTCCATTTTTAACAAAAGAAAACAATCCTTTGGGCAAGCTTTGTTTATACTCGTGAAGTCAATGTAAACCCCCTACTTACCATTCTTCTTCTTAACTACCACCGTGTTGGATAGCTAGGTTGGATAGTTCACTTCTTGGATTTCCTATGCCTCCAACAATCTTTCTACTTCCTTTTCAACACCTTCCACATAGACCAAGGCCAGTCGTCTTGCTCTTTGGATCACCGGTTTGGTCGACCTATCCATGTTGAGCTTATGGCAGCTAACCTCGAAGCTGATACCCAGCATCTCATACAGTGTCCAGGCGAACACCTCTATATATTCTCTTAAGAATGCTTCCAATTTTCTTTCTTCCTCCTCTGCTAAACCTGAGCCGAAGAGAAAGAATCGCTCTTCATCTCCTTCTTGTACCAGGATCCTTTTTAAAGGCTCCTAGCTGTTGTCGACAAGTTCTTTTCCGACATCATCTAAGACCTCTTGGTCTTCGTCTTTTACTTCAGCCATCTTTACTTCTTTGACATTACATGTGTACTTCATTGTTGCCATGGAGCAATTTTTCACTTATACTTGGTGTCCTCTCATTTCTTCAATCCCAAACTCGATTGAAAACCCTAAAGGTTGGTGCAGGGTTGAAGGAATAACTTTCATGGCATGCAGCCAAGGTCTTCCCAATATAATGTTGTACAGGGAAGGCGTATCAATCATGGTAAACTCCATGGTTATAGTCTTTGTCCCCTTCTGAATCTCCAAACTCGTGGTTCCCAGAGGCCATGTTCCAAACTCATGGTTTCCAGAGGCCATGTTGACATTCTGTTGAATCCAACTATAGAGCTATCAGATTGCTCCAATTCATCCTTGTAAAGGCCAAGTTCTTTGTAACATTTGGCGTACATGATGTTATAGGAGCTTCCTTGGTTAATAAGTATCCGCCTTACTTGGCACTCTCTGATCTTCAGGGTCACTACCAGAGCATTATTGTGCGGATGCTGGACCATCTCTAAGTCTTCGTCTGTGAATGAAATCATCCACCTTCGATATCTATCCATCGAGGCTTCTTTTGCTGAACTTGGAACACGTGTTGAAGATGTCTTATCCTCCGTGTTTCTCTCCGGATTTCGTTCGCGCTAACTTTGGAATGGATCATGTTGATAATTCATGGTCTGTCTGCCTGTGGTGTCGGGGGTGGTGGTAGTGCTAACACCGACATCTGGGCTAGCGTCGCCTGTTCATCCCTTGTCTTCTCCTTATCTATCAAGTCTCTTAGGTGTCCCTGTCTAACAAGATCCTCCAAATATTGCTTCAGAGCCTGATATCCTTGGGTTATCTGCCCATTCTCATTATGGTAGACACAATTCTTCTGGGGAAACCTACCCATGTATTCCCCTGGGGTCTCTTGTTATAGTCTAAAGTAAGGCTGGTTCATGATTCTTTCCAAGATCCTGTAGATTGGGATCTTGAAAACTTTCCTCACATCTTACATGGCCTTCAATCCCGGCTTTAGTTTATCGGTATTGGTACTTCCTTGACTATGCTTTGGTGAGCTATTTTGCTTCTCTTTCTTCACTATGCTTCCTTTCTTTGCTTTCTTGTCTTTTTCTGTCCTTGCGTACTTGTCAATCCTTGCCATGAGATCCTTCATATTTTTTGGGAGAGTTTTTGGAAGGGATTGCCAAAGTGGCAATCATTCTCCAAGCCATTCTTAAAAGACACGACTGCTAGTTCCTGGTTATATGTCGAAATTCGGTTGTAAACCTCGTAGTACCTCTTGGCATAAGCCCTAAGGCTTTCTCCATCATCAATCTTCAAGGCCAATGGGGAATCAACCCTCAATGGCTGCAATCTGTTCGTAACAAACCTGGCCACAAATATCTCGATCAGGCCTTCCCAACTCTTAACAAATCCCTTTGACAATTTAAGGAACCAATCTAATGTTATTTCCCCAAATGTCGATGGGAACACCTTGCACAACAACTGTTCGTTCCCATTCCACATAGATATTGCATTCAAGTATAAACCACATGAAAGTTTGAATCTGACTTACCATCGTATATCTGGAACCTTAGTTTGGTAAATCTCTTGGGCGCTTCGAACCCGTCTAACTCCACCGAAAACGGTGACCTCGGCTATGCTGTGGACATAACCTCGGCACCATTCCCCTTTCTCCAAAGGTAGTCCCACAATCCTTCTTGGTTTGTCCAAGGCTCGGCTGCCGATCAACTTTAATCTCTTCGGCGTGTTGTTTCCCATGCTGGGATGCATCATTTTGGACTTCTCCACGTCCACTATCTCATTAAAGCAGAGGCCTTGTCCGTTGATCTATCGAGATCCCCTAATTTGCGTCCCTCTAGTTCTCTGTGAATCTCCCCGTTGTGATTCTATCTGTCTTGTGTTTGCGGTCGCAGATTTGAAGTCTCGGGTCTCTTCCCGTGGTGTGGAATGGTCAATATCGTCGTCTATCCTCCCTTTTAAGCACCGGCATTTGTTACTGCCATTGGTGTCACCGACAATGACAATGCAGGTTATATCACCTTGTTCTGTATAATGAAGTTCACCATGGTTTGCAAGTCTGTCAACTTGGTTGCCAAGTTCTTCACCTCACCGTCTTCTCTCAGGCTTCGGTCTTTCTAGACCTGGAAGTCGCTCTCGTTGTAGTATTCCTCTCGGCTGGCCCTCCTTGGGCCATTATGGACCCTGGCGGCATTGTTTGCTTCAAGATTCACTTGTTGCACTTTTTCTTCATTGTTTTCTCCTCTGACGTTTGGACCAACGTACTCCTCTTCCTCACTATGTATGTCATCCCCGACTTTCACCTATTGTCTGGCGTTTGCCATCTATTCTTACTAAGTTCTCATAGATGGCGCCAAATTGTGGGTGTTGATTTCTGACCTTACAATCAAATAGAGAACTTAGCTGGAGAGTACGCGGCATAATAGATTAAATCAAGCACCTGCACGCAAGAAGATAAGAATACCATGGTGGCTCATCCACTTGAGAGCACTCCAACAATCAAGTCAGTCACTTATCTAAAAAAGATATCTACTCAAATAACAATGCACAAGAAAAAACATAAATAACAAGCATAAGAAAAAACATACCTTAGATCCATAGGGCTGCCTTACTTTTATAGTCAACAGTGCCCTCATCCCCTAAAAGTCTTACTTCATAGGACTCAAGCATAGCACTTATCTCGGACTCTTAGTTAAATAAAAATAATCTCAATAAAAAGCATCATCTCTATTTGAACTAAGCACCTCAACTTATCTAGGACTCTTGTCCTTTATCCAAATATCTCAAATTCTGATATTGCCATACCACATCTCGACAATATCACAATAATCTCAACATCGCAACTCGCCCACGTGGCACCTCGACAAACACATCGGCCTCGGCCACGTGGTACGACCCTAAAAATATGTCCCCACAAATACTTTAGTGTTAATGAAGATGGGAGAAAAGATAAAACATCATGAGAAAAAAGAATAGACCTGCTATACAAGTATTTTGTTTTCTTTGTTTTAATGAAAAGGAAAAATATTCTCCTTGCTTGGTTATTTCTTTTTTCTTTTTTTTTTTAGGTAAATTACACTTTACACCCTTTCACTTTATACAAAATCTCATTTTGGTTCGTACACATGAAATTGTGATAGTCAACTCCTGTATTTCTGGTCAAATCTCACTTTAGTTCCTACACATAAAATCGTAACAGTCAACCCCTTGCATTTCTGGTCAAATCTCACTTTAGTCCCTACAAAAGTGTCAATGTCCTCCTTCTGTTACTCTATTGTTTAAATCTTTAACAAAACTCAGTCATATGATAAGAATGTGACTACGAAATGAGGGTAAGAGAAGAAAATTTTCCATATTTTTCACTAATACACACTTTGTCCTACATGAGAAGTATGTGAGACCTATATAATACAATATGTGTGTGTGTGTGTGTGTGTGTGTGTGTGTGTGTTCATATATTGAATTTAGGACGAAGATGCAATAAAATACAAATTTTGAAATTTAAAAAAAAATACAATAGAGAAATCGAAAAGAAATGAAGAAGAATAGATTACTATTTTTCTGTAGAAAATAGAGTTTGATTCTAATTTACGCAGAGCATTAACTCAGTCTCTTAATCATTCACAATCTGAGTTTTGAATTGACCTAATACAACCATAATTTGATATAAATTTTGAGACAAAGTATGCATTGGTGGGAAACAAGAATGATTTTCCTCTCTTTATTCCCATTTCGTAGTCACATCTTTGTGACATGATTTGATTCTATTAAAGATTTAAAAAATGGAATAACAAAAAGAGGACATTGTGTAGGGATCAAAGTAAGTTTTGACCAAAAGTGCAAGGATAGACTATCACAATTTCATATATAGGGATCAAAGTAAGATTTAACTAGAAGTGCAGGAAGTTGACTGTCATGATTTCATTATAGGGGCCAAAGTGGAATTTGGAGCAAAGTGCAAAGTGTAATTTAACCTTGTTTTTTCTTTTTAGTGAATTTTTTAAAAATATTTGACGTAATTTTTTTTTTCTTTATTTTTTAGATACACCTAACCTAGATAATTTTTTTAAAAAAAACAATATTTGTGAAATTTTTTTTAAAAAAATTCACCAAACACAAAAGAAGAAAAAAATTGAAAATCCAGTGCCCTCTCGTATTTTGTTGTATTCAATGAATTTTTTAGACAATTTTTTACAAATTTTATACTTTTTAGGGTAAATTATGACAACAATTCCTGTACTTTGGTCCTTGTATCATTTTAATCCATATAATTTCAATTTGATCGATTTTGACTATAAATTTATGATTTTGTCTCAATTTGGTCTAATTGATTACTACTTTTAACAATTTTTTATGCAAAATAATGACATAAGTGGCATGTGTCATATTTTTAAGGGCAAAATTATAATCTTACTCAACTCATTAAGTTAATCTCAACCAATTCAGTAATAATTTTTTGTCAAAAATACTGACGAAGTTATCAATTAAACCAAATTGACACAAAATCTAAAATTAAGGGTTAAAATTGAGCCAATTAAAAATGTATGGACTAAAATGACATAAGTGACAAAATATAGGGACCGATTTGTCCTACTTTTTAAGTATATTAAAATTAAGCGAATCTATAAAATAAAAATAAAATTGATTAAAAATTTAAAAGAATCACTAAAAATATAAAAATACGAATTGAAAATTTAAAAAATTATTTTTGAGCAATTTAAATTTTCAAATTTCTAAAAACACCCTTTTACTTCCTTATTTTATTTGCTTGGCAATGTAAAAGCGTACAAGTCACCTATTGGATAGAAAGACAAACAAATGTGTTCCCATTTCTCTCATTCTATAATGTTATAAAATGGAATCAACTGAAAGTTCAATTGTTAAAAAAAAAAAAAAAAAAGAAAAGAAAAAAAACGAGCATTGTTCCATAAATCCTAAAATCAGAAATTATAGACTAATTAGTCTATAATTATTTTAAGGGAATTTTTTTTTTTAAATCCCCAATATTAAGATTTTATAAGATAAAAGACGTACAATATTTTCATAATAGTTGAGTCCCTCAACATTTTTATGGAGAAAATTTGACTCAGAGAAATTTGTGCTCGACTAAGAGAAATTTTGGTCTAGACACAGAAATTTCAATTTTCATAGATAAATTTCTCTGATTTCACAGAGAAATTTCATTGAGGGACTTTAGCTAATAAAAAAAATATTGTGGACCTGTCCTACTACACAAAGTTGGAGAGGGATGTTTAACTAATTTTTCCTTATTTTAATGAACACAAAAGTTCTTATTTATAAAAATCGACGTATTTACCATTGTTTTTATGATATGGTCAATTTGAAGATTCTCTCCCTAAATTGTAGTTGTTTATGTCACATTTCAAAAAGAAAAAACACTAAAGGATTTTTTTAGTCATATTGTTGGTTTAGACAAACTACATTGCACATTCAATCCACCCAAAATATAGCATGCTCATTATGAAAATCAACCTTTATGTCACATTTCAAAAATCACATCCCACATTCAATCAACCCTTATGCCACATTTCAAAAAAAATAAATAAAAAAAATAAAAATAAAAATGAACCCGACAATCAATAAGAGCAAAAACATCTTAACGTGACACACTAATATATTAAACAGTATCTCATAGAAATCAAATGAACAGGACCTACCGGTCATTAAAAATAAATAAATAAATAAAGACTTCATGATATACAAATTTCTTAAGCATGATTTTCAAGTAAATTTCCTTTAAAATAATATATATATATATATATAAATTGCTTAGCTACTTGAGTTTCATCTTTTCTTTCAAATTTTTTATCCTTTCATTTTAAAAATTTACTAACAGTGGCCTATATGTTGAGTGAAATTTTTTTCGTAATTACATAAACATTCTTGGTCAATTATGCAATAGATTTTTTCGTAATTATGTGAATATTTTTGGTGAATCATGAAACAATTTTTTTTTGTAATTACGCAAAAATTCTTGGTCAATTATGAAACATAAATCTTTTATTTTTTAGCAAAATACAAAATACACCCATAAGGTTTGTTTAAAATAAGAATTGGTCCTATAATACTAGAAATTACAATTACCGTTTGTTATAAATTTTCATTTAATACAATACTTAGGGGAAAAAAAAAATCTTCTATGCAATAATAAATTATCAAAATTATTTCTCATATCATTAAAAACTATTAATTGACTTAATAATTTATTTATTAACAAAATGATTAACTGAAAAATATTTTTCATATCATTACAAATTGTTAATTTACATAATAATTTATTTATTATAAAATTGGTCATCGTTATTCGAGTATAATTTATGTATTAATAAAATTAGTTATTTGTATATATATATATATATATTTTGCTTCTTTATTAATCAGTGAATTATCTTACTAGTGTTTTTGGAGGGGTATTTACACACAAGTCCTAATTTATAAACTTATAATCCATGAAGTCCTAACTAAGGTTTTTTGAACCTTCAAGTCCCATTAAATTTTTAATTGTCGGAATTACATTCAAACAATAATTGTTTATCATTTATGATTATCTATAAAGCAACATGATGATTTGACATTTATGTTGATTTTTGAAAATTTAAAATATCAACTTTTAAATTAAAAAAAAAAACTAATATATATGTGTGTGCGCACGCAAAAAAAAAAAAAAAAATGAAAAAATTGAAAATTTTGAATTATTTTTTTGTGTAAAACATAAAATTTTGTATCTATAAAGGAGTATGGTGATGGAACATTGATAGAAAAAAAAAAAAACTTTAAAAATAAAAAAACTAATAATGTTCTCGGTTTTATTAGATAGTTAAATGAAACTAATAAGTAAAAGAGCAAAAACGTTTAATCTCATGCTTTGTTTTTTTTTATACCAATTAGTGAAATAATTATCTAGAACATTACTATGCAAAATTGATAATGTTCTTAGTTTTAAAAATTGGTTTTAAAAAAAAAAAAAACTGATAATATTATCAATTTTATTAAATATGACTCCTTGGTATCAAAATTTTTAAATAGAACCTAAGCTACCATAACATTTATAAATATAATTTTTAAGTAATTAACTCTTTTTTTTAGATGGAAGAATTATCTTAGTATTTTTTTTTATATTTATCTGTTGAGAAAAGCTACACACCATAATTTGTTCTTCTTTTTATAAATTCGGAAGAAACGTTAAAAGCTCATAAATTCACCCAAAATGATATGGTAATAAAATTGGAGTTTACATCATTGGTTGTATAACAAATCAAAAAATAATACATACCATATCACATAATTCTATTATATATCTAATTATTTATTCTATTCAATTTCATAGAACAATATTTTAATTTTTAAACATTATCAAAATATAAAACTTAAATATACTGTAATAATAGCCGGTGCCTTACATGGGCCTTCTTAAACTAGTACATATATAAGAACCACTTAGCTGCTTGAGGTTCATCTTTTCTTTTCGATTTCGCTCTTTCATTTTGAATAATTTACTAATAGTGGCCTATATGTTAAGTGACGGTTTTTTTTTTTTTTTTGTAATTACGCAAACATTCTTGGTCAATTATGCAACATGTTTTTTCATAGTTATGTAAATTTTTTGGTCAATTATGAAACAATTTTTTCCATAATTATGCAAACATTCTTAGTCAATTATAAAACATAAAATTTTAATTTTTTAACAAATTACAAATACACCCATAAAATTTGTTGAAAATATGAATCGGTCCTATAACACTAGAAATTACAACTATCGTTTGTTATAATTTTTAATTTAACACAATACTCAGAGGAAAAAAAAAAAAAAACACTATTCTCCTATGCAATAACAAATGAGCAAACTTCACTTTACTCCTCTGTGGTTTGGTTAGGTGCGGCTTACCCCCTTGACATTTGGAAATCACCACATAACTCTCATGTAGTTTCTGGATTGAAGTGCATACTCACTTCTGTTAACAAAAGATGTAAATTGATAGTTTTACCCTCATTTTCAACAACTTCATTTTCTTCTCAGTTCTCCTTCATTTTTCTTTTCTTTTAACAAACCCAAAAGCTAGAAGGTCAATATATATGTATATACATCCTTCTTATGAATTAAATATATATATATATATATATATAAAAGGGTTAATTACATTAATAGTCCATATAGTTTGGGACTTGTGTCACTTTGGTCCATGACTTTCAATTGTGAACATTTGATCCTGAATTTTGAATCTTGTTCCAAATAAGGACAATTGAAAATGTCATTAGATTTTTCAAGGGTAAAATCGTCAATTTGATAAAATATAAACTAATTTGACAACAATAAATGTCAAAAAATATTTTTTATTTTTTAAAAATTATTTTTATCCACCAATGATACAATTATGTAAAATTAATAAAAATTACATGATTAATTTTTTTAAATTAATTTTACATGATCATCATCCAAACATATAATAATATTAATTTGGTAAAAATAAATAAATAAATATCTAAAAGATTTATCAATTTTACATAATTTTATTTTTAGTGGGTAGAAATAATTTTTAAAAATTCAAAAATATTTGTTTGACATTTATTTTTGTCAAATTAGTTTATATTTTATCAAATTGACAATTTTACCCTTGAAAAATCTAATGATATCTTCAATTGTCCTTATTTAGAACAAGATTCAAAATTTAGGATCAAATGTGTCACAATTGAAAAGTCAAGGACCAAAGTGACACCAGCCCCAAACTGCAGGGACTATTTGTGTAATTTGCCCTATATAAAATATAATCCAACTATCCTTTCAATCCAGTGACTTACCAACTATGGAATCAAAGAACACAACCAACACAAAATAATTATACTTCAAAAAAAAAAAAATCAATAAAAGTGAAAGAAACAAGTAGCAAAAAAGTAATTGGAATTGGGTTTGTGAAAAGGAAAGACCCTGAAATTGAGCATCAGTTCAACACAAATATATATAGAATTGGGTTTGCAAATTAATGTAGCTTTCTGAAGCGAGATTGGGAACAAGAGCTATGAAAAGTGTCTTTTCCCCCAAATAAAAAATAGAAACCCACAAAAACTCAAAACAAAAACCCAAAAATCATGGTTTTGCTCCTGGATTGTACTCCAATTCATAAACTCCATGGTTTTTCCTCTGTGTTTCGGATGATATGTTGATGAATCCAAAATAATTTTATGATTCCAAAAACATGATGTTGATTCCAAAAAAACATATATATATATATGATGTATATGTATATGAATGTATATGATGATGTGTATGATTTTAGAAAAATAAATATTTGATGTATATGTATATGTATATGAATATATATATATGTTTGTATAACCATGTTCTTTCTTCACTGTACATATGTGTTTGTGTAAAATATAATTTTGGAGATGAATCAATTTGATGTAAGAGGGGGTTTAAGGATGGCGTGTGAGGGAAGGGGCTGCGATAGTAGTGCGATGGATATGGGTGGTGATTTGAGGGAGGGGGGAGAGGGAGAGAGAGAGGGGTGAAGAAAAATGAGGAAGGAAGAGTGAAGCTGGTGATGGTTGAAAAATAGAAATGGGAGAAGAATGGCATCTTTTATAAATTTAAAAAAGTGGAAAAGGTATTTTCGTCATAAAAACTAACCCACTCTTTATAAAGGCACGTGACTTTCACATTCTTAAATAAAAAATTAACAGTGTGTTTTAATCCACAAACTATATGAGGGTTATATGGTGATTTCCAAATGTCAGGGGGCAAACCGCACTTGACCCAAATCATAAGGGAGTAAAGTGAAGTTTGCCCATAATAAATTATCAAAATTGTTTATTGAAAAATATTTCTCATATCATTAAAATCTGTTAATTAACTTAATGATTTATTTATTAACAAAATGGTTAACTACAAAATATTTTTCATATCATTAAAAAATGTTGATTTACTTATTAATAAAATTAGCCATTTGTATATAGATGTATTTTCTTCTACTTTTTTATTAGTTCAGTAAATTATCTTAGTGATTTTTTTAAATAGAAGAATTATATTTGTGTGTTTGATTTAAGTTTTTTGGTTTAAAGTTTTTTAAAAACTGAGTTTTTTTTTTTAATGTTTTTTTTTTTTAGTGAATATTTTTAAAATTTTAAGTATTTTTTTTTACATTTTTAGATGCACTTTGCTTAAATGTATCAAAAATTAAAAAATTGTGAAAAAATATTTTAAAAAATAAAATACATAAAAAAGAAGAAAATAATTGAATTCTCTTCTTTTTTTTTCTTTTTTTTTTGTATTTTTGGTATTTAGTGAAATTTTAAAAGATTTTTTTCACAAAAATTATACTTTTTATGTGTATTTATGTTAAGTGTGCCTAAAAATTTAAAAATTGCTTAAAATATTAAAAAAAATTCAGAAACAAAAAAAACGGAAAACAAAAAAGTAGAATTTTCTAAAAAGTATTTTTGGAAAACCAAAAACAAGAAAAGCTATACACCATAGTTTTTTGGGTTAATTACACTAATAGTCCCTATAATTGGGATTTGTGTCACTTTAGTTCCTGACTTTTCAATTGTGACACATTTGACCCTAAATTTTGAATCTTGTTCAAATAAGGACAATTGAAAAATCATTAGATTTTTCAAGGGTAAAATCGTCAATTGATAAAATATAAACTAATTTGACAAAATAAATGTCAAAAAAATATTTTAAATTTTTGTAAAATTATTTATCCACCAATGATAAAATTATGTAAAATTAAAAAAATTACATGATTAATTTTTAAATTAATTTTACATGATCATCATCTAAACACATAATAAAAATTAATTTGGTAAAATAAATAAATAAATGTCTAAAAGATTTATCAATTTACATAATTTTATTTTTAGCAGGAGAAATAATTTTAAAAATTCAAAAATATTTGTTTGACATTTATTTTTGTCAAATTAGTTTATATTTTATCAAATTTACAATTTTACCCTTGAAAATCTAATTTTATATTCAATTGTCCTATTTTGAAATAAAAATTCAAAATTCAGGGTCAAATGTGTTACAATTGAAAGTCATGGACCAAAGTGACCAAGCCTCAAACTATTGGGGACCATTTGTGTTTTGCCCTAGTTTTTTTTTTTTTTAAATTCAGAAGAAATGTTAAAGACTCATAAATTCACCCAAAATGATATGGTAATAGAATTAGAGTCTACATCATTAGGTGTATAACAAATCAAAAAATAATACATATCATACCACATAATTCTATCATATATCTAATGATTTATTATATTCAATTTCATAAAATAATATTCTAATTTTTTAAAAATTATCAAAGTACAAAACTTAAACATACTATAATAATAGTCCATGCCTTGCATGGGCCTTTTTAAACTAGTGTATGTATATATATATATCTTTTACCATAGCATCATGATGCATATAATAAAATTTTTAATAAATTATACATTTTTGTAAGGGAGAAAAGAACAAAAACTTGATATGGAATAAATAAGGGGAAAAACTACAATGTTTTTTATTTTTTTTTTTATTTTAACCCTTTTGTAATAATATATGTCTTTGGACTCCATTCAATAGAAGTTCAAGCATGATACATTGATCAATGCTTATCAACCTTTTGAAGTTCGTAAATAGTACCACTTTAAAGTAAAGAGTTGGGAGTGATCTGGATGTGTTTCCTTCCTATATATATATATATATAATATTTTAAAGAGAGAGAACTAGTGAAAAACTAGATTATAACTCATGAGATTTAAAGAAGTAACTAAAATAATGTCTATCTAGTACAATCAAATATCAAATTATATACTATTTATATTGCATTTCCAAGTAAAAAATTTGGAAGGATGCATTTTCCTTGCTTCCAAAAATATTTGAAATAAGTATAAGATCATCATTTGGTTAAAAAGCAATGGTATTTTGAAAAAGATAGGTGATTTTAGATATATCTATATAATAAAGCATGATAATTTTTGAATTTGTCCTACACACATTTGTCTTACTAGGACATTTGGATGGCTCAGATTTATTCAAATTATAAAATAACGGCTGAGATATATTTTTCAAAAAATATCCTACATGTACATTTTTTATTTTCCCGCTTCTCTCTCTTACTTTTTCTTTTTCTCATCCATCCTTCTATGATCCTACCTTCATCTCTCTTTTCTTTTTCTTTTTTTTACTTCCATTTTTATTTTTCTCTCTATTTGTTTTTATTTTCTCATTTTGTTCACTTATTTTTATTCATATTATATGGAAAAGTCTGCGATCCCAGAATTAGAACTAGATTTTATTGTATGTAGTGGATGATTAAATTAATGAAATTTTATAGTCCACAAATTAAATGAATTTGAACAATTAATTATTATTTAAATATATTGAATATCTGATAGATTTCATTAAATTTAGATAACCTCATATGAATCTTCAACATATTTTTGTCTTATTAGGACATTTGGATGGTTCAGATCTGTTCAAATTATAAAACAATGGCTGAGATATATTTTTCAAAAAATGTCATATATATACATTTTCTACTTTCCCGCCTTCTCTCTCTCTTATTTTTTTTTTTCTCTCATCCACCCTTTCATAATCCCATGATCCCTCCCACCTTCCTTTCTTTTTTCTTTTTATTTTTTTTTATTTTCTCCCATTTTTATTTTTCTCTCTATTTGTTTATTTTTTTTATTTTCTTCTTTTTGTTTAATATATTTTACACATATTTCCATATAATGTTTGTATGCCTGTAATACACTAGGACATTACGGGCATACATACAATTTTCATATAATTATATAAGCAAAGGCAGTATTGTATGCATGCCCATGAAAAATTGTATGTATGTTAGGCACATCTATCTATCTAGTTATATATTATATAAGCAAAAACGAATTTTCGTGAGGAGTTTGTGAGAACTCCAAAATTTTATAATAAATTTGTAATTTTATCAAATTAAAAAAAAATTTAAATAGTGTTGGATTAAATATATTTATAATCTAACATTATTTACACCGTGCCTTTAGGCACGGACATACACTAAAAATATATATATAATATATTACAAAAGAAAAAAAGAAAAAAGAAAAAACGGTAGAAAGAAAAAAAAAAGAAAAAAGAAAAAAAGCCCGTGGATAAAAATCTAAAATCAAAAAAGGCAAGAGGTGTTCGCAAGTATCTAAAAATTTATCTTATATGAACTATAAAGTTAACAAAAATCTATCTATCAAAAAAAGTTATTCAAAATTCAAAATCTACAGTGCATAAATTTAAATTTTTTTTTGTCGTGAGACCACAATTAAAATGGATCCTATCCTTAATTTTAAATTATCTCAATAAATTTATTATTATTATTTTTTGACAAGTAACATTGCTGTAATAATAAATAAATAAATAAAATAAAAAAAAGCAAAGGTCGCCCAACTGTCATGTTACACTTGGTGCAACTTAACCTAAACTGCATGAGATATCCATACACCCACCTGTCAATAGAAGAGGTTGTAGCTTCTCTTTTGCTTCTCAAACACTGAAAATCATTAAATTAATCAAAACACACTCACACTGCTGATTGAATTTATTAAAAAAATATTAAGTTTGGATAGTAATCTTTAGTGAGTGTTACATATATAATGCATAATTAAAATTAGAATTAGTTATCCAATCATTCAGTTCATGTGCTCTTGACCCACCCAACAACTATTTAATATATATCATCTAATTTATAAGTCACATCTTGTGTGGACCCTTGCCCACATATCAAGCCCATTTGATCAAATAAATAAATGTATGTGTTTGCACACTTAATTAGCCGATCATTAGGATTATTTGATTGGATTGTTTGGATCAATGACACTTGTACCAATTAGAACACACCATATGTAACAATAATGTCTAGTAAGTTGAGCTAAAAACATAGTAGTTGACATAAATGTAATTTTATATTAGGAATCTCTAAAAAATTGTTGCAACTAAGCTAAGAGCAAACCAAGTCCTAACCATCTTGGTAAATAAAAATTAAAGTGCAAGTTAAATTTTTAAAAACCTTTTCATGTTAAAATTTTCAAATAATCACCTAGCGTAACCTCCAGTGAGGTTGTAAAACAAATCGTATTATTCAAGCTCGACTCATTCCAAGAACTGCTCGTTATGTAAATAAATTAATTTGAACAAATTTTGAAACTAAATATTTTTTATTTTGACTCAATGAGGTTTTATGCACTACAAACTCGAACAAAAAATAAGAGCTACTAAATTTTACTTGATTGAAATTATTTGAGATTAGCTTTAAATTTTTTTAAAATAATTAAATTTAAATGCATTTTTAAAAGTTTTGTTAAGGTTTCAAACAAATCCTGTCCATGGTCTCCTTCTAGGGTGACAAATACAGGATTGTCAAAAATGGTTAAATCTTAATGGGGCTATCTTAAACCCCGAGGGATTGGCCAACTCTTGAGTTCAAATCATCTCAAGAGATTATTAGAAGTTTGTCCGATCGTTAATTTACTCTAAAAATTAATTAAGATACATGTAAACTAACCGAACACCTAGTTAAAAATAGGATAAATTACACTGACACTCCCTGAGATTTATGTTTATTGTAGTTTCCCCCATCACATTTGGGAAATTACACTGACTCCATTTTAATTATTTGACTTTAACTTTACTTTTAAGTTAAATGACATATTCACCGTTAACCTTTACATATACTTTAAAGGGTAAATTACATTGACACCTCCTGAGGTTTCAATTTAATACGGATCCCCCTCTGACATTTAAAAAAATAAAAAATAATTTAATAAAAATAGGATAAATTACAAATACACCCTTGAGGTTTCCTTAAAACATGGATTGCCCCCTGTGATTTGAAAAATTACGAATACCCCATTGTCATAATTTTTTATTTAACAGAATTAACTGAAAAAATGAAATTCATAATTGCTCTCCTATACAATAATAAAATTACCTAAATTATTAATTGAAACATATTTCTAACATCATTAAAAACTGTTAATTGATTTGATAATTTGTTAATGAAAGTGACAATTTGTTATGAAATTAGAAACCCCAGGGGCTGGAATGTAATTTTCAGAACCATAGGAGGTGATTCGTATTTTAATCAAACGTCAGGGGGTGTATTTGTAATTTACCCATAAAAATAAATATGAAGAAATATATTTAATTTGTAACCACCGAAAGATAAAATTATATAAAATGATAATTATTTTTTATTCTTTATTTCTTAACCAAATTAATTTTTAATTTTTTAAAAAATTTCTAAAAATCAAACCATAGATAGCCTAAGAATTTTTTGATAAATCATTTCTTACATTGGTAACTTATTTAATTATTTGTTAATTTTACAATATTTTTATCATATGAGGCCTGTTTGGTAACCGTTTCATTTTCAATTTTCAATTTATATTTACAAAAAATTTAAAAATTGTCATAAAAACTTGTTTGATAATTTTTTTGATTTATAAATGGTTATCTCAATTTGTAAATTTGAGGAAACAACGTAAACTCAAAAATGAGTTTATGCTGATTTTTAAACAGAAATTAAAAATTTGACTAACAAATTTTTTTTTTCAATTAATTTTTTTTCCAATTAATTTTTTTTTCAATTAATATTAACCCAGAGGACAATTGGTAATGTTACTTTAAACCTTGGGAAGGGGATTGTAATTTCTAAAATGTGAGGGGGGAAATTGTATAAGTTGCAAACCTCAAGGGGTGTCAATGTAATTTACCCAGTGAGGACAAAATTGATATTTAAAAAAATTAAATTGCTGATATCAGCAAAATCTGTTAGTTGACTTAACAGTCAACTAACTGAGGGAGCAATCTGTAATGAAACTTTAAATCTTAGGAAGGGGGATGTAATTTCCAAAAGATGAGGGGAGAACTATAATAAATATAAACCTCAGGGGTGTCAATGTAATTTACCCAAAAAAGAAAAATGGGACTTTCTTAGTCATGTCAAAATTTAAGATTCTCCATCATTTTGTTCACTTGGAAATGAAATGGTGCATGTATATGAGCAGAAGGCAGCTTGTTAGTGGAAAGAGTGGTGTGTCAATGGCTGAGACTTGAGAGGGTTGAGGAGGGCAACTTCTTGGTGAAAATAATTATTGGATAAGAAATTCTCTGCCTGGAACTCCCTTATCCCCCTACTTCTCTTTCCTATATGATCAGATGATAAAGATTTATTGCAGTAAAAAAATTACTTGCCTTTGTTACACGGTCTTGAGTAAAATTTATATTAAAAGTTAGCCAAAAAATTAGCTAGAGGTGAGACTGCCCTGATCTGCTTATTACTTTTGTATCCAAGCAACAGGGATACACAGTCTATACATACTCAAACTTTGATACCATATTACACCATTTTGGTAGAATTCAATCCTAAAAATTTGCTATTGAGGTAAAGGTACCCTCACTTTTATATACTACATACTACTTTCATACCAAGTAATGTGAAGTAATGTCTCAAATTGTCTAGTACAAAAATAATATGTAATTATACAAAAAAGACTGCGACCCCCTTTAACAGTGACCCCCACGACCCCCTTTAAATTTTGATTGGTAAATTTTTTTTTTTTTTTTTTTTTGCACTCACCAACCCCCACGTGTGTGTGGGTGGTGGGGGTGGGAATCCGTGGAGGTCCTAATCACAGCTGTAATATAAATGTGATGACATTCTTACCTTAGTAATTAACTTTTAAGGTTTCGTATTAATTTTTAAGGTTAAATTTTATTTAAGACTGTGTAACGATCTCTTATTTTTCACCGCATAAAATGTGATAAAGAGGTGACTTGAGATTGAAAATAAGTCAGAATCCAAACAAAGGATCTAGCCTCTATTATTGAGTGTGGGTTGTGTGAGGCACGTAGGAAGGATGGGGGTGGGTGGGTGGCAAAAACCCATAGAGAGCATAAGAAGTGGGTTCTAGCACAAAGCAAAGAATCACTTACATCGAATGGTTCCTCTCCTTGCACCCTTTGTTCGTGGCCACTTCTCTATGTATCTTTGGTACCAAACACAATCTATATAATATGTTTTATATATAGTTTATATACTTGAGAAAGAAGAGTGGGAATAAAAGCTGGGGCTGGCTTGGAAGATATGAACAAGTCGTTGAGCAAGTATACATACATTATACACACATGCCAGTGAATACAACCGACCTACTAATATATTTTATTATATATTCTATTCTCTGGTATTATATTCTCCACACTTCACAAGTCACCTCACCCCCATATGAATGAGAGAGAGAGAGAGAGAGAGAGAGAGAGAGAGAGAGATATTCAGTAGCTTCTGAGCAACTCAATGACATGTTTGTTGCAACTAAGCAACCCAAACTTTCAAATATAATAATAGTAATAAAAAATCAGAAACAGAATGTATAAAGAGAATTAATGAAGGTGTGTGCTCACTCACTCTCATAGTCAACTGTCATGGTAGGCTGGTAGGAGCTGGTGTAAATCCTGATCCATTGGTGGTGCCCATTGTGAATCTGCAGTAAAAATGATTTGTGTAAACATCAAATTATATACAATTAATATAGTCAACTGACATACGATTTCCATTGTAATTTTTTTTTTTTTTTGGATATGTAAGCGTTATTGAAGAGGAAAACATGATTTGTACACCTCACTTCCAGAATAATTTTAATTCGTGGCACATAGCATTTTTTTTTCTTGATATGTAATGATCGATAATACACGACGTATCAATCAATTGATACATTTTTTGGCCTCTCTACCTATGCATCTCGATATATTTGTGAGAATGAAAATTAAGTGTATCAATTGGTTCGCATATTATTAGTTCATAGCTGATTCACTACATGATTTCGCAGTCAATACGACTTAATCAACTGCTTAAAAACTCTTTTTTACATATAATGATTTTAAAAATACATGGATTTAGATTCGGGGCACATAGCATTTTTTTCTTGATAGTACACGACATATCAATCAACTCTTCTCAATATTATTACACTGCAATCGATGCCAATTCAACTCTTGAGGTTGACATTTAAAACCTTAATGTGGCATAAGTATCAAACGGTAGATCTGCTGGACACTTCCTAATCTCCAATACATGGTATAATTTTCCGAAAGTAAGAAAGAGCCAGCTTTCAAGAGATGGAAGCAATTTTTATCCCTTGTTTGGTTTGCATCAAAAATCATCCTATCAAGTGGAACCCAAATATGAAATTCTACTACTTAATCAACGGTGGGAATCGGGTTGTCATGAGAAGAGGGTCACAGCCTGCTGACAATAAATTATTCCCATTTTGAGAGACAAAGCCAGAGAGCAAGCAGGGTGGAGTGGAGTAGGAGTCAATGCTCCAAAAGTCATTTCCCAAGCAACAGATAATAATAAACCCCCAATTAATGACAACAACATTAAGTCAATAACAATGACAATAACTAATATGACTTATTCTAAGTTTTCAGGAAAAAAAACAAAAATAGACAGTTGATGTGTAAGAGTGAGCAATTTGAATAAGCTGACTTAAATGTGAAAGTAATAACCTGAAGCAATAGGTTGAAGATGAATATAAACTTCCTCAATTCTTATCTGATATCACCAGAGACTGTACAAGAAGGCATGTTCTGTGCTTATCTAGTAAAATATTATGTTTCCCATAGTGTCTCCCATCCTCCTCGCTGTGCCTCGCTTCTAACATGTTTAACCCAACTTTAACCACAATATTGACTTCGATCGTGATCGTCATCTCTACTTTTTTTTTGATAACTCAGGGCATAGTTCTAAATCGCGGTATCGGGTAACGTAACGGTATCGATCGCGGAGTATCGGTATCGGTAGTATCGACCGGTACGTATCAGGTATCGGGCGTCGTGACTGTGAAATTTCAAAAATCATTAGCAATCCCTCTAAAACTCAATTTTATGCATTTTTTTTACTCTTTTAGCCTTAATTTATCACATTTTAATCAAAATTTTGATATGTAGAGACGCTTAATTTTGATATGTAGAGGCACTTAATTTTGAAATTTCAAACATACACTGCTACTACTTAATTTATTGGTTTTAATAGGTCTGAAAAATCTAGAAACCCTAGATGTTGATTTATGATTATGTACCAATTTTAAGCAGAATATAACAATCCCAATCAAACAATAAAAGACAAATCGACACAACGATTTTACGTGAAAAAACCACAATTGGACACCTCCAACTGTGATTAAAAAACCACGGGCAACAGCCACAAAACAATCCACTAAGAAGATTTAAAGGAATTACACAGGTATACTCTCAATTATCTAGCGAATCCACGCCTAATTGAACCAACCTTTATGTGCCTCTTCCAACCCCGTCTTCACCTCGGAATTGTCTTTACGATGAGCCACTCCAGAATCCACCGAAGCTTCAGGCTCGAATTCTTCAGAATCCACCGAAGAACAACTCTCTCTCTCTCTCTTGTGTATAACAAACAAAACCTTTGATGTACTCTCTTTAAACTATGAGTTGAATACTCAATAAAACATCAAAGAAAACTAACAAAATATCCCCAGACATAAACCTTAAGAACCAAAAAGAAGATCTAGAGGAATTAAATAGTTTTGGGAGAAAACCAACTATTTATAGAAAATCCAAAAGTAATCCTAGTTTTGGAAGAAATCTAATTACTTATAGAAATCCATAAGTAATCATAGTTTTGGAAGAAAATCAATTTCTTAAAGAAATCCTTGTCAAACGGGATTGCCAATAATAAAACCTAACAATCTCCCCATTTGGCAATGCCGTGACAAAACACACCTAACAAATAAAATCCTAATCATCCCAATCCATTACAACCAACAAACACAAACTTCATTCTCGAGATTAAGATCTGCAAAACAGCTATTAGTGCCACAATCTCCAAAACAACTATTAGTGCCACAAGAGTATATGAAAAAAAATAATAAACATATAACAAGATTATCTTGAAGCATGAGATGGAAAACATGAATAGATGCGACTTGGAGATATTAAGAACATGTAGCATGAAAACATGAACAACACCTTTTTGTCATGAATTGACAAAGGAAGCTCAATCAACTAAAGCATGATCATAAACCATATAAGCAATGATATGATGATGTAAATATCAGGAGCATGCAAGAATGCAAGCAACATGCAAAACAACTAAAGCCAATCTTCCTTACCAAATAAATCAAAGTGATCATGCGGACAAACTTTTGTAACAATAAACCAACTCCCCCCCCCTCACTAAAAAACAACCACACACTGAAAACAGTGAACAAAAGAAAAAGACAAAAAATAATATGGTGGAGCAGAACAAGGAATTTCAGATTAGTACCTTAATACACACAAGACTATCCAAGAAGCACAATTACTTGAAAACACAATGTACACAGCCTCTAGAAAATTCCTCATAAAAGAAAGTGATGCATTATGTGAAAAGCATAGATCCCATGATAAAAGTGTGTGTGTGACTCTTGGGATTCGACAAACACTAGATTCAAATCCTAGTAGTGATATAAAAGCTGGACCTCCAACAAGAGAATCTAAGCATAACTACGGAAAGTCAAACCACATCAAGGGGTATTTGGTGAGTAAAAGCAGAGGCTCCCCCTCAATCAATGAATCCTTTATTTTTTTTCTTTTTTTTTTCACATCTTTTTCTTTTCTTTCTTTTGCACATTTTTTTTTCTTTTTCACATTTTTTTTTCTTTCTTTTGCACACTCATTGGCGGCTGACATGCTCAAGAGTATGGAAACCGAACTAGAGAAGCATAGATATAATAAGGATGGCCTGGTTGGTGACTCTGAGGTAGCCTTTTTCTCATGGCTATGGAAGATGGTTAAGAGACTCAACATCACCCATGATATGCTAGTATAGGTCAATTCCTCTAGAAAAGCAAAAGATACAATGCTAGAAGTCCATAGAGAAAAAATAATCACTAAGGCGGAAGACTCCGATATTTGCTAATCCAAGAGTGTGTACAGAATGAGACATACTAATCAAAAAACACACACTCCAAAATGAGTAATGACCACAGAAAGCACACACATATTAACATGTAATGGATATTCTTATCAATTCCAATATGCACCAAGGACATCTCAAAAAAAATTCAAGTTTGCAAAACCATACTAAGAAAATCTTTTTGGATTTTTTTTTTTTTCATTTTTTTTCTTAACCAAAGCAAGACAAAAAATGAACATGCACACATTTTTTTTTTTTTAAATTTTTTTAGAAAACAAAACATGTCAGAAAACGAACAAGCACACATTTTTTTCTCATTAAAAAAACACACAGAAACCCAAAAACTAAAACAAATAAACAAATTAACACAAGTCAAGTTTTCTCACCCAAACCACATTAGTATAAACAAAGTTGTGAGAATTGCGATTTTTGGGTGGTGTCTTGACGTTATGGTTCCCTTCCCCTTCAATGAGAACCTGTCTTGACATGGTTTTCAACTTCCTATTCCTAGGTCTAGGTAAACACAACCTCTGTTCATGTTTGGTCTCAAGCAAATCAAAATAGCAAGGTTTATTATGACCCTTAACCTCCTTATGACCAATGAAGTGTCTCCTACCCCTTGAGATATTAGAATTTCTTCCATCTCTATGAGACATTCTCCCATGCAATTCATAACAATAAAGGGCGAATATGACCATGCATACCACAATGATGACAAATAAAAACAGAGTGTACCTTCTTTTCTTTGGCCTTACCAACTCTAGGAAGTTTGAGAAGTCTATCCTCATGTTGAATTTTTTGTTCTCCCTTTCCTTGAGTTCTTGTATCACAAGATGTGGAAGCCTTCTGTTTTTGCTCTTTCTTACCACCAAAGCCAATGCCACTCTTGTTAGAACAAATTTGTTAAGACCCAATGATATTGTCCAAAGTCTTTGATCCTCTGTTCCGTTCCAAAGACCAATGGTAGCCATAGCACACTTGAGTTCTTCCTCTTTCTTGATCATTAGTTCTTCCAAAGCAACTTGAGACATCTCGAGAGTTTCAATCTTTTCTTCATATGTTGCATACTGTAGCTCATTCCTCTCTGTCTCACAAGTCAAGAGTTTTGCACAAAGAGCTTGTCGATCATTAGAAATCTTAAGGGCATCATTCCTAGCCTCGGAAATCTCTTTCTTTAATTTGACATTCTCACTTTCACATGCTTTGAGTTTCATAGTGAGTTTGTCATTAAATTTGGATAAGTTAAGAGATTCCTTATACAACTTTTCATAAGCTTGCTCAAGCTCTTCATCATCACTTCTCGAGGATTCATCATCAGTGGCATTCTCAACCGGCCTCTTCGGATACTCTGTTCGTCCTTCAGTTTCAGAAGCCGCCATGAAAGCAAAGAATTGTTTATGTCCCTCTTCGCCTTGATCTTCATTGTCATTTTCATCTTCATCAGATTCTGATTCATCATCCCAAGTGATAGCAAGGGCTTTCTTCTTCTTCAAACGAGTGGGGCATTCTAAAGCAAAGTGACCAAATCTTTGGCATTCATAGCATTGGACTCTTTCAGAGTTCCCTTGTATTTTTCCTTTCTCCTTCTTGGCTATAGAATTAATTTTGAGTTTATCTTTGCCTTTCGATTTAGGAGTATGAGTAGGTTCTAAAAGATTAGGATTCTTTTTCAAAAAAGATTTTTTAAATTGTTTAACAAAAGCAGCCGTAATCTTGGAATCTATTTCACAATCCTCATCAAAATCCTCTCCAACTCTATGAGCACTACTAAAAGCAACATCTTTTTGTTTCTTTTTGAAATTCCTATGTGTCTCATAAATTTGGAGATTTCCAACCAAGTGATCCAGCTTGAGGTTGTCAACATCTTGAGCCTCCTCAATAGCCGTAACTTTTGGTTGGAACCGATCGGGTAAGGATCTCAAAATTTTTCCCACAACTTTGGATTCTGGTATTTTTTCACCTAAATTGAAGCTGGAATTTACAATGTCACTCAACTTCGCATAAAATTTATCAAAGGTCTCACTATCTTTCATTGAAAGGTTTTCGAAACTAGATGTGAGCCTTTGAAGTTTTGAGTGTTTAACAGAAGGAGTGCCCTCATGAATAGTTTGTAAGATATCCCAAGCCTCTTTTGCGACTTCACAATTACAAATATGACTAAACTCTTCAAGTGTGACAGCGCAAAAAAGAGAATTGATAGCTTTATTATTCCAGCTACTATTTTGGTAATCAATTGTGTCCCACTTATCAATTGGTTTGGGGAAAGTTACTCCATCAATGGTAATCATTGGTTCAGTCCACCCATACATGACAGATTGCCAAACTTTTTCATCATTAGATTTTAAAAACGATCTCATCTGAGCTTTCCAAAATGAATAATTGGATCCGTCAAGTAGGGGTGGTCGAACCATAGAATTTCCCTTACGAATTGAATCCATTATCACAAATCAAACAAGATCTTGTTCTAAAAGAATTTTTTTGAAAAAAAAAAATAGAACAACCTGCTCTGATACCAATTGAAAAATCTAGAAACCCTAGATGTTGATTTATGATTATGTACCAATTTTAAGCAGAATATAACAATCCCAATCAAACAATAAAAGACAAATCGACACAACGATTTTACGTGGAAAAATCACAATTGGACACCTCCAACTGTGATTAAAAAACCACGGGCAACAGCCACAAAACAATCCACTAAGAAGATTTAAAGGAATTACACAGGTATACTCTCAATTACCTAGCGAATCCACGCCTAATTGAACCAACCTCTATGTGCCTCTTCCAACCCCGTCTTCACCTCGGAATTGTCTTTACGATGAGCCACTCCAGAATCCACCGAAGCTTCAGGCTCGAATTCTTCAGAATCCACCGAAGAACAACTCTCTCTCTCTCTCTCTTGTGTATAACAAACAAAACCTTTGATGTACTCTCTTTAAACCATGAGTTGAATACTCAATAAAACATCAAAGAAAACTAACAAAATATCCCCAGATATAAACCTTAAGAACCAAAAAGAAGATCTGGAGGAATTAAATAGTTTTGGGAGAAAACCAACTATTTATAGAAAATCCAAAAGTAATCCTAGTTTTGGAAGAAATCCAATTACTTATAGAAATCCAAAAGTAATCCTAGTTTTAGAAGAAAATCAATTTCTTAAAGAAATCCTTGTCAAACGGGATTGCCAATAATAAAACCTAACAAGGTCCATGAGCTATGAGTCTAATAAATCAACTTAAAGGAATGAAGAAGTGAAATAAGTATGAAACATACTCTACAGGTACTACATTGCTAAGAAAAAAATAATAATAATATACATATAAATATTTGAACAATCATAAATATATATATTAAAATATCTCTCATCTCATACCATAATATAACCACAGAACAGTGGCTTAAATCAATTACAAAACAGAAAAAAGGAAAAAAAAAAACAAAAAACAAACAAAACAAAACAATATATATAAATATTTGAAAAATCATAAATATATATATATATTAAAATATCTCCCATCCCATACCATAATATAACCACACAACAATGGCTTAAATCAACTACAAAACAAAAGAAAAAAAAAATAAAATATATATATATATATATATATATATATATATATATAAATATTTGAACAATCATAAATATATATTAAAATATATCTCATTCCCATCCCATACCATAATATAAATAATAAATTACACAGAAAAAAAAAAATTATAACCGAACACAACAACTAGAAAAAAGCATGACTTAAACCTTCAAATATATAAAACAGCGAGCCTGGTGTGGGTTATTCAGCCAAAAGAAAAAGAAAAACAGAGCATGACAATATATAAACAGAGCCTAAGAGAACACACCTTCAACAGAAGAAGCTTGAAAGCGGTGATGGGTTTGGTTCGATTCGAAGCTTGAAAGCCTGTTTGAGAACACACCTTTGCTCAATTATTTTGCAGGTGCTTTGCTTCATTTTTGCAGCCGTACTAGCGATAGAATACATGTATCGGAACTGTATCGTTCATGTATCGGATTCAGGCCGATACGTATCGGGAATCGGCTGCTATGGAGGCGAATTTCATTCTCATCGGTATATTGGCCAATATCCGACTCGGCAGTCCAATTTTCTGGTACGAACCGGCCGGTACGGCACGTACCGGCCAATATTTAGAACCTTGACTCAGGGTATCCGGGCCAGCTTGCGCGCACCTCGACTAATTCTTGGGGGAGCAATCCCACCAGCCAGAGCAAAATTCTGTATGGACTGGCCCAACACAAGAATTGATAACACCTAAGAGGTTTTGAACTTAAGACCTAGAGAGGAGCAAACTCCTAAGTCCTAAGCCTACACCACTAAGCCAACCCTTGGGGGTTATCGTCATCTCTACTTCCTACCTCATACAACTTGAGAGGAGATAGAAAGGAAAACAAGTATTTTATCGAGAGATTTCATTTAACAAGTTGTAAGTATTATACTATACTAGCATATATTTATATCATACAAGAAACAAAAATACTAATAAAAATAAATTTGTAAGGATTACCAATAAGAAAGAAATATTTAGGTAGTGTTTGGTAACGTTTAAGTTTTTGGTCTATGTTTACAAAAAATTTATAAATTGCTTTTTGTTTATTTTTAGAAAAATATAAACTATAAATACGTTTGCTTTGAATAAAATATTTGAAAACTTTTAAAAACATAAACTAAAAAATATGTTTGTTCAGAGCCTAAAATTTTTATATTTATTTCTTTTATTTATGAAAAGGGATCATACACATTATAATTTAAAAAAAAATTAATTAAAAAAATTATTGGAAAAAATAATTGAAAAAAAATATATTGAAAAGAAAAATTATTTGAAAAAAAATTATTTGAAAAAAAAATTTGTTAGTCAAATTTTTAAATTTCTATTTAAAAACCAACATAAACTCATTTTTTTGAGTTTATGTTTTTTCCTCAAATTTATAAGCTGAGACAACCATTTATAAACTAAAAAAATTAACAAACAAGTTTTTATGACAATTTTTAAAATTTTGGTAAATATAAATTGAAAACTGAAAACGAAATGATTACCAAACAAAACCTTAATGACAGACTTTACAACACAATAAAGGAGATTTTACCATAAACTAAATATTTAAAGGGAGCAAATTATAAGAACTTCTTTTTAAAGAAAAGAAAAGCATATATACCAAGATATATAGGGAAAATAAAGAAAAATATGCTAATTTATATACTTTTTATTTTAAGTCGAGGAGGGGCATGTGCTCTTATCAGGCATATGCACCCTCTGCCATTACATGGGATAATTAAAAAATTATTTTGTTTACTCGTCTGATAAATAGATGAACAATATTTTTTATTTGATTAATTAAAATAGTATGACAAATTTCATTTCAAATAGTAGACCCACTATTTTAACCATTCAAGACGAATTCACTATGAAATTTCACAGGAGAGAGAGGCCACCATAAAGTCCAAATTGGGTAGCTCAACTCTTGGTGGGTGAAGTGAGATACTACTTAGAGTTGGAGTGGTGTTGGTGGGGTGGAAGTGAGTGAGTGGCAATAGATATGTGATTTTGTATTAAATTGAAAGTTTTATCAAGTGCTTTCAAGGATAAAGACAGTATGCCAACTCTGCCTAAAATTAGGTTTGGAAACCACTCTCTTTGTACCCCTTTCTCTCTCTCTCTCTCTCTCTCTCTCTCTCTCCCTCACTTGCCCAAACCCCAATCCACCCACCCCACATTTAAAAATAAAAAATAAATAAATAAAAAAGTTATATACTCAAAAAAAAAAAAAATGTAAGTCATATGAAGAATAAATCTAATTCACATATTTTATTTTTTATATTTTGAATTTAGACAACATTTTTGTGTACTGATTCTCAATATATAGTTTTTTTTTTTTTTTAATGAAAAAAAAAAAAAAAACTACTAGCTGACTCTCAACTTTCAAATTAAGCAATAAAAAATGAAAAAAAAAAAAAAAAAAAAAAAATCCATTTATGGCATGAGCAGATCTCAGTCATATTATAAATTCTCGAGTTTGATATCTCAACATAGTTGTAATGGAATGCAAAGTCACATGAGTGCCTCAGTAGGAGAGATCATATACTAGAACTTTCACACAGTTCCAAAATGTTTTGGGGGGTTGACAGAACTTGGCATTAGAATTAAACTAATGGGTTTCGTGTTTGAACCAACATTGCTGTCGTGGCATTCTTGTGCTGATAAATCACAATGAACAATAAGTATACCGACACGGAATCGAGAACATAAAATATAAATAGAGAAATTGTATTTTTTTTTCTGATGAAATTCATCATCTGATATGCATGATTAGGATTGTTTTACATGGTTACTTATTTGATCAGTTCTGTGTCTATAAACTTGCACATATAAGGACAGGCCAGGCCTTGAGATTTCAGGGGTCCAAAGTTGATAATTAACTGATAACTTTTTGGGGTCCTTCATATTTTTTTTTTCATTGAATGAAAAAAAATAAAATAAATAAAAGGTAAAGGACAAAAAGATTTGTGTTAAAATCACAAAAAATACTTAGCATTACATTACAACAACTAATAAGTATCGCTTGATTCTCGCTCTTCTTACATTTTAAGAAGCAAATAAATCAATCATACTTGCATAATCTAGTTTTTTTGCAAAATCATTTTCAATGGATAACAATACTAATTATTTTAAACGGGCCTTTCAATTTTTCTAATGAGTCAATTTATTTTAAATTAGTTTGGCCTTCCTTAAATTTTTTTTGGACTTAAAACATACCTAATATATTATACTAAACTATAATAGGAGGGGGCCTATAGTCAATGGATAACAATGTTAATTTTTTTGAATGGGTCAATTTATTTTAGGTCAATTGGGCCTTTTTCAATATTTTTGGGGGAGTTAAAACATACCTAATATATTACATTAAATTATAATAGGAGGGGACCCTTTTTTTAGATCTATTTTGAGGGGCCCTATGCCATGACCTGGTGAGTCTATGTCCAGGGCCGGCCCTATATAAGGATGATCACTTCACAAAACTCCCACTGCTCCCACTAAACTAGAGTTTGGGGAAGTTAATAGGTTTTCGGGAGGACAAGATTTACATTTTCGCATGACTCACTGCATGAGACTCCCGTTAAAGTAGAGTTTGAGAGGTTAGCGGGATTTAGGAAGGATAAGATGTACACAGTTTTACCCGCTTTATAGAGAGGATTATTTCTGTAATTCAATGTCACGCCGTGACTAAAGAAACTAAAACCTAAAATAAATGAATACTTGGTAAATAAAATTACTCAGAAAAAGGAGGCAACAAGTATTATCTTAAAATGATAATATCAACCATGGAGAAACACCCCCATGGCTGGACATGTCAAGGTTTTTTTTTGTCTGTGGGTGACAATTCATATGGGCATCAAACAAAACAGAGGATTAGAAACTTAAAGCCCAGCTTTCCATGTAATTCATATTAGTGTTTCTACCAAATATGGAATCAAATCAACTCAATAATCCTTATCCCATTTAATTGGGTACAGATTCATTTCTCCAATTAGTTCTACTGGCAGTCATATCCTTAACTCGAGTTTAAGATAGCCATGTCTGTTTTTTTATCATCTTAAACCTAAGTCACTCTCCACGTGAATCAAATTTGAATCACTTCTCGTGTTCAATGGACTCCTCAGAGCAGTGTTTGCTAAAATAGCATTGCCATTGTTATAATTTAACAAGGAATAGTGTTATTTTGTCAAATTATAGCAATGATGCTTCAATAGTCACATGTTATTTTGGCAAATCTCAACCAATTTTCCCTTCAAGTTTGTAGGTGTTGTTTAGATATAAGTTTTTTAGTGATTTTTTTGGTTTATTTTTTGTCTTTTAACCTTTTGTCAAATATTTGTAAAAAAAATTATATATATACATATACCCGACTAGGCAATTAAAAAAAATTTCAAAAAAAAATTAAATATAATTCACCCGTAAATTTAAATATAAAATATTCAAAATTACCTTGAAAAATAAATGACATTACAAAATTAAGAAATATATTCTCCCATAATCATTCATCAGGAGATAGAGGAAAATAGTAATTTGGGTTGCTGGCATGTGCTGACCACTTGACGAAAATCTCATTTTTGCACATTATATAATATGCTTTCGTCTGAGGGTCCAAATGAGAAATGTCCGTAGTCATTATCAAACGTTTTCCTTTTTTGATCTTAAGTTCTCTCATTTCCTGCAAATGTTTTTCATTTTTGATCTCTAGTTCTTTCATCTCCTACAATGCTTGAATCTTTTTTTCTTCTCTTTCAGTTTTTTTTATTTCCTTCTCAGCAAGGTGTTAGTTAAATGTCCCAAACAAATTGTTATATTTGTGGATTTCAGCTTGAATAACTTCACTTTTCCGAAGCAATTCTTTTGCAGATTTCCTATCCATAGGCCTTTTACCCCTTGCAAAAACACTACTCTCATCGAATGGATATTACCAACTGTTGGATTGTTACCAACACTTAGACTATTGTCGTCTTCAAGAAAAATGCAGTTATCCATAGGGGATTCGGGGCTGAATTAGGAGAAAAAGGTATATGTATCCTTGACTTCATTGTATTCGTAAGAGTTACATCTTGCCACCTAATATTGTTTTGCAAGATTGACCAACTATGTTCAAAAGCAAAATGTTTGTTTTTATCTTGATGGTATAAATAAAATATTAAATGAAGATGAAATCGTATTAAAATATTAATAAAATATTAAATTAATTAATTAGTTATTTTATATTATGATTATCAAAAAATAAAAAATAAAAAATACCAACATAATAAATGAAGATAAAATCTTACTATAGCAACTTGAGACATCCCACTTGGGTGTAGATTTTCAACTTGCGCCAAACACCCACGAAATTGTTGCAACATTTTATGATTACACCCCATCGAGATGAGATAGACACTTGTGTTCTTGAGTGATCATTCTGCAGCAAGTAATAATTTTCAAAAATTATTCCCCCAAAATGAGCATAAGATTGCAAATTCCCAACAATTGGGTTTCAGTAATGTGACACCAAGCTCTACAAATTGCCACATTTTCTTGAGCGATGTTGTTTTTAATGAACCTTCCATACTGATTGTGTGAAAAATCTGTATGGAAAAAAAAATATATGTAGATTGAAGAGAAGGTGTATATCAATTGAGATTAATTGTTTAGTTTTATAGGGAGTAAAAAATATGACCTTTTTTTTTTTATCCATTTAAATTATAACCGTTACAAACCAACTATTTCAAACATTTCTCAATTGGAGAAAAAAAAGAATCGTTGCTCAATTTGTGTATTCCAATGACAAAAAAACACCATTGGATTAAACAATCCAACGATTCATATTGTTGCTTCTGTTTCTCTCTCTTATCACTTCTCTCTTGATTCTAGAACTTACTCCCACCTCTGCTCTCTCTCTCTCTCTACCCAACACTCTATCTCTCTTTATCTCTCCAATGGCTCCCCGATGAAGCAGTCTTCATCTCTCTCCCTCGCCCTCACCGATTGCATTCTCTCTCTCTCACTCACTCACCATTGATTACACTCACCGCCGGAACAACCACCACACCCACTGTCGATCTCCAACCCTTAAACCCCAACCCTCTTTCTCTCTTTTCCAACCCTCTTTTGCCTCGATCTCTCACCTTCTTCATTACCATAACCACAACAACAACCAAAGCCCAACACCCTTCTCTCGATCTCCAACCTTTTTCTCTCCCTTCATTCTAAACCGTCGATCTCCATCGATCGAAACCCTAACCCTAACCAAAATGATCCTCTTTCTCCCTCTTTGATCTATCCCTCCCTCTATTCTAACCCTTGATTCTGATGATCCTCTTCTGTCAATAATGATCTAAACCCAACATCGTAATGACAACCTCTTCTCCAACGATCCCTTTGTCAGTGATGATCCAAACCCAAAACCCTATGGAAAACCATCCAAAGAACATGAAGAAGATCAACCCTTTGTGTCAGGTATTTTTTGCGATTCTAAAATAGTTGTTCAATTTAATTATTTATTTATTTATTTATTTTGCTTGAAATTGCTAAAATTGAAATTGTGTTGAAATTTTGCTTGAAATTGAAATTGCTTGAAATTGCTCAATCTATGTTTACTTCTGAAATTTTGCTTCTATTTTTATTTTTTGGTGGATTTTGAGTGAATTTTGCTTCTGTATTTATGTTAGATGATGAGAAAGGAAGGGAGCGAGGAAGGAAATGGTTGGTTGAAGCTAATTTGACAGTTTTGGCATTTGCCAAAGATAACAGCTATCAAAACTTACCATTAGAGGTGACTTTCTATGAACTGCTACTATAATTTGACAATAGCATCTCCAATGACAAGCCATTGGAGATGCTCTAAGATCATCACAAATGAGTATAGCTACTTCTAACCTCTTCCTAGTGGATTCATTTTTTTTTAACTGCTTAACATTTAGGGCTGGTTTGACATACCTCAAAAAAGTCAAAAAGTCAAAAAATTACTAAAAAGGTAAAAAAGTTATCACTATTCACCAAAAACATATAAAAAAAATTAATTTTGCAAAAAAAAAAGTACAAATCACGTCACGTGAGTTGTACTTTAGCTGCCCCCATTTGTATAAAGGGAACAGGCAGAGAAACAAGCAAGACGGTGTTGTCGCCTGTGGGGCTCATCACGGGTCCCGTTTTGATAATATGAACCGTTCAATGTGTAAAATTCGTCGGGTAATATATGTTTGTAAAAAATCACGTTGATCGAATATCGCCAACTATATAGATCAAATCAATTTTGTATAAAAAATGGATGGTGTTATAATTAACAGTTGACAAAAAACTAATCCGATCAGATAGCTATCGATATCGTATTAACCTGATTTTTTACAAGCATATAATACTCAATGAGCTCTACACATTGAACGGTTCCGATTAGCAAACGGGACCCATGGTACGCCCCCACAGGCCAAACAACACCGTCCAATTCAATGCCTGAAAAGGAGGCATGCTTCTCCTATACACTACTCTGCCCACCGTACTACCTACTCTGCCCAAGCTTCTCCTATACACTAATTTATACAATTTTTTAATACACATTTTTTCGTAAAAAGTTAAAAAATTATCCTAAACCATATTTTTTTTCTTAACTTTTTAGTTCAAAAAGTCAAAAAATACACTTATTTAGAACACCCCAAACAACCCTTTAGTAACCATATACCATAGCAAGTCTTATAGCCAATTTTTTTTTTTTACATCAACTTAATAAGAATCCTATAATTTCCCGACACTTATGATATATTAGTCTATTTCATCAATCCTATGCCCTTGTCAATCTCTCCAATAATCACTCTTAGGTATCTAATGCCAATCAAGTTTTACTCTACATTCTTAAATGTTTTTTAAGTTTCACTATTGTTAACACTACATATATTCTATATATATATATATAATATATATTCCAGTCTTAATCCTACTTAATCTTTGCATGTTAGCCTAAAATCTATCATCCTGGTAGTGATTGTAAGGTGAATTGTTTTGCTGAAAAGCCATTGCAATCAAAACTCAGCTTTGGCATCACCAAAGTGCCACATGAGATCACAGGTGCTCAAGTAAGAAAAATGGCTATACAAACTAACAAATCTTACAGATTTTTCTTAATAATTTGATTACTACATACAAACTACAAATTTCATATACATATCATTGGAAAATAGAGGGGTACAGAACATACACCAAAAATGAAAGATCCAATATCCCATGGCTTGGCAATATATATATATTCCCCAATCCCCAATGACCCTTCACATTTCAAAGGCCATCATTACACCATGAACAATAAAATAATTACCTTGGTTTCTCCTATCCTTACAAGTATACAATTTAGCATGCTTGCTGCTGTCCATTGCTATATTGGCAACTCTGTTTGGTTGAATTTTCAGAATTTGTTTTCTGATTTTTTTTTTTTTTTTGTTAGAAACTAGTTTGATAAAACAAACAATAAAAACATATATATTTAAAATTTTAAAAATTATTCCCTTCCCCCAAAAGAGAAAACCATATGAACATAATGAGTAATTTTTATTTTTTCCTTTTTCACAAAACAAGTTTTTTTATTTTTATTTTTATTCAAAAAAAAAAAAAAAGATTTTGAAAACTCAACCGATTCAATGTCTGAATGCCATGCTTGGATAGATAAGATATGAAAATCAAACTGCCATGAACCTCAGATGTTTCTAGGCTCAACAAACACCGATGTTGTTCTCGAGGGAACTGTAAAACTCCCAGTTAACGCTTCATACGTAGAGTTCTTCACAAATTCATCAGTTGACATAGCCTGCACCAAGGATCGCACAGAAAAACCAAAATTATTTAATTCAAAATGTGCCATGTTTCAAAACACAAACCAAACACACCCTATATGATTATTATGTGCATGATAATTTGTGGGCAGCCTCAGAAGTAACTTTCAGATGACCACAGTCCTTCTCATTGGCCTAGATCAACTGCACATTACACTCCATTTGACAGTAGATTATACCCTGCATGGGGACCCCCCCATATGATGATTTTGTTTGGCAACAGCTAAAAGCCATTTGTTTTTCCTGAACCCTTTATTTTTTTTTTTTTGAAGTCAACTTTTTTTAACTTTTCAAATCCATCTAAGTCTAAAAGGATCCAAAGACTACATTTTTTAAAAAATAAATTTCAAAAACATTCACTAAAGACAAAAATAACTAAATAAAAAAGTTTCGTTTTTTGGTCTTCAGTGGAATTTTTTCAGTTTTTATCTATTTATTTACTTAAAACCTTTTAGGTCCATCTAGTCTATTAAGACCTAAAAGTGATTTTTTTTTATTTTTTATTTTTGTTAAAAAAAACTGCTAAAAAAGCAATTGTCAAACCCACACTCAATCTGAAGTAGTTAATCAACAACCAAAATGGCAGTTATGGAAGTTATCTTCTGACAGAGACCATTAATGCTTTCTTCCAAAATTAGTTCAGATGTAAATTTTGTATATTTTTAATCAGACTAGATTATATATAAAACATAGAAATTATAAATGTAAATATCAAATGAAAGCCACCTGGCTAAATGTTTTTCCAGTTAATACTAAAGAGAAACAGAAAACCTGTATGGGGTGCAGTTCAAAAGTTCTTGCCCGTAGTGCAGGGTTGGCAAATGAGACAGCAGTTGGGCAGACATTGACTATAACAACAATGTATGAGTAGCTGTTGGAAACAAAGCAATAGAAGTATCATTACGTCATATGATTAGCATTGGTGTACTACCAAAAAGAAAAGGAAAAGAAAAAGAAAAATTGCATATACTTCATGTTTACTCACATGGGATCCAGTTGAGATAACCCAGGGACACCTTCATGACCATCTTCAATGCTCATCACTATGACACCGGGGACCCATGAGGGACCAGTGTTATGGAATCGTACACGTTGCTAGACAAAAATGTGATTACAGGACTTCAGAACTTTGAATGCTATTGGTTTGTATTTTGATGCTTGACTCTAGTTGTACTCCTTAACAAATTTAAAGCTGCGATTATCAATTTCTAAAAGTTTAAAAGAGAAGAGAAAAGAAAGAGACAAGGATATAATCACTCGAGGTAAATATAAAACATCTCAGTTTAAAATCACACTACGGGTGGTAGGACGCACACCATTGTCTCCCCCTTGTATATATGCTTTTCAAGCCATTTCCAAACTTATAAGATTAAATTTCTCTGTTTTGACTCATAATGGCCCTAAAAATTACCTTCAAAATTCAATTTGTTAGTTGCTATGGTATGAACTCTTGGAAACCTCTAGGAAATTATCACAATTTCAAAATACTCACGCCCCACCCTGAGATCTCAATATTTACAGCAGTATGCCACTGCAGTATTTACAACAATGCCACTAGCCCATGCTAGTGTGCCAACAAGCACCATAGCATGCGCAACACCTCCACCTTTGTGCCAAACCCACAAATGGCAACTCAATGTCACGTAAAAAGGGCAGATCAAATGTAGGTATTACTAAAAAATAAATTAAATTACTTTCTTATAAACAGTATTCAATTCCATCTACACTTAAAACAGTTTCTTATTAAATATAAAGTGTAATAATAGCTGTTCTAACCTGGATGGCATTTGCTGTCCTCAATCGGAAAAGTGGTGAAGAGTACCTAATTTGTAAAACATTTAAAAAATTCTCTACAGCAGCAAGAATGTGACTACTCTGAGGCTTGAAGGATGGATCTGCTAATCTTGGTTTAATTCTGAAGAAGAAAACAACACCTTCAAGCTTATTATAGATATTATATATAAAACTGGATGCTTATAGAGCAAGGGGTAAACCACAAAAAAGAATTGTATGCATAGAAAAATTAAACTCCAAAAGAAGTTTGGGTGTAACCTTTATAAATCCATAGTTAAAAAAGAAATAACTGAATGCTTACAGGGGCCAGTTCTTTTCATTTTTTTCTTTTGGTGGAAGGCCGACGCCCCAATTGTTAGATTTGTAGCTGAAGTCTAACCTGAAAACAAATTCATCTAAACAATAAGTTGAGCTGATGGAAACATGCTACAACTTGGACTAAAGTCATCTGCATTATGAGTCCATAAATTGAAAGTAACCATTTATGATCATAAATTTAACCAAAATATGATTCAGTTGTACCGTCATCAGGGAGTTGGAAAAATGTTTCAAGCAGAGCAGATAACAATTCTGGAAAAATAACAATTGTAAGCAACTAGAATTCACTTATAATTGCAGACCTGTTAAACCAATCACCAGAATTATATGAATCCCGGTCCAGTGACTTCGAGCGCAGGATCTCATCACCAGAATGAAAAAAAGGTATTCCCTACAAATAGAAAAAATATTTAATGATGAATCAAGAAATACAACAAATAACATCTTATTGGAAATTTTTTGCTGAACTTTGTGAATTATTCTATGCATCTGACTCATTTTGATGAATTTCCATGCCCAAAGAATTGGCCCTCCCCAATGAAGTATGAAATCCGTGGTACAAAATACAACAGACTCAAAGGTTCTGTAAAATGTGTTGAAGACTTGCATAGGAATAGGATCGATGCAAAAGTTACAACTGATATACAGCTAACATCTACAAAGACATACATGATAAAGCTCTTTGTATTACCACCACCCCCCCACCCCAAAAAAAAATAAATAAATAAATAAAACCTCTGTTTTGTGCACTCTGACTGGAAATTTATTTTTCAAAACCTAGCTAACAGAAGACCTGTTGTTACATAAGCAGCACAATTCAAGTAACAATAATTCAGCCTGCTTGCAGACAGATCAGATTTAACTTCCTTTGCAACGAGTTTAACTGGAATAGAGCCAATATTATTGCTTCAAGTATCATAAGAATTTGACCTAGTAAATTCATTTAGTCCAGGATAATCGTCCAATATTAATTTAAAGATATTAATAATTCAGTTGGTAGGTTGGGTCATATGAATTATTTAACAGGATAGCCCAGACCATTTCTTGGAATCCAAGCATAACTGGACCTGCTTAGTTGTAAACCAATGACAGCTCAACAGTTCAAAGATCTTGCAGCACTATTAAAATAACCATGAATGAGATTCACTAGGGCCAACAAAATGGAAGATCTTATGGAAAATTCATCTACAAGTAAAAAGTTACACCCAACAAATATACAACCAAAAGTTCAAAAATCCATATAGAATGTTATTGCTTGAACAGCGCGTGATGGATAAAACAGTAGAGAAAATACTATTATTCAACAACTATGGAGTACCTGTGAAAGTCCAATTATACTTGTTGCCAAATGATTTAATCTGCATCTCTCATCTACAGAAATTTCCATTGGAGTCTATAGAAGTGAAGGGGGCCCAAGTTAGACTAGAAGATAAATGTATGACTCCGGTAATTTAACATATTTTAAGAGAAAAATAGACTATACCTTCAAACTCACAATGTCAAACAAGGTCTCGTTGTCATGAGCAGAAACATAATTAATCTGTAAACGGTTTAAGATGGTGATCACAGGGTACTTTAGAAGTATTAGAACGGACAAACAAGGGGAGAAGATTCAGGAAAGCATATTATAGGAATGACAAATAGAGCATTCGAGTGTTGATATCATATAACACCACAAGAAGGAAAGCATATTATAGAAGAGAAGCTAAGTTGGTCTCCCTATCACATCATACTAATCAAACTGAAGAGAAATAAAATCAAATCAAATATATCACATCAAGAAAACATTACAATCCTTACTGTTTCTATTGGACTTAGAGCATATGCAACAGGAATCCCGTTGTAAGTACAAACTTCTGATCCTTTGACCTGAAAGAAAACAAAAAATTATAATGAATTAGAAAAAAAAAAATGGAAAAGAGTCACCAGTTTAATACTAGGAGAAAGAAATCAGTCTGAAATTCGGAAGAAGTATTGATAGAACTTTATTAGATTAAAACTAACCACCTTAGAATAGGTATAGGGATAGATAACAATGTCGCCAAATATTAGAACAAATCATTTTGAAACAAATTCTCTTGCTGATACAAACTATTTGATTGATTTCTGCTGTGTTGATGAAAGAAGTTTGTTGAGCAATCTATAATGGTTCTCCTCTTCTGTTATCTTGTGTATTGATTCTCAATTTCTAACCTCATGAGAGTTCAACATGGGCTTTAGACGGATTTTTATTTCCAAATAAAGGTGCCCCTCCCAAATGAAAATTAAGGATCACATCAAAGTTTTACTCACTTTGCTAAATATGGTAAGTCAGGGAACTTAGGGATAATTGACAACATTGTTTCATTATAAATAACTAAAACCAAAAACCTCTAGAAGTGTTTCAAGGAGGGAACTAATGTCCCTGCAGTAGCCTACCTATTCTTGGGCAACTAGCCTTTGCCAAGGGCTGTATTAGAAAGATAATGATTACAACAGTGGCTTCATGTCTCACTGCATCTGCTTACATAAATGTCCGGGTTTCAAGCATTGTGAGGCCTCCTAGTCTGGAAGAGATTATTAGTGCTCACCCAGCTGCTAGCTACTAACCAAAGAAGCACCTTCACTATATGAAGGCTTAAACTTTCCAGATCAGTTAGTTTTGGAAAAGGAGCAGGAATTAGCTTTGCTTGAGACTAGAAAGACTTAGAAAATATGAGGAAGAAGAACTTAGAAAATATGAGGAAGAAGAACTCAGAAAATATGAGGAAGAAGGAATATATTGCTGTTATATTCAAAACTTCTTATCTTGTGAAGAGAAAACTACACTCCTTATATAGGAGAGAACAAGAGCTACTATTTGTGCCACTAAGATCCACTATCACCACTAAGAGATCCACTATCACCACTAAGAGCCACTACCTATCTCCTTACATAATATATACATCCATTATAGCCACTATCTAGATTACTATATACATCCATTATAGCCACTATCTAGATCACTAACATAGTGTATATAGACATTATCATAACCCACTAACAGTCACTATATGTCCACTAACAGCCACTAACAATAATAATCAGATTTCCAGCACTCCCCCTCAAGCTGGTTTGAAGATATCTTCCATAGCCAGCTTGCTAGTCAGCTTATCAAATTGCTTCTTGTGTAGTCCCTTCGTTAGCACATCAGCTAATTGTTCACCTGTTGGAAGGTAGGTCATACAGATTATGCCAGCATTGATTTTCTCCTTGATGAAATGTTTATCCACTTCTATATGTTTTGTGCGATCATGTAGAACTGGATTATGAGCTATAGATATAGCTGCTTTGTTGTCACAATAGACCTTCATAGGTGTCGGGTGAGAAAGCTTTAATTCTTCAAGAATTCTTTTAATCCACATTACTTCACAGATTCCATGGGCAACAGCTCTGAACTCTGCTTCTGCACTACTTCTAGCTACCACATTCTGTTTTTTACTCCGCCATGTAACTAGGTTCCCACCTACAAAGGAGCAGTATCCGGATGTTGATCTCCTGTCTGTAACACTTCCTGCCCAGTCTGCATCTGTGTATACTTCAACTTGAAGATGTCCATGTTTCTTGAACAGTAAGCCTCTCCCTGGAGTTCCTTTCAAATATCTTAAGATCTTATAAACGGCCTCAAAATGCTCTGCCCCTGGTGAGTGCATGAACTGATACCATGCTGATTGCAAAGGCAATATCAGGCCGCGTATGAGACAAGTAAATCAATTTCCCTACAAGTCGCTGATATTGTTCCCTCTCTTTGACTTCTTCAGCCTTAGCAGCTTGTAACTTCAAGTTAGGCTCGATCGGAGTCTCCACCATCTTACAACCAAGCATACCTGTTTCTCCAAGGAGATCAAGAACATATTTTCTCTGATTAACGAATATACCTTCCTTGGATCTTGCAAATTCCATTCCGAGGAAATACTTGAGGGCTCCCAGATCCTTAATGTGAAATTCTTTTGCGAGTTTCTCTTTGAGGGCTGCTAACTCTGTCATCATTACCAGTTAAAATGATGTCATCAACATAAACAATCAAAATTGCAATTTTACTGTCTTTTGAATGTTTATAAAAATTGTGTGATCTGCTTGACTCTGCGAGAAGCCACAACTGATAACTGCCTTCCCAAAGCGTTCAAACCACGCTCTTGGTGATTGTTTGAGTCCGTATAATGACTTGTTCAATCTGCATACTTTGTCGCTACCAAGTCTCTGCTCAAATCCCGGCGGTAGGCTCATGAACACCTCCTCTTCAAGATCACCATTGAGAAATGCATTTTTAATGTCAAGTTGATGTAGAGGCCAATCTGAATTTACTGCAAGAGATAACAGTACTCTGATGGAATTTATTTTAGCAACAGGAGCAAACGTCTCCTGATAGTCGATCCCATAAGTTTGAGTGAAGCCTTTAGCCACAAGTCTCGCCTTGTATCTCTCAACGCTTCCATCTGCGTTACATTTTATCGTAAACACCCATTTACACCCAACAGTTTTCTTGTCTTTGGGTAGATCAACTATCTTCCAAGTACCATTCTCCTTAAAGCATTCATCTCCTCCATGACTGCTAATTTCCAATTTGGATCATCCAATGCTTCCTGTATATTCCTTGGAACAAACAAGTGTGAAATCCTAGATGTGAAAGCTCTATGGTTTTTAGACAGTCTTTGATAGGAGGGGTAATTTGCAATAGGATGTTTAATGCAATTTCGGACACCTTTCCTAATTGCTATAGGAACATCAAGGTCGGAAATAGAAGGAATAGGATTACCTAAAATTTCGATGCCAGAACTCGGGTGGACATTCGGGTCATTAGGATGGACATTCGGGTCATTATTCCTCAGATGAAATCGCTTTCTAGTATAAACCTGAAGCTCAGAATTTAGATCATTTGGTAGTACTTCTCCCCCTAAACAAGAATCTTCTTGACTAGGCACCATAGAACTTGGTTCTCCTAAGTGATCATTATCAGACAGATGTGGTTTTTGTGTAGGATAAATGACATTGGGGAGCGGGATAGAAATATCCCAAAAATTGTCTTCTACTACTCCACTTGTCTCCCCCTGAAGAGAAGTGTTGGGGAAATAAGATTTTGTTTCCACAAATGACACATCCATACTCACATGAAATTTCTTGGTTTGAGGATCGAAACACTTATACCCCTTTTTGTTTGAGGAATAACCCAAAAAAAAACACATTTTATAGCACGGGGGTCAAGTTTTGAACGAAATTGACTGGGAACATGAACATAGGCAGTACATCCAAAAACTTTGGCGGGTAAATCAGAAAACGACCTCGTGTCAGGAAAAAAGTTTTGAGACAATCGAAAGGTGTTTTGTATGTTAACACCTTTGTAGGCATCCTGTTTATCAAATAAGAGGCTGTTAAAATGCTTCACCCCATAAATATTTAGGAATATGCATGTAAAACATTATAGCACGTGCTACTTCAAGTAAATGTTTATTTTTTCGTTCTGCAATGCCATTTTGTTGAGGGGTATCCCGACATGTAGATTGATGAAAAATCCCCTTTTTGCCAAAAACTCACCCAACTGCTCATTGAAATATTCTGTTCCATTATCAGAATGTAAAATACCAATTTTGGTTTGAAATTGGTTTTCAATCATATTGTAAAAATTTGTGAATAAATTTTTCACGTCAGATTTTTTATTCATCAAATAAATCCAACATAAACGGGTATGGTCATCAATAAATGTAACAAACCATCTTTTACCAGAAAGAGTAGTGATTTTAGAAGGGCCCCAAACATCACTATGAATCAAATAAAAAGGTTTGGAAGCTTGGTAAGGTTTTGGCAAATAAGTAGAGCGATGAAATTTTGCAAAAATGCAACTTTCACAATGAAAAGAAGAACAATCAATCCCTTTAAATAATTCTGGAAATAAATGTTTCAGATAAAGAAAACTAGGATGTCCTAGCCTATAGTGCCATAGCATTATTTTTTCTCGAACAGAGATTGAACTAGTACTATTAAAGCTCTGAGCTTTTTTACTACTAACAGGTACTTCATCAAAGTAGTAAAGACCTTCAAGCATCCTAGCACGCCCAATCATCATCCCCGAGTTCTGGTCTTGAAATTCACAATGGGATTCAAAAAATGTAACACGACAATTAGAATCCTTAGATAGTTTACTGACAGACAAAAGGTTACAGGCTAAGTTGGGGATGTGAAGAACAGCATTGAGATTAATTTTCTCAGTTAGTTTAATAAATCCTTTTCCTGCAATAGGTGAAAAACTACCATCGGCTATTCTGATTTTGTCATGACCAGAACAAGGGAAATAGGTACTAAATAAATGGGAAAAAACTAGTCATGTGATCGGAAGCACCAGAATCTATGATCCACGGAGAGAAGTTTAGGCAAGAGAAGGCTTAGGATTTCTACCTGTTTGTGCCAAAAAAAACACTAGGAGTACCGGATGAGGAGTTGGATTTTATCAGCTTTAAGAGTTGATCAATTGCTCTTGTTGAAGGGACCTGAATCGGCTTCATTAGCAGTAGGAAAGCCACGATTCTTCTCTCCTTGTTTGCTGCTTTTCCAGTTGACAGGTTTGCCATGGATCTTCCAACACGTTTCGCGTGTATGGCGAGGCTTGTTGCAAAAATCACACCAGACCCGTGGCTTATCATCAAACCTGCGCTGGTAATTTGCAGCCTTGTTGGCCGCAGCATCGCTAATTAAAGCAGAAATTTCAATTGACTCACCAGTACCTTTTTTCTTAAGCATGACGCTCCTTCGGCTCTCTTCCCTTCTGACTTCGGCAAATACTTCGCCAATGGATGGGAGAGGAGGTCTGCCAATAATTCTTCTTCGCACTTCATCGAACTTAATGTTGGACGTGACTTCCGACATGGCTATGACGGTTTTAGGGCTGCTGTGTTTTTGTTGCTCTGATACCAACTTAGAAAATATAAGGAAGAAGAACTCAGAAAATATGAGGAAGAAAGAATATATTGCTGTTATATTCAAAACTTCTTATCTTGTGAAGAGAAAACTACACTCCTTATATAGGAGAGAACAAGAGCTACTATTTGTGCCACTAAGATCCACTATCACCACTAAGAGCCACTACCTATCTCCTTACATAATATATACATCCATTATAGCCACTATCTAGATTACTATATACATCCATTATAGCCACTATCTAGATTACTATATACATCCATTATAGCCACTATCTAGATCACTAACATAGTGTATATAGACATTATCATAACCCACTAACAGCCACTATATGTCCACTAACAGCCACTAACAATAATAATCAAATTTCCAGTAGAAAGTATAGGCCTTCTTCCTCTCTCTCCTTCCCTCAGTTTATCTCTCTCATTTTCTTTCATGAAAGAAATAAAATAAAATATGTTTTTTTACAGATTTTTACTCCCACTTTATACTAATCTGTGTGGGACAAGTACATGGACTTGCAATCTTCATCTTAGTTCAACAATCTTGAACCCGTTGATACCTACTCAAGCAAGTCAAGCTCATCCGCTGTTGGACTCAGCCAAGCATGTAACCATGTGGAACCCATCCTAACTCATCCCAACATGTGACCTACCAAAGCACATCTCTATATGGGAACCCATACAAGAACGTCTCCTCATAGGACCCACCCTACATTTCCAATTTGTGCTAGCTCTTATGAAATTTGTATCACCGTGGACCAGCATTGTACAATATTAATCGTTTTGGGCTAAGCCCACGTGACTTTAAAATGTGCTGTACAAAGCCGGTTCAAAGCTCACTCTTATAAAGAACTTCACTCACACTTCACCAAGCGATGTGGGATATGTACATGAACTTGCAATCTTCACCTCATCTCATCCATCTTGGCCCCAAGACTCAATCAGAAATATTGGTTCTTGGCTCGAGCAAGGTTTCGAAAAGCGGTTATGGCCGCCGTAACGGTTGTAGCGGTGCGGTTGCAATTGCAGTTGCAAGTTGTGGCCATAGCGTAACGATTGCAGTAACCAGAATCATGATTTTTTTTTAATTTTTCACACAATTTGAAAAAAACTTACCAATACATATTTTTTTAGAATCATATTTATTGGGGTTTAAAATAGATCATGATCAACTTTTGTTAGTTTTTATGTATAATCCAATATATTTCATATTTTTAAATCACTATAAAAAAAGTTTTTTATATTTTATTTCAATAATTAATAACTTTAAGAATAATTGATTTTAAATGTTTACAAAATTATTTTTGATCAATACATGAACTAACTAAATAAAAAATATTTACAATTATTAAATGAAATGATTATAAAAATAAAAAAATTATGCCATAAACAAAAATTATTTTTGAGCAATTTTTTTTTTTTAAAGACATTTTTTAGACAACACTTTATAGCTGACTATATAAAATTATTTACAATCAAGTATTAAATGAAATGATTATAAAAATAAAAATTGTGCCATAAAACAAATTATTTTTGAGCTACTGATTTTATTTTATTATTTTAAAGACATTTTTTAGACAAAACATTACAATAACAAAATAAAAAATATATTTACAATTAAATATTAAATGAAATGATTATAAAAATAAATACAACCACCGTTTATAGAGTGAAGTATCGATAATCCCAAATAGTGATCTTATGAACTGTTTCGTCTCCCTTTTTTCTTATAGACCCAAGTCTGATTCTAGTGTAAATTATATAAAGGGCCAAGTATAAATATTTGTGTGCTATGTATTGAGGGACAAATGTGGATTTTTCCATAATGTTAAAATTACTATACGTAACACTTCAAAAGAACTCCTTAGTGTACTTTTCCCAAATATAATACTCCAATGTAACACTTAAAAAATGTATCACTCCAATATAACACACTAAAGAACTTCTTAGTGTACTTTTCCCAAATGTAACATTCCAATGCAACGCTTAAAAAATGTAACACGCTAAAAAACTTCTTAGTGTACTTTTTCCAAACGTAACACTCCAATATAACACACTAAAAAACTCCTTAGTATACTTTTTCAAACGTACTCCAATGTAGCATGTTAAAAAGCTCCTTTTGTATATTTTTTTCATATATAAAAAAATTCTTTAGTATATTTTTTTCCAAACATAACACTTCAATCAATGTAACACTAAAAGACTCCTTAGTGTACATTTTCCAAACATAGCACTCCAATCAATGTAACACTAAAAAAACTCCTTAGTGTACTTCCAAATGTAACACTCCAATGTAACACACTAAAAAATTATTTAGTGTATTTTTCTCAAACGTAACAATGTAACATTTCAAAAAACTCCTTAGTATATTTTTCCCAAACAACACTCCAATCAATGTAACACACAAAAACTCATTAGTATACTTTTTCCAAACACAGCACTCTAATGTAACATTCCAATGTAACACCAGAAAACCACAGTAACAGAAATGTAGATTTCCATGCTCGACAACCAACACTTCAGCCACCAATCCCTCCAAAAAAGAATCTTCCATACCTCATATTTTCATTCCTATCCCAAAAACGAATAAGAAAATTAGAAAAATGAATCAAAAAAGAGCATTCACTTAAACTCAAATGGCACCAAATCAAATAAATACAACTTTTCAAAACAAAAATGACTAATTGGTTTATAAGAAAACTCTTGAGACTAAATGGATCAACATTTCCCCATATGGGATTTATAGGTAAATTTTCCTTTGTATCAACAACAAAGGACTTTATTGATAGATCAAAAAAGTAAGCAATGATAAGGCATCCTCTTACGAAAGAAAAGGAGAAACAAAGCAAAACCCTAATAAGAAACTCTTAAGCAAAAGCCTATATATCACACACCGCCAACCAATCTCTAGCTAACAAAAAAAAGGGGACCCCCTTAAATAGAGGATTCCCCAAAACCCAAAAAAAAGTTAAATGGCAAACACTATCCCACAAACAGTCTATCTCCTGGAACTTATCTTCAAACACCCTCGCATTTCTTTCCATCCGTAGAACTCAAAAAGTTGCAAAGATCGCAAAAGACCATAGCATTTTGGCTTTTTTCGATCCCCCGAAAAAGCGAAACTCAACTTGGAGCATATGTGTACTCCCTTTTGGAGCTACCCACATAACATTCCCCAACAAAAAAAATTTGTTCCATAAATTCGAAGCAATTGGGCAATGTCGAAATAAATGATCCACGGATTCCCCATTCTTACAGCACAGAATGTACCACTAAGGATTTAAAAAGCGATTAGGTCTCCATTTCTACAATGTATCATTTGTCAAAATGCCTCCATGAACCAAAGCCCACATGAACACATTCACCTTAAGACACAAGCCTTCCAAATTCTCTTGCAAAAAGGAAACTAAGGAACATGAAGAGTATCGATGAGTTTATCAGAAAAAAGGCTTAAAAGAAAATATTCTAGATGAATGAAGAATCCAAACCCTCTTGTCCTCCAAAAGAGGAGCCAAAGAGAAATTATCGATTCTGGACAACAAAAACACCAACTGTGAAGCCTCCTTATCATTAAGATTTCTAAAAAAATCAAAATTCCAAGAAATAGGAGCCAAAAATGAACAGGCCATGGAAGCAATAGAAGAATTATGAGATCGAGCCACTCTAAAGAGATGTGGAAAATCAAAAGCAAAAGAAGATTAACCCATCCAAACATCCTCCCAAAAACGAACAAGTTCCCCATTGCCCACCCTTACAGAAAGATGACGAGACCAACATGTGTAGATATGAGAAATTGATTTCCAAGGAGCACGACAATTACCCCTCAGAACCACCCATGAATCCCTACCATTGTCTTAAGTCCCATACTTGCTTCTAATAATGAAATGCCATAGTGAATCACTCTCAAGTGGAAATCTCCATAACCATTTGCCAAGAAGGGCCATGTTCCTAGCCAAAATGCTACCAATGGCAAAACCCCCCTTTTCCTTAGGCAACGAAACTAAATCTCAATTCACTAGGTGATCCTTCTTTCCCTCATCCTTGCCCTCCCAAAGAAAATGCCTCATCAACTTTTCTAATGCCCTTGCCACCTTAACCAGTATCTTGAACAAAGATAAGAAATAAATAAGAATACCACTCAAAACTGTCTTAACCAAAGTGTATCTACCCCCGCGTGACAATAAAGCCTTACTCCACCCTTCCAACCTCTTACCAATCTTCTCTGCAACTGGATTCCAAAAAACTCCACTTCTAGGATTACCCCCCAATGGAAGACCTAAATACTTAAACGGAAGTGCCTCTATACCACATCCTAAAAGTGCCGCCCTATTCTAAAGTAGGTCTTGTTGCATATTAATGCTCACCACACTACTTTTCTCCAAATTAACCTAAAACCCTGAGATTACCCCAAAAAGTGTCAAAATCGAATAAAGGTTAACTATCTGACTTTCATCCCTTGTAGAGAAAAATATGATATCATTCGCATACTGTAAATGTGTCACACTAACTCTATCCCCCCCCACCTCCAATCCCGCAAGACCTACTTCTCTAGCTCTATCAACCATCATTTCCAGTATCTTTGTCACCAAAATAAAAAGAAAATGAGATAGTGGGTCCTCTTGTCGTAACCCTTGCAAAGCCCTGAAACACTCTCCTGATTTACCATTAACTAGAACAGACATATTGCACGTCGACAAACATCCCCTAATCTGAGATCTCCACCACCCACCATAACCCTTCTTGTCCATTACAAAATCCAAAAATTGCCAATCTACATGGTCATATGCCTTCTCGAAATCCACCTTACAAATAAGTCCCTCATTCCCTAGACTTCTATTTTCCTCTACTACTTCATTTGCCACTAAGGCTGCATCTAGGATTTGTCTTCCTTTCACAAAAGCCCCTTGTGCCATAGACACAGTCTCCCCCAATGAAGTCCTTAGTATCTTTGATAAAACCTTTCCCAAAATCTTATAAAGTGATGTGACCAAACTGATGGACCTAAAATCTCCAATTCTTACAGCATTCACTTTCTTAGGAATTAAACAAATGAGTTCATACAAGGTTTTTTCTTTGGGTTTGGATCATTGAGTATTCGTTTTTTATTTATTTTTATTTTTTTTGTAACTTTTGCTCTTTTTTTTTTTTTTTTTTGGGCGAAATGAAGCTATTCAGAATATTATAGAGATGTGTAATGGGCCATTACGATACTGCTACAGCCATTATGTAACATCGTAACAGCCGTTATACATGTAAATTTTCGTCACATCACAAAAGCAGGTGTAACGAGTAGCACCTATTGCAGCAACCGTCATCGCTTTTTGAAACCCGGGGCCCAGGTTACCACCAAAACAAAATAAAATAAAATGTGAAAAGTAATATTCAAAAGGCGTATTAGATAACTTCAAACTTTATTTAGTGCCATGCTATACTTTACCTCTTGTCCTTCGTAATTGGTTAGCACAAAGTCCCTTAAGTTTGCAGCCATCCCAACCTGGATTATTTGAGAAGTACTTCAGTTGTATATATACTAGATGCAATAAAGAAAACATAATGTCCAGACCAAGAATGTAGAGGCCCAAACCCAATAAATAAAAAATGTTGGAAAAGATGTAAAATCTAGGTCGTAAAACTAGTTATAACCATTACATGAGGAACAATAACAAACACACGACTGAATGGCTGAGACAGATGATCATGAAGTTTTTTTCTTTTTCAATCAATTTTCGGTTGATTCACAAGATCGTGACATACTTTTCTCAAACATTGTTTGCAGTTCTTCAGATATCAACCTTTGTTCCCTAAACTTCAGATGTTCTAGCCATTGTTATGTGCACAAACAAATATTTATCTCTATTACACTTACAGTTATGAATATGATGACATATATAGGTGAACGCATGTAGAAATATCATATTATAACTTTAATTAACATGAATGAATACACATATAACGCAAACTAAAAAAGAACCTTACTCCCAAGATTCCGACTACTTGAGTACAAATCAAATCACTTGTCTCTAGTCAACTTGATCCAAATTCATATATATATACACACACACATAATTTTTTGGTGGGGTAAATTACACTGACACCCCCTAAGGTTTCTGTTTAATATAGATCCCTCCTCACATTTGAAAAATTACACTTACGCCCCTATCAGATTAAAATGACATATTTGCCCCTTAACCTTATACATATAACATAATAAAATAATGCAGATATTTTGTTCATGTCATTTTAAGGGAAAGAACAATCATCTTCTTTGGTTTAATTCACACAAAAAATTGAGTTTTTTTATTTTTATTTTTTTTGTGTTTTTTTACTTTTACTGAATTTTTTAAATACACCTAATCTAGATATACTTAAGAAGTTTTTTGTACAAAACAAAAAAATACAAAAAAATACAAAAAATACAAAAATTCAATACATTATCTTATTTTGTTGTATTCAATGATTTTTTTAAAGTTTTTTGTACAAATTTTATACTTTTTAAATATATCTAGATTAAATTGATCTAATCTAAATATAATGGTTGGAAATAAAAATAAAAAATTATATTCATATATAAAAATTTATACAAAAAAATATCGAAAATGTTGTGATAGTGATATTGTTGTAAATATAAATTATGATTATGAGTGTTTTGTTTTAATGTAAAATGTCACTATTAAACTATATCATTATGTTTGAAAATTCTATATAAAATTTATATTTGTATATCATCACTCAATAAGAATATGTTCAGGTAGAATTTAATGATGGAAAGTTGTAGAATGTAATCATGATAATAGGAAGAAGAAATGGTAGGGAAAAGGGCATAGTATCAGCAATCCAGAGGGCAATTTGTAATGAGATTACAAACTTCAAGGAGGGAAATGTAATTTTTCAAATGTGAAGGGGGATCTATATTAAACAGAAACCTTAGGGGGGTGTAGTGTAATTTACCCTTGTTGGTAGGCTTAGAAAAGCAAAAGAAAACAAAAACAATAACCTATAGCACAAACCTAAACTCCCCTCTCAATGAAACAATTAGCAAAAGAAATAGAAGAATATATCTCCAAAGCAAAAAAACAGGTTACAGGAGCTATATATCATAAGAATTTACCTCATACACACTCTACAAATGCTCTTCCCCATTTGTGAGGAGCTACTATTTGCTCCTTCCATCTAGCTCATCACAGTGATTGAACTAAACAATTTCTTTAGTTCTCGTTCACATGTCAAACTAGACCAAAATCTACTCTCCTTTGACCCTAAACTCCCCATAGGTCTGCATCTTGTTCCACCATTCGCATTCAAAGTCAATGCTTCATCCCAAACCCCTAAAATGGAAGGGGACTTACGTGTAAATCCTAACAAGTGGACTTATTATTCAATAAGTTCTATGATAATTAATAACATTTTTCATTAAACAATATTAAAAACGTCACTAAGGCCTCGTTTGGGAACCCTCTTTTTTAGCCAAAAAGTCAAAAAGTTACTAAATTAGCCAAAAAAGCCAACAACTCATACCAAAAAGTCAAAAGATTCTCTTTTCTCTCTACTTTTTGCACATCTTTTCGTAAAAAGCCAAAAGTCATCCCAAACATACTAGTTTTTTTTAGCTCATATTTTAGCCAAATAGCCAAAAAAGTTACTAAATTAGCATGTTCCCAAACGAGGCCTAATATTAATTTTCAAAGACAATTTGAAAATTGTCACAAAAAATGTCACTAATTATAAGTTTTAGCGATAGTTTAAAAAAATCGTCACAAAAAGTCGCTAATTTACAACTTTCAGCGACAGTTAAAAAAATTCATTATAGAAAAATGTCACTAATTGTAAATTTTAGTGACAATTTATAGAAACTGTGACAAAAAAGTCACTAATTGTCAATTTTTAGCGACATGTAAAAAATCATCACAAAAAAATTATTTTTAGGGATGATTTTACTAGAACTTATTTTCAATAGGATTTTATGGGAATTAAATACAACTATTAAGACCTATTAGTAGTTTACCCCAAAGTGAAACTCCAAGGACTTCGATGAAGCCCTTAATTCTCTTTTTCAACCAAGCTGGCAATTAACCAGAGTTCCATTCGAACCACCTAACATCAATTCCTCTAAAATGCACCATGAGGGGCTCAGAGCATCCCCTTAGGATAGAACCATTGATATAGGGTGCACTAATTGGAGAGATTTCTTATCATTTAGTCATTTTTTTATTTGTTGGTGGACTTCTTGTCCCTTTCCTACTGTGCTTCATCTTTTTTTTTTTTTTTTTGTAATAAAGTTTCACCTTTGTTGCTGATAAAAAAAAAAGAAGAAAGATTGTCATCAACTTACACATACACTATCTAGCATTTATTTCCCAACAACAAAGCCTAAGCTGTCATTTTTTTTTTTTTCCCTAGGTGCAATTGAAAAGCTAAGAAGAAGAATAAGAAATGCTAACTACTATCATTTTTAGCATATATGCCTCTCATCCAGTCGTTCGTATGCTAACTTATTGCTCTACATATGTAATTGTCAATCACAGCAATACATCTCAATAACTTATCTCTAATGTTTTCTCTTCTTAAATCCACCATTATCTCCTATGGGGCCTGAAATATATATATATATATATATACATATAACAGAATGTGAGGATACATCATTCTCAGACATGCACAACACAATTACATGACAATCTATGTCCATAGATTGGGAGGATTGGCAAGATCGACACCAGAGCAAAACCCTAATAATATTATTCACACAAGTTGCACAGTACCAAAAACTTGTATGTGCGAGCCTGCTATCATTCTCTCATAACTTGTTTGAACAAGAAGTTGACCGAATAACAGGGTAACTTGTTTGAGCTAAAAGATCTCTGAATTCATTTTTACTTCTCTCCACAGCTAGTATACAAGGACATCTAGTACTCCAGATGCCGGCATATGAACAACTCAACCAAATCTATGGATAAGGTAGCAACTACTAACCAAAGTCGAAGACCATTTTACAACAATGAAAGAATGTTATAAACTCAACTATACATAAATAAACAAGATGCAACCTAAATACACTTCACCTACCACTGCTACCAACTGGACCTCTCCCACAATGCACTCAGTTAGAAGCAGTATTTCTTATGCCTTGATGAACAGCATAAACCAAAATATTTCCACCATTTAAATCGCACCATTTTTATATAGGGTTTTAAGGACACTCCACTAGACTGGTATCTGAGCTGAAACACAAGAAACTTAAGACAATTTAAAGTAGGAAGGTATGAAGACTGCCGACCTGAATGTGATCCTTTGATCCAGCAAGCATACGCTCTTCAACTGCTTTAGAACCATGGTCATGATCATTGGGCTGCGAAAGAAGCATAAGCAAATTCATTGATTAAATATGATCATATAATTAACCGTAATCCATAAAAAAACAAAACAAAACAAAAAAAACCCGAAAAAAAAAAAAGAAAAAAAAAAAGAGCAGCCATCCAACAATCTTTTATTTATATTCTGTAACAAACCAACTCCAAATTTTGACACTGTTCACACCTAGAGCAACCAAAATTTTATGTAGATGGCCAAATTCATTGGTCTTCGTTTCAACAAAGATGTGGGTTCTAAAACCCCACATAAATTATACATTAACAAAATTGTAGGAAGTGTAGAGCAATGAACAAAATTGAATTGACAACTAAGAAGCATGGACACGCAACCCAACACAAACACGTTAACACAACAAATTTCAAAAGGGTAGATTACGAATACACCCCCTAAGGTTTACTATAAATAGTCTTCTATTAAATGGATCATCACCTATTGTGATCTACTCTATTTGCTTCTTCTAAGGGTCTTCCATTCTTGTCTTTATCTTCCATTGGAATCTCTTAGGTACTCATTTGTTATATGTATTTGGGTGGATCTGTGGATCAATGGAAAATATTCAAGAGGGAGAGGGCTGCTTTGGCGTATCAATTTAATATCATCAGCTGAGAGCTTTGACGAATTCAAGCATTAACATCATATATAAAGTCCATCGTGTATAAGCTTTGACAAATCCAAGCATGGGATTAACACTGTTTTGGTGTTTGAGACAGATAAGGCTGAGTCTGACCATAGTGGTTTAATGTGGTACAAAAAAGTACCCAAACAAGATACTCCTCCTTCAGTAGAAATTCCCTGTTATGCACATCAACTGCAGCCACATTTAAATGTGAATAAGACACCCATTTGGCAGGCCTCTTGTGAACCAAAACGTTATCAAAATAGGACACCACACAATGCATGAGACTTGCCCAAGTATAGTTTTTACAGAAAGATTCTCCAAGTTGTCCCAAGAACTCTTTCCTCTCTTTGGGTAATAAACCTTCAAGTTGTCCCAAAAGTTCTAACATCTTGTTTAATGATATTCCATGTTCCAAATCTCTCTAATAGTCTTCTCTCTGTTAGTAGCCCTACCAAGCAACCAAGTTTTAGTCTAATATTCTTTGCAACACATTGTGTTTTTCTGGATCTTGCCATGGGCAAGATAATTGATACTGTAAGGAAAGAGCGAGCCTTTACTTTATCAAAACAACAATTTTCTTTTTCTATCAAATAATATGTTGACGATGAAATTTCTTGAAATCTTTGCCAATCAAAAGAATAAAGCTCTTCTAAAACATCAAAAATTTTATCTTCATTTATTAGCCATGGAAAACATGGCTTGGTTTAACCACTTCCTATAATATCATGTGGTCTTCAAATGACTTTCATCAACTTCATCTTCGTCTTGAGTCCAATGTGTTGGAAGTAACCTTCATTAACCACAAATTAATCCTTACTTGCAGTGCCACTTTTCATCATCAAAATCTTTCAAATAAGCTGCTATACCATCAAAGACTTGTCCAGAAAGGTTGTCCTTCCAAGCCTTTGTAGGTTTAGAGAAGAGAGAGAGTTAGGGAATGAGTTAGACTTCATCCCCTTTTATATTGATAATACTGAGTAATTATAAAAGTGCCATAAGGCATAATTTATGGGTCAGCTCATTACACCAATCAAGGGAATAAAATAAGAATAAAATACAATCAATATTATTTCTTATTCTAACACTCCCCTTCAAGCTGATGCGAAGATATTTCTTATGCCCAGCTTGTTGAGAATGCCATGAAATGGTTTGCTCCCTAGTCCCCTAGTGAGAACATCGGCTAGTTGGTCCCCAGTCTTCACAAATGGAAGACATATGGTATCACTAGTGAGTCTTTCCTTGGAAGTGCCTATCAATCTCCACATGCTTAGTTCTATCATGTTGAACTGAATTATGAGCTATGTTGATTACGGCCTTGCTGTCACAGTATAGTCTCATGGAGTCAGTCTGATGGATTCCCAAGTCTCCCAACAATAGTTTAATCCATAGCAACTCACTTACACCCTGAGCCAAAGTCCTGAATTCTGCCTCAGCACTAGATCTAGCAACCACATTTTGTTTCTTACTTTGCCATGTGACTAGGTTGCCACCAACAAATGTGCAGTATTCGGAAGTTGATCGTCTATCAGTGACTGATCCAGCCCAATCTGCATCAGTAAATGCCTCCACACTGAGATGACCATGTTTTGAGAAATAGAGACTTTTCCCAGGAGAAGACTTCAGGTATCTCAGAATTCTCATAACTGCCTCTAAGTGGGAAGTTTTAGGAGCATGCATAAACTGGCTAACCATGCTCACGGCAATGGCAATGTCTGGACGTGAGTTAAATAAGTATATGAGCTTGCCCACTAGTCTCAGGTATCTCTCCCTATCCACTGGCTCTCCCTCTTGATCCTCACTTAGTTTCTGACCTGGTTCTAGAGGTGTATCGCATGGTCTACCGCCAAGTAGTCCAGTTTCCTTTATCAAGTCAAGTACATACTTTCTCTGACATATGAAAATGTCATCCTTGCTCCTAACTACTTCAATACCCAAGAAATACTTTAAACTACCCAAATCTTTGATTTCCAATTCCTTGGCTAAGTATTCCTTCAACCGAGGGATCTCCTCAACGTCATCCCCTGTCAAAACAATATCATCAACATAAACAATTAGAGTTGTGGTCTTACCCTGTAAGGAGTGTTTCAAAAACAAGGTGTGATCAGCTTAACTCTGCTTGAACCCATATTTCAACATAGCTCGAGCAAACCTTTCAATTCAAGCCCTAGGAGACTGCTTTAGTCTGTAAAGTGACTTTCGGAGCCTGCATACTTTACCTTTGAACTGAGCATCTGTAAAACCAAGGAGAATATCCATATACACCTCTTCTGCTAGGTCTCCATGAAGGAAGGCATTCTTCACAACAAACTGATAAAGTGGCCAATCCAAATTTGCAGCAAGAGAGAATAAGATTCTCACAGAGTTCATTTTAACAACCGGTGCAAATGTCTCCTGGCAATCTACCGCATAAGTCTGAGTGAAGCCTTTAGCAACCAATCTTGTTTTGTACCGTTCTATGGAACCATCTGTTTTGTGTTTTACTATGTACACTCACTTACACCCAACTGGATGTTTGCCTCTAGGTAGCTCCACTAACTCCCAAGTGCCACTCTTGCTGAGAGCTTTCATCTCTTTCATCATGGCATGCTTCCATTCAGGAATAGAGAGAGCATCCCGAAAACTAGTAGGTAGACTCACAGAAGACACTTTAGACAAAAAAGCTTTATATGACGGAGACAGATTAGCATAAGAGACGTGATTAGTAATAGGATGTTGAGTACATGACCCAACCCCCTTCCTATTAGCAATGGGAACATCAAGATCTGAAAAATCAGGAATATGAGAGAGGACTAGCACTAGAATCAAAATTACTTGGACTCTCAGGAGAGAGGATTGACCCTGAACACTCATCCGGAGAAGAAATTGGCAGTAGAGGAGGGAAAGTAGAATCTTGCATCCAGGTGTCTTGTTGTCTATCTTGGTCTCTGACATAAACTTTGCCTGCTTTTTCCTCAACAATTGTTGGCTCATCATCCTTTATCTGTTCACTGTGTTACACGGACTCGGGTACGGGTATCGGGTGTGGGAGTGTATCTAGGGGTCGGACACTTCAAAATTAAAAATTAAGGACACGTGGATATGGATCCAAATTTGGATACGGATACGGATACGGGATACGTTAAATAATTTTTTTTTTAAAATATATATATTTTATGAAGATGAGTTTAAAAAAAATAAGGAATAAATAACAGATTTTGTTAAATAAAACAAATAAAATGTAAATAAGAAATAAAAATTATTTTAGATATAAAATAAATTATATTATATATGATAAAATAAGTTATTTTTATTTTAATAAATATGTTGGCCAAATACAAAACACTAAAAAACTAAATAGGCTCAAACTTATTTTATTTAGGCCCAAAAAATTAAATAAGCTAGAATAAAATATTATAGGCCCAGATGAAATAAGGCAAATACAAAACACTAAATAGGCTCAAACTTTTATTTTATTTATTTGGTCTAGCCCATTAGCCAAACCTAGCAAATGCTCTCCAACTATATATAGCCAGTCAAACTCTCTCTCTTCTCTCACCCTTTTTCTCCTTTTTCCCCTCTCTGAAATACGCATAGCAGAGTTCAAAAAAAATAAAATAACATAAAGATAAAATACGCAACCACACGATCGAAGTTCTCTTCTCTTTCTTCTCCTTCCCACTTGGTGATTATGACTCTCTCTCTTTCTCTCTCTCTCTCTCGGTTCTAACTCTAGATGATGTGGTTATTATAGCCAACATTCACTCGTCAATGAAGCTATGATCCAATGAATCCAGATCTCGAACCCAACACATTCATGTAAGTATCTCAATCTTCTTCTTCCTTTTCAAGTAGCCGTGTCTGAGAGAGAGGAGGCGAATCCGACGCAGATCCCATACCCGCACCCGTGTTGTGTCGTGTCGACGCGGGTACTTCGCCTTCAACTGCCGAGTCCATGTAACACAGTCTGTTCAACCATTGGCGGAAGTGAAACAAAAATCTCTTCACTCCAAGGCTCCTTCTAAAGGGATGACTGTAATACTGCGGAGGCCGGAAAGTAAGGCTGAGACTCAAAGAAAGTGACATCCATGGAAACAAACCATTTGCGAGTAAGAGGATGATAACACTTATAACCCTTTTTGGTGGCAGAATAACCTAGAAAAACACACTTAAGAGACCTAGGATCCAATTTACCACGAGTGGGTGACTAGTTATGGGCAAAGTAGATATAGCCAAAGGTCTTAGGAGAAACAGAGAACCTGGAAGAGGTAGACCTGAACAAAACTTGAAGAGGTGTTTGTTTTTGAAGGACTTGGGTAGGAAGATGATTAATCAAATAAGCGGCAGTGAGAACCGCGTCCCCCCAATAGGATCGAGGAACCCGCATCTCAAAGGATAGACAACGGGCGACATCAAGGAGATGACGATTTTTGCATTCTGCAGCACCATTTTGTTGAGGGGTATTAGTGCATGAAATCTGGTGAATAATGCCATGAGTGGCAAAGTAAGTGGCAAGACCTGAGTCAATATATTTCCCCCCATTATTAGAACGTAGAATTTTGACAACCGCCCCAAACTGAGTACAAACCATTTTATGAAAGTTTTGAAACACAGAAAACACCTCACTTTTATCTTTCATCAAATATACCCAAGTAGTCCTAGAACAATCATCTATGAAAGTAACAAACCATTTTTGACCGGTTAAAGACAAAACGAGATGGACCCTAGACATCAGAATGAATCAAAGAAAAAAGAACTGAACTTTTATTAATAGAAGGAGCAAAAGAGGCTCAATGTTGTTTTCCAAATTGACAAGACTCGCATTGAAAATCAGACACATTATTTTTCTCAATGACAGAAGGAAATAAATGCTTAAGTAATAAAAAAGAGGGATGTCCTAAGCGACGGTGCCACAACCAAATGTCGTCCTTGGTGGATGGTAACTAAATAGATGAATGGGTCAGCTTGTCTGTCTGATCCAGAATGTAAAGACCATGTTCCTCTCTACTATTGCCAATCCTCTTTCTCGTGATAAGGTCCTCAAAAAGACAATGATCAGGAAAAAATGTCACCCTATAATTTAAGTCATGGGTTATACGATTCAAATAACACTAAAATTGAACATGGAGGACAGAGGACAGAGGACAAAGGAAAGGAAGAGGTGGCATAAATTAAACCTTTTCCTGACACAGATGAAATAGTACCATCAGCAATACGCACTTTTTCTTGACCTGAGGAGAGTTTATACTCTGAAAATAAATTAGAAGAGCCAAACATATGGTCGGAAGCACCAAAATCAATAATCCATGGTACAGGCGTATGAGATAGCAATGAACATAGGGAGGAAGCCAGGTTACCTGAATTGGTAAAGGAAGAAGAGGGTGCACCTGGAGCAGAAGTAGAGGCTCGAAATCTAGCAAGTGGCGAAGAGCAATCTTAAAATCCGAGGAAGATAACCCACATCCGCAACAGGAGAGATAACCGGAGATGAAGATGGTGGATCAATCGTGTCTGAAAGATGTGCCCAAGCATTGGCCCCTCGGCCTCTAGACTGACTAGACCTACCCTCTCAAGTACTAGGACGGTCTCCTCAGCCACCAGAAGGTGTCCCGTGTAGCTTCCAACAGGT
>JAPPVO010000032.1:95491720-95891219 GCA_030407325.1 Camellia japonica
TCAAAGGCCATATTCTGGGTTGTGGCCTCGTTGAGGTCGGAAAAGAGAGTGAGACCACGGGACGAAGAGGCTATGTTATGGGTAATGTAGAATTTCAATGTATAGAGAAAGAGAATAATGTATATTGATTTATATTGATTGATATCTAATGTTCTTACAAGAGCTCTCTTTTATAGAGAGAAATGGGATACAATGGAGCCATAATGGAGCACTATACCATAATGGATCACTAACTATATGGGGCACTAACTATAGCACTAACTAATGGAGCACCAACTAATGTGGAGTAGGTGGAGTATTTGTAGGTGGAGTAGGTAGAAATTGTTACATAGAAATTGTTACATTCAACAGCCCCCCTCAAACTCAAGGGGGTTAGGAACTAACCAACTTGAGTTTGGAGAGAGTAACAAAACAGGAAAAAATAATCTGACAAATAAAATAAAAGTGGATAGGAGACACTGTATGGTCGTGTCAGACCGTGTAGAAGACCGTATGGTTATGGCAGACCGATGTAGAAGACAGTTTATGGGGTCATGGCGGACCGTTGTAGAAGATAGTTTATGGGGTCATATCGGACCGATGTAGAAAACAGTTTACGGGGTCATGTCGGACCGTTGTAGAAAACAGTTTACGGGGTCATGTCGGACCGTTGTAGAAAACACTATATGGCTGTGTCGAACCGTTGTAGCTGAGAACCGAAATCAATGTCGGAACAGTTTACCGAGTCTTGTCGGACCCATATAGGAGCTAACCGGAATCAATGTCGGGACAGTTTACAGAGTCTTGTCGGACCCATATAGAAGCTAACCGGAATCAATGTCGGGACAGTTTACAGAGTCTTGTCGGACCCTCAAAAGGCGTGCCCAATCTTATCAAAAGGCGTGCCATCAAAAAACGTGCCATCAAAAGATGTGCCCGACAGCCATCAAAAGGCGAGCCATCAAAAGACGTGCCCGACAGCCATCAAAAGTCGAGCCATCAAAAGGCGCGCCGATTTGTCGTCTGACGTTGAGAGGCGCGTGATACGCGTGTTGCCTTGCCTATTTAAACCAAGGCGAGGCTGCCGCTGATGCATAACAAACCAGTTGAAAAAAACTCTTCGTTCTCGCTGGAACACGTCTGAGAGAGATACTCTGTAACACGCTGTTGCTCGGAAAATGGCTTCTTCTTCCAGCCCCGTTACCTAGAACATAGCCTCTTCGTCCCGGGGTCTTACTCTCTTTCCCGACCTCAACGAGGCCACAACCCAGAATATGGCCCTTGAACCTCAACCAAGCGCCCCTGGACCAAGCGCCCCTGGTTTTGCGCCTTTGAACTTTCCGATGCTGTCTGTGGAGCAAAGAATGGCTGCACAATCGGATATTGAGGCGAATTATTACACATTGAAGTCATGTGTTGAGACCATGACTGCGGTCTCAAACCTGTCGCACCGGCTTCAAAGTAGAACAAATGAGGTGCAGCAGGTAAAAGCCCAACTGGCTCTGCTCCAGAGCATGTATACGGATGCCCGAGCAGAGATATGTGTGCTGAAGGCAGAAAACAAAGAACTGAAGCGGAAGGCCACCGTGATGCTCAGATTTGGAGGGCCGCCATATGTGACAGTTGAGGAGCAACGAGAAGTGAATGTGCTCGGCGGCGTGGGAAACACGGAGGCAGCACCGGCAAGGGACGCCCAAGACAAAGGCAAGAAGAAGAGAACAGCTGAAGAGGCGAAGAAGTGAGGTCGGTTTTTGTGGTGGTTGTGGGTTGTGGTTGTTTTGTTTTTTTGGTGTAAAATGGTGATCGGGTTTGATCCCTGTTATGAATAAAATTAGTATGTTGTGCAAATCTGTATGGTATGGATGACACTAAGACTGAGCAGAAAATTCAAGTGAAGTGAATGGTATGGTATGGAAAGAGAGTGGGGTGGTGGCACGGTGAATACAAACACAGCAGAGCCTTTTTTTATAAGTGTAGTTTATTTAGTACACCTGGTGGTTCTGATGATGAAGATCTTCAAGCATCCACAGATTAACTGAGTTGGCCTCACCCATTCCCTCGAACTGAGTTAACACTGAGTCCAAACCCAGGAACGATTCTAAGCTAGAAATCTGCTCTTTGAACTCATGGTTGTTGAGGACTGTTTAAAAACGCACTGTGTGAGAACTTTGTTGACAGTGTTTTTGTTCTGGTGCTTCGCCGGAGAATAAGTCCAGATCCGACGGATGAGTGCAGATCTGAGGGCGACGGAGGAGGATGTGGGAAAGGACGATGCCGAGGGCTGAAGAAGGCAGAGGAGAGAGATCGACGGAGGCGGAGCCTTCAAGGAAGGCCACGAGATTCATCGTCGATTGAAGCATCTGAGACCGAGAGAGGATTTCAGGCTGGTCAGATCTGTGATTTAGGGAGAGAGGTCTTCGAAAAAAGCGATGTCAGGCCTCTACAATCCCAACTTCTCACCTGCAAGGGCTGTTTCTCCGCCGAGATTAGAAGTACCCCAGATGTTGAAAGTAATCAGTACTGGTCTGCCTGCCTGCATGTTTGGATCCCATGAGGGCACTTGGCCCGCAGAAGATTGAGCCAGCATAGCACTACCACCAGCAAACTCACTCCCAGGAAACATTGGAGAGGCCTGAGGATTCTGCCAAACTGTTGCTGCTGTAGGAACACCCGGAGCCTGTTGCATTGCAAGCAAACCTGATTCGGGAATCGTGTAATCTCTATTCTTGTCACTGTATGCCTTCACATTGAGATCAGTATGACGAGAGTATGATAGATGAAGCTTACAATAGCCACCATCATATATGCAGTGTCCCTCTAAAGCATCTTTGGCAACTGCTGCAGTTGGGACATCAGGATATTGAATAAGCGCTTGGGTTCCCCCATTCTTCTCAAATATGGCAATTTTCTGTACAGTGCCAAATGCAGAAAACACCGTGTGAAGGACATCCACTATGACAGCGTACTGCATATTTTCAATTGATGCAAGAAGCACATTACTCTCGAGTTCTTTTTTCTTTCCATCAGGACCTACCGCAGGCTGAACAAACCCCTCAATAGCAGTAGGATTAACGGGAAGATATGGATTTGTATAATCCCTGGAGGCAAAGAACCACCAGGTTGCATATGAGGCTGATGCACAGGCTGAGATACTCCCAGGGGAGACACAGTGGGACTGATTTGGCCTGTTTGCACAAGGGGTGATGAACCACCAGGAGTTGATGTAGAAGCATAAGCCTGAACAGAAGACGGAGCATATGTTTTGCCAGGAAATATTCTAGGAACCGAGACAAAGGTTGGAATGGCATTCCCCAGGAGAGATTGAGTGGACCTCCTGGAATGACAATGGACTGGCAAGGGTCATCGGTGGCAAGTCCTAGTGCATACACAGTGAAGAGAGAGAGGGGGTTGGGTTTGAGGTCCGGCGGGCGGTCAAGGCGAGGTTGCCGCCCGCCGGTAAAGCGAAAATACTAAATTTTAAACCTGCTCTGATACCATGTAGAATTTCAATGTATAGAGAAAGAGAATAATGTATATTGATTTATATTGATTGATATCTAATGTTCTTACAAGAGCTCTCTTTTATAGAGAGAAATGGGATACAATGGAGCCATAATGGAGCACTATACCATAATGGATCACTAACTATATCACTAACTATATGGGCACTAACTATAGCACTAACTAATGGAGCACTAACTAATGGGTAGTGGTGGAGTTTTGTAGGTGGAATAGGTAGAAATTGTTACATAGAAATTGTTACATTCAACAGGTAACGGGGCTGGAAGAAGAAGCCATTTTCCGAGCAACAGCGTGTTACAGAGTATCTCTCTCAGACGTGTTCCAGAGAGAACGAAGAGTTTTTTCAGCTGGTTTGTTATGCATCAGCGGCAGCCTCGCCTTGGTTTAAATAGGCAAGGCAGACACGCGCCTTACGCACCTCTCAACGCCAGACGACAAATCGGCGAGCCTTTTGATGGCTGTCGGGCACATCTTTTGATGGCACGCCTTTTGATGGCACGCCTTTTGATAAGATTGGGCACGCCTTTTGAGGGTCCGACAAGACTCTGTAAACTGTCCCGACATTGATTCCGGTTAGCTCCTATATGGGTCCGACAAGACTCTGAAACTGTTCCGACATTGATTTCGGTTCTCAGCTACAACGGTTCGACACAGCCATATAGTGTCTTCTACAACGGTCCGACATGACCCCGTAAACTGTTTTCTACAACGGTCCGACATGACCCCGTAAACTGTTTTCTACAACGGTCCGACATGACCCTGTAAACTGTTTTCTACATCGGTCCGATATGACCCCATAAACTATCTTCTACAACGGTCCGACATGACCCCATAAACTGTCTTCTACCTTGGTCTGCCATAACCATACGGTCTTCCATAACCATACGGTCTTCTACAACGGTCTGACACGACCATACAGTGTCTCCTATCCACTTTTATTTTATTTGTCAGATTATTTTTTCCTGTTTTGTTACTCTCTCCAAACTCAAGTTGGTTAGTTCCTAACCCCCTTGAGTTTGAGGGGGGCTGTTGAATGTAACAATTTCTACCTACTCCACCTACAATTTCTACCTACTCCACCTACAAATACTCCACCTACTCCACATTAGTTAGTGCTCCATTAGTTAGTGCTATAGTTAGTGCCCCATATAGTTAGTGATATAGTTAGTGATCCATTATGGTATAGTGCTCCATTATGGCTCCATTGTATCCTATTTTCTCTCTATAAAAGAGAGCTCTTGTAAGAACATTAGATATCAATCAATAATATCAATACATTAATTTCCTACAAAAAATTAAAATTACTTGTTTAGTAATTTAATTTTTTGAAACAATTTCTACTAAGAAAATCTATAAGAAAATTGTTAGTACCTTTAAGATGTTATACCTCAAAAGTATATTCAGAAATTTTATTATACCAGGCTAATCGTCTTCCTTGCTCGATAGGTTTTTTATTGATCAAGAAATCTCTTACTGCCTTATTATCAGTGCGTACAATAAAACTTTCTGGGGCTAAATAAATATGAAAACTTTTTATTGCCAATTTTATTGCAAGTAATTCTTTTTCAACAATAATATATTTATGTTCATTTGGTTTAAATGTTCCAGAATTATATCCACAAATTAATTATTATTTTTGTAATTTTAAAGGTATTGAATTTTTTCTTGGTCTAATCCCATTTTCTGATAAAGTTATCTCTTTATCATGCCATAAATTACTTGGTATTGCTTTAAGAACACATCCCCAGCATGCTTCTGAGGCATCTGTTTCTAAAATTAATTTATCACCTGTTTTAGGAAGACAAACGTGTGGTAAAGTTTTAACATTTTCTTTAATTTGTTTAATTAAAGCAACATCTTCTGCTGTTCATTCAAAAATAACATTTTTCCTTAATTTGGTTAACCAAAAAACTTCTATTTGATAAAATTTCGTCCATAATTTAAAATACCTAATAAACTTTGTAATTGTGTTATATTTTCAAGAGTATCACGAAAATCTCGTACTTTGGACAAAATATGTTCTTGTAATTTTAAACCTTTCTGGTTTAAAATTATTCCCAAAAATTCAATTGATTCTTTTTCTAGTTCAATCTTTTTTAGAGACAAAATAATTCCATGTTTTTGGAATTTTTCACAAAGTAATTTTAAATGTTTCTTATGCTCCTCCTTGGTTTTAGAGAAGATAAGTATATCATCAATATAAACTATACAACAATCTTTAAGATCTTCAAAAATTGTATCCATGCACCGTTGAAATACCTGTGGTGCTATATTTAACCCAAAAGGCATAACATTCCAGTGGTAATATCCTCTAAGTGTACTGAAAGCTATCAATTTTTTTGACTCCTCAGTCAATTGAATTTGCCAAAATCCACTCTTACAATCAAATTTGATAAAGATTTTTGATCCTTTGGTTAATTGTGTATGATTTACAATCAAATTTGCTACAGTGTATATAATTGTGTATAATTGTGGTTGTCAGAATATGACCAATAATGATAGTTTTTTATTTATTGTTCTCAAGACTTTTTTGATCATGTATTTATTTTTTGTAGAACTTTTGTCCAAGCCTATGTCTAGGCTTATAGCCTTTGGTAGAAAGGTGCAAAATTTTGGCCGTATTGGTGTGCTACTTTTCTACAATGTAATAATGTTAGTAGACTAGGATAACTTTATGGTTTTGTTTGTATATGTAAGATGTATTCTATAAATTGACTTTCAAGCCAACATAATAAACAATGTAAATTCTCTCAATCCTTTTGTTTCCTACTTCGTCACTAACTTTTCTTAATTTCATAATTCCATCATAATCCATAAAAATAGTAGAAAGCTCCTTTCCGTTTTGTTTTGTAATTGGGAGAAGTTCCCCTTCCGGGAGTAAGTGGTAGTCACAGCCTCCCAAATATCCTGGGCAGTATCCATAAAGAGATAGTTCTCTCAATCTCCGAGACCATAGAATGTATCAACCAACCCATAATGAGAGAGTTGGTGATCTCCCACTGATCATAACTCGGGTTTGTGGTGGTGGGTGCCTGTATCCTATCAACATACCCCATCTTCGCTCTGCTCTTCAAGATAGTCAGACTCTGCGACCACGCTAGATAGTTCTGACCATTGAATAGAGAAGTGGTGATTTTAAGGCCAGGGTTGAGATTATCAGTCATAGTGGAAGGCAAGGGAGCTCTCGCTCTTAAGTGACTGAGAAGTTGGTGACTCATTAGTGAAATCTGCCATGAAGATTCTACTAACCCTCAAACCCAAGGCCAATCACACACCCGGAAGATAATAGTGGAAGGAAAGGCACAACTCCTCCTATGAAAGCATAAAGAAGAAAAGAAAACTTCTGTTTTTTTTTTTTTAGTTTTTTTTTTTTTTTTTGGGTTCTGTTTTTGTGTTATACAGAGACGACAAGAAAGAAACAAGGGAAAATCAGCAACGCAACTAGGAAGGACCAACCAGAGGCATTCGTGTGGCTAACTAGAGGCTAGACGACCAGCCAGGTAGGATCGAATGCCCTCGTCGACCACCTGGGAGGCTAAACCAGAGGCTAGACGACTAGGCAAGTAGATCGAATGCCCTAGTCGACCACCTAGGAGGCCACGAATGCCCTAGTCGCACACCCAGGAGCTATCGCCAGAGAGAGAAAGAGAGAGACGACGGCACTGTTAGGGCTGCCGACTGTCGCAGGCAAGAGTTTGGGTGGCCTGGGCAGTCCTGCAGTGGAGGAAAGGAGGCTGTGATTGGTGTAAGATTCCTCCTAATAAGGCTCTAATACCATGTGGGTTTAGAGAAGAGAAAGAGTTAGGGAATGATTTAGACTTCATTCCCTTTTATATTGATAATACTGAGTAATTACAGGAGTGCCATAAGGCATAATTTATGGGTCAGCCCATTACACCAATCAAGGGAATAAAATACAATCAATATTATGTCCTATTCTAACAGCCTTCAACCCAACTTATTATCTTCGATAGAGCCTTTTGATGGAAAATGGCATCCTCAATAGGGAACTAATTTTTGGTAAGCAAAAGCCTGAAATTTATATGAGTACTGAATGATTCTCAAAACAACAATCCGGAAAGCAAGCTTATATTTACCATACTTGGTATATAAATGATAAATGAACTAAAGAAAGCTTTGTACTAGTTTGTCAAAAGTGTTTAAAGGTAATTTTTTGATCATCTAAAAATTTACAGAGTCATATTTTGAAGTTTTTAATAGGGCTCCACACTTTTCCAACCAGAAATCCATTTATTGTTTTGACATGCCTTGGAATGTGTACTAAAAAGGAGGTTTGATTACCATTCGATATTCGTAAGGAAAGACTAGAATCAATTATGGACTAGATTTAAAAGAACATTCTTAAATGAACTGAGAATGGGAATGAATATACCACCCCGCCACATGGTAACGAGATAACCACTGTATAAGGGTATCTCATTCATGTAGGATGGGATTCAAATTATCAAATGTGCACACCAAACATGGGAAATTGGTGGGACTCTTTCCCTTAATTCTTGTCAAGTAAATGCATCCTAATCTCTTCTAACAATTGTTCCTAGGAGCTTGTGATAAAGTTGTCAAACTAAAAGGCTAAACTTGCCTTAAACATATGTACTACTCAAATGACTATCATAAAAGCTTCCATATCGCTCAGATTCTTGCACTAAGAGCAGAATGTTATCATAAAAATAAAACAAGAAGATTTAGTCATGACAAGAGAGAACAATCCATAGATAATCTTTTATAATGCCTTCCCAAGGACAAATCTATTGTTTACCTGCAATAGCAAACCAGTCACAAAACCTTGCTGAAGAGGATGGCCAAATGGAGATCCACCAAGCAATGCATCTCGAATTCGATCATTGAAGCTGAATCAAAACATAAAATTCACTTAATAGCATGACTTTCTTATTGCTAATTTCTGTGATGTTAATTATTTACGGAGAGAAATTGAATATCCTTTGACGCAGTCCAAAAAAAAAATGTTATTATAATTCAAAATTCTATGTGCATTTTGAATGGTTGGTATTCAAGGGTGGTAAGCCCCTCCCCAGAGCAATTTTTGGATTTTGTATAGTCTTTTGCCTAGCCTTTGACACTTTTTAATATACTCCTCAAAAATAAAATAAAAAAATCCAACATGATTTTCTTCATTTTCAGTATTCCCTTCATCAGCATGATCCTCTTCTTGATAAACTGAGGCCTAGAAGAACCAAGCTTTAAGGGATTATAGCTATCAGAGTTGCAAGAAGTAATTAGATATTACTTAATGGTTTCACATGCGATCAAGGTAACCCATCTTTTCCATGGGCACTTTAAATGAGTTACTCAGTTAGGAAAGCTACAGTTTATTGTCTTTCTAATCCAAAGGGCAACAGATGCTGACATTTGCAAGTTAACATGTCAACCATGGTGACTTAATCTAAGGAATAAATATACATTATACTTACTCTTTTGCATGAACCAGCCACTGGAACACAAAGAAAAAAAGATGTTACACCAGGATGAGAAACTAACAAAAAAGTCTATACCTCCCAATTCCAGTTCCACATAGGTTGAACTGTGATGCATTTATCCCACGTCCATTTTTTGCCACTTCGCCAAAATCCCATCCTTCACCATATCTACAAAAAGCAATGTTATCAACTGAAGGTAGATGAAAATTACATATAAAGGAGACAAAATGGTACAGGAATCACAACTGTAATGATACAACCAAAATGTCTAGAAGGAGAAGAACAGCTCAATAATTCCACGCTTACATGTAAATACTAGAACCATCAACTCCCCTTGTATCCTTTGATAGGCCATTGAGCACACTTCTTGCCTTAACCTGTATTCAAAATAAGTAATCTTTTAACAGCACGGATTTCGTGCATTGAGTACTATCACTCAAACATAAAGGTCAAGAATATCCTCTTCTTTTCTTTTTTTTGTGTTCTGTAGGGTATCTTAGGCCATCTTCTGCGCACCAGACTAAGTTCCTATAGCCCGAACAAGCCTTTTGGAACAGGTTTCCCTGCAGTCAGTGGCCTCAAGGGTTTTATATTGGTTGGGGGAATCAAACCTAAGACCTAGAGGGAGCAGACCCCTAAGCCCCAGGCCTCAAGCCACTACACCAACCCCTTGAGGTTGGTCAAGAATATCCAATCCAGGATGTTTTTCATATTCCAGCAATGCCTCTATATTTCTATCAAGAATTAGTTTCTTAAGATTGTTGTTCAGATTTCTATCAACATTCATCATTTTATGATATATTGAAACATTGATATCTATTTCATAACAAACCATACAATAATACAAACTAACAATCTCACATATTAATAAAGATCATATTACTCGTGATGGCCAACCCTTAAACATGTATATATCATTAAAATTCAATCAAGTCGTCAGTAGGGAATATGAACTTGCAAGTTGCAAACAAGTAACCAAGAATTGGAATATGTCACAGCATTAAGTTGTGACTTGTGGCAACTCTAACTGGAAGATAGGTGACTAGAATTATTCAAATTTGTTTATAAAATGCTGAAGTGACATAAAAATCATTGATAAGAAGAGTGAGGTGTTTCATACCATAGTACGTTTCATAATATGACCCATAAGGTCAAATCGAAACCCATCAACCTGCAAGACAGCCATGAAGTGAAATACCAATTATGTTAAAGAACCCCAAATGAATATCCAAATCCATGAATAATAACCAGGGTGTAGTGTGCAGCTTACAATAATAAATTCTTCAGCAAGAAAACAAGTTATCAATATGCTAAACACACCACTAAAAGAGAAACAGAGCGAGATTCCCTATCTTGATAACGAGTATAACAAGATCTTTTTCTCAAAGTTAATTCATACTACAATTTAGATTACAGCATTAGAGTTCCTATCTTTAACCATCAGTGTCATCTTTAAATAGTTCCTATCTTTAAACCTAACCGTCATCTTTAAATAAATTTCTCACCCTTTTACAGTTTACCCACTATAATGGTCTCAATCTGTCAAATACTCTTGCACAAATATGTATTTGCTTATAAGTTAGTACATGTAATTCTAAGCATATGGAATGGGAGTTTTGAGATGCTCACAAAAGCACAAGAAGCTCATTGTATTTACATGAAGAGGCACCAAACCAAACTAAGCCTTATGTCCCAATCAAGTGGAGTCAGCTAAAAAGGCACCACTTTCCCATAATTAAAATCAAATGCACTTAAGTCCTCTGTTTTAGCTATTTATCATCTTCAATAATCTCATCAGACACATGTTGTGAGGTAAAACAGACCTTCCAGACATCAACTTTGTGCAAGTTTCAAGTGGATAAGTGTAGCTTAACCACACGTGGGGGTGATAGTGGTAATAACAATAGCAACAAAACCAATAATGATCATGACAATGATGATGCTGATCAAATAAGAAATCATAGCAAAACTATTAACAACAACAATAACCTTATCTCAAGTGCTTGCAAAGAGAGGGTGGGAGTTCAACTCCCCCTAGGTGCCTAATCTAACAACTAATTACTGACTTTCGCTGATCAAAAATAAATAAATCTTATCTTTGTTTTTGCTGCTGCTGCCACAGTTGTGTAATCATTGTTATTACAGAAATTGACAATAAGGAAACCCAACCCATCAAAGCCTAAAATTCCAATTTTCTAGGCAATCATTTCTTCCTAACAGCCTCAACACATGTTCTTCATGTTAGAATGTGTTAGAATATTTTCTATTTTATTCTTATGTATATTCAGTATCTTTATGTGATATAATGGGCCGGTCCCTTATTTATGCCTTAGGACACTCCTATAGTTATGCTTAAATGATTTAATATAAAAGGGGATGAGATACCACTCATACCTCTAACTTTTCTCTTCTCAAAACTTATATGGTATCAGAACCACTCTAAAAAAATAAAAAATAAAAAATAAAAAAACCTAGAAACCACAGCCCTACAGCCACCATCACTCTACCATCGCACCACCACACCAGCCGCAGCCCCCCTAGGGTTCTGACAGCACCAGTCGCAGCCTCTTAGGGCTCCGATAGTTCTAGTCGCATCCTCCTAGGGCTTCGACAGTCCTAGCCGCAGCCTCCTAGGGCTTCGACAACACCCTAGGGCTCGTCGGAGCCTCCTTTTTCCCAGCCTAGGTCTGTCGACAGGTTTGGAGGTCCAGTCGGGGGTGTTTTTCCTCCCTCCTCAGGCTGTCAATAGACGCTAAGGAGCCTTGGTTCAGTCGGGTGGCTCTCTTGGGTCTGGGTTGCTTTGAAGTCCTTAATTTGTGACCATTAGTGCTTAGTCTCTCTCTTCATGCAATTCTTTTCTATCTGTTTTCTGTCTTCTTCTCCGAAAAAAAAAAATATATATGTTCTTCCATCTCCACGTTTGTGATTAGACCAGTGTTTGTTTGTGAGGGTTCCTTAGTAGAGTATTCATGGCGAAATTGACTAGTGAGTCTACTACTTTGCAACCTGCTCCTCAGGTCACGAGTCCTATTTTGCTTCCTACTATGACTGATTCCCTCAACCCTGGCCAAAAAAATCACCACCTCTCTCTTTAATGGTCAGAATTATCTAGCGTGGTCGCAAAGTTTGACTATTTTTTTTAAGAGCAAAGGGAAAATGGGATATATTGATGGGCGCGTTCAGGCTCCCAATACCACATATCCGGGTTATGATCAGTTGGAGATTACCAATTCTCTTATCATGGACTGGTTGATACATTCAATGATTCTAGAGATTGGTGAGGGATACTTGTTTATGGACACAACACAGGATATGTGGGATGCTGTGGCCACTACATATTCCCGCAAAGGTAATTTTTCACAAACTTTTGAGTTGCAACAATCCATTGATCGGTCCGTCTAGGGTAAGATGACTATCCTCCAATATTTTACTTTCCTTAGCAATGGGTGGAAGAGACTTGATCATCTTCAAGACTACAAGCATGTCTGTCCCACTGATTCTGCTGGTTACCAAAAATTTATTGAACAAGTGCAGGTCTTCAAGTTTTTGGAAGGTCTGAATGTAGAGTTTGATCCTGTTCAGAGTCATGTGCTTGGTATAGATGTGCTTCCTTCTCTCCAAGAAGCGTTTGCTTATATGCAGAATGAGGAGAGTCGTCGTTCTGTTATGCTTCCGTCTACCTCTTCTGATCGATCTGCCCTGCTTTCTGCACCCTCTAGAGATAGGGATCGTGGTTCCCGTCCTATTTCTAAGAAGGATACCCTCTTCTGTGACTATTTTCGTCGCCCTCACCACACCCGCGAGACTTGTGGGAAGTTACATGGGCTACCATCTGGGGGTCATGGATATCGGTCTGGTTCTCGAGAGGGCCGCTCCGGTCAGTCTAGAGGCCAAGGGCCCAATGCCCGAACCCATCATTCTGATACAATTGAGCCACAGTCCCCAGCTCCTGTTGTTTCATCTGCTGATATCTCTGGGTTTTCTACTTCTGAATTGGAGGTTGCTCTTCACCACTTGCTAGACCGTTGGGCATCTAGTTCATCTTCAGGTAACTTTGCCCATTCAGGTAACTTAGCTTCTTCTACAAGTGCTTTCCTATCTCATCAAACGTTGTCTTAGATTATCAATTCTGGTACTTCAGACCATATGTCAGGGTCTTCTAATTTGTTCTCCGCATATACCCCTTCTTTAGGACAAGATAAAGTTCAAATTGCTTATAGTACCATTTCTTCTATATTTGGAAAAGGTTTAATTCATGTCACTGCTTCCCTTCCTTTGTCTTCTTTACTACATGTTCTCAATTTTAGTGTTAATCTTTTATCTTTGAGTCGTATTACTCAGGACTTAAATTGTAGTGTGACCTTTTTTCCTAATCATTGTCTGTTTCAGGACCTTATCACGAGGAAGATGATTGGCAGTGGTAGAAACGAGAATGGTCTCTATATCCTGGATTAAGCAGACAAGCTGCTCATTCATCCATTCAGTTACCATCTACCAAGGAAGACTTATAGCTATGGCACCGCTATCTTGGGTATCCATCTTTTTTGTTACTCAAGCACCTTTTTCTTTCGGTTTTTTTGAAAAATAATGTTTCTGAGTTTCACTGTGAGTTGTGTCAACTTGAAAAACAACACAGAGTTTCTTTTGCTCCTATTAATAAAAGTTTAGTTCCTTTTTTCATTGATTCATTCTGATATATGGGGTCCTTCTCGTTTTGCGTCTTTAAAGGGTCAAAGATGGTTTGTCACCTTTATTACTGATTGTTCTAAGACTACCTAGGTGTATCTTATGAAGGACAAATGTGAGGTTTTTTTTTGTGTTCTAAAATTTTCATGAAATGACTTGCACTCAGTTTGGGGCGGTTATCAAAATTCTGTGTTCTAATAATGGGGAGAAATACATTGACTCTGGCCTTGTCAGCTATTTTGCCACTCATGGTATTATTCACCAACCTTCTTGTACCAATACCCCTCAACAGAATGGTGTTGCAGAGCATAAAAACTGTCATCTTCTTGATATTGCGCGTTGTCTATCTTTTGAAATGTGTGTTCCTCAATCATATTGGAGGGAAGTTGTTCTCACTACAGCCTTCCTCATCAATAGTCTGCCTACACAAGTTCTCCACAAACTCCACTTCAGGTTTTGTTAGGGTCCCACCTTCTAGTTTCTCCATTCCTCCCAAAACCTTCGGGTGTGTGTGCTTTGTTCATAACCATTCTCTTACCTATGGTAAGTTGGATCTTAGGTCTCTTCGGTGTGTCTTCTTGGGTTACTCCGCCACACAAAAGGGCTACAAGTGTTATCATCCACCCTCTCAGAAATGGTTTGTCTCTATGAATGTGTCTTTCTTGGAGTCTCAGTCCTACTTCCTGTCCTCACTGGTGTCCCAGTCATCCCTTAAGGGGGAGCCTTGGTGTGAAGTGATTCCTATATCACTACTTGTATCACTACCATTAATGATTGAGTAGGTTGAGAATGTTAATGGTGACCTAACTATTGAGAATGTTGAGTCTGAATCCGCAGTGAAAGACAGCAAAGTTTATGTCAGGGACAAGGATAGAAAAAAAGTTACTTAGGTACAAGCAAGGTTCTGAAAAGCGGTTGCGGTCGCCGTAATAGTGGCGGTGGCGCGGTTGCAGGGTGTAAAGGCCGTAGCTTAACGGTTGTGGTAATTGGAACCGTGAATTTTTTTATTTTCGCACAATTTGAAAAAAATTTACCGATACGCACATTTTTTTTCCATGATCATATTTATTTGGTTTTAAAATAAATATTGATCAATTTTTATAAATTTTTAAGTTTGATCCAATATATTTCATATTTTTAAATCACTATAAACTGAGTTTTTTATATTTTATTTTAATAATTAATGACTTTATATTTTACAAAAAATCAATCACTAACTATTATATATAAGATAAACAATGACAAAAGAGAATAATAAAGCGTAAATATATATATATATATATATATATTAATCAAGCCAAATAGATAATGACCACATTTATTATTATTATTATTTTCAAACAATATATAGATAGACACACACAAACAAAATGGTTGAGTAATAGCAACTGAATAGAATAACATAGGTCTTACAGCTTCAACAAATCAATAACATGTTCTTCATCTTCCCTCTTCTCTCTCTACCTCTCTTTTCCCATTTTCAACTTTTTTTTTTTTTGTGTGTTTTCGAAAGAAGCAATTCGGAACCGTTACGTAACGGTACGTAACAGGCTGTTACGATCGTTACAGCACCGTTACGACCGCTATAGCAGCCGCTACGGCCGATACACCTGTGAATCTCAATCACACTGCAAAAGCGGCCGTAACGGGTGGCGGTAAGTACCACAACCGTTACGTAACGGCGTTACGTAACGGTTGCGACCACTTTTTAAAACCTTGGGTACAAGAGACCAATTCGGATTCTCTACTGCCATCTTCTCCTTCTGATGAGTGTCCAGAATCCTCTTCTTCTTCTGATCTAGATGTTCCCATTGCTAAAAGGAAGGGGGTTAGGTCTTGTATTCAACATCGTATCTCTCATTTTGTCTCCTCCACTAATCTGTCTTCTTCCTATAAAGTTTTTCTTTCTAAAGTTTCTTCTGCGAGTCTTCCTTCTAATTTTCCAAATGCTCTTTCTACTCCTGAGTGGAAGTATGCCATGATAGAGGAGATGAGAGCCTTCGCTAAAAATGGCACTTGGGAATTGGCTGAGTTACCTATGGGCAAACGATTTGTTGGATGTAAGCGGGTGTACACCGTGAAGCACAAAACCGATGGTTCAATTTAACGTTATAAGGCAAGATTGGTGGCCAAGGGCTTTATGCAGACTTATAGAGTAGACTACCAAGAGACATTTGCACCTATTGCTAAGATGAACTCTGTCAGAGTCCTTCTCTCCCTTGCCTCTAATCTCGACTGGCCTCTCCATTAATTTGATGTGAAGAATTCTTTCCTCCATGGAGATTTGGAAGAAGTGTACATGGACATTCCCCTAGGCTTTGAGGGTGTTAAAACCAAAAGAAAAGTGTGCCAACTACGCAAGTCACTTTATAGACTTAAACAGTCTCTAAGGCTTAGTTTGAGAGATTTACTCAAGCCATGCTGCAATATGGTTTCAAATAGAGTCAAGCTGATCATACTTTGTTTGTGAAACGCTCCTCACATCGTAAGACGATAGCTCTTATTGTCTATGTGGATGATATTATACTCACAAGCGATGATGTTGAAGAGGTTTCTCGGTTAAAGGAGTATTTGGCCAATGAGTTTGAATCAAAGACTAAGGCAGCTTGAAGTACTTTCTAGGTATTGAGGTTGCTCGGTCCAAAGATGACATCTTCATATGTCAAAGAAAGTATGTGCTTGATTTGTTAAAAGAAACTGGAATGCTTGGAAGTAAAGGTTGTGATACACCACTAGAGCCTGCACTGAAGCTTAGTGAGGATCAAGGAGGCGAGCTTGTAGACAGTGGGAGATACCACAGGCTAGTGGGTAAGCTTATCTACTTATCCCATTCGCCTCCTGACATTGCTATTGCAGTGAGTATGGTTAGTCAGTTTATGCATGCTCCATGTGCAATTCACTTAAAAGTAGTTATGCAGATTCTGAGGTACTTGAAGTCTTCTCCGGGAAAGGGTTTCTATTTCTCAAAATATAGTCATCTTAGTGTGGAGGCACATACAAATGCTAATTGGGCTGAATCAGTCACTGATAGAAGGTCAACCTCTGGCTATTATACCATTGTTGGAGAAAATCTAGTTACTTGGAGAAGCAAGAAACATAATGCAGTTGCGAGATCCAATGCAAAGGCTAAATTTAGAGCTATGGCTCAGGGTGTGTGAGAGCTATTATAGATTAGATTATTTTTTAGGGATTTGGGGATTCATCAGACAGATTCTATGAGGCTATACTATGACAATAAGGCAGCCATCAATATAGCTCACAATCCGGTTCAGCATGACAGGACCAAGCATGTGGAAATTGATAGGCATTTTATCAAGGAAAAGCTCACTAGTGGCACTATATGTATGCCATTCGTAAGGTCTGGGGACTAACTGGCTGATGTTCTCACAAAAGGATTAGGGAATAAACCATTCTGTGACATTCTCAACAAGCTGAGCATGAGAGATATCTTCGCTCCAGCTTAAGGAAGAGTGTTAGAATATGTTAGAATATTTCCTATTTTATTCTTATGTATATTCAGTATCTTTATGTGCTATAATGGGCCGGTCCCTTATTTATCCCTTCGGGCACTCCTGTAATTATGCTTAAATGATTTAATATAAAAGAAGATGAGATACCACTCATACCTCTAACTTTTCTCTTCTCACAACTTACACTTCATAGCCTTCTAACTCTCCTGGCACGCTCAATGTGAATCAGTTCGCTCATTTGAACAAATAGAAATGAATACGTAAACGAACACGTCCAGGAATCACAATCATGTATCATCAGACAGATTTCTTTCACGATACCCAACTAAAAGCATGTAAAAACTAAAAGATCTTCAAAAAGTTTATTCTATATAATCAGAAAGAGGCTGAGACAAAAGCATACAAGCATCATTGCAAATCATACAATTCTTTAATCCAGGACTCAAGTGATCGTACATCAATCTGTGTGCTGTATAAGTTTTAGAAGAGACCAGAGTATTGTTTATTCAAATTTGAAGCATATCAACTTCTTTAACATTAATGTAAAAAACATATCCAAAACTAAAAATCAATAACATATCTAGCAACGAGAAGAACAGTGTGCCAGCATCTTCGAGGTATCTGCAAAATTTGAAGTGCAAGAAAAGACCAAATAATTGTATCCAACCAAGACAAAGAAAGCCCATATTATATAATAAACTAAGCTCTGCAAACCACATGACAGTTGCCACCAACGCTAATTTGTAATTTATCATAAGCCTGAATCAGAATGAACCAGAATTCTTGACCAGGTGCATAACTCCAAGCTAAACACATTGGATACGTCACGTGCTTATTGAAATGCATAAGTAACACATAACAAACGGATAGCCCTTCTTGCACAAATAAAAAATATGATATTTGTGCATCTGCTATTTAATTTAATAAATTGTTATATCTGAACATAGAGGGTGTGTTTGGTTTGTGTTTGTAGAGTAGTTTTTAGATAAAAAGTACGAAAACTTGTTTGGTTTGCATTTTTTCAGAAATAGTTTTGCAAAATTGTTTTGGGAAGAGAGTTTTAAAAAAAATGATTGATTTGATGTGTATGAGAGAGTGTGATTTTGGAAAGTGGGTAATCAAACAAAATTTTGAGATTTTTTTTTGAAAAATTTGTTTGGTTTGATTACTCTTAAAAAAAAATTTGTAGAGAATTTTTCTTAAAATTTTTTCTGAAAAACAAACCAAACAAGGCCAGAATTCTTTATATCCATAAAACAGTTGCAGGAGCACTGCAAGCTGTGTCTATGCATCACTGGGACTCAGCTTTGTGCTAATTTCATATTACAAATGGAAATCAAAAAGAATACCTATTGGCTATAATTATGGTAAAACTAAATGCAATTTAACTAGTATTTTGCTGCCAAATAATGTTTCATAATTATAATTAGTTACAGTAGAAATGGCATCAACAGCGTTCAAATAAATTAATCACCATTCAAGTCCTCCCATCATTAACTTTGAGATGAACCTACAAATTTCTGACAACAAAACAACTGAAGAAAATTGCAGTAGGTTTTGATACTTCAAAAGCAACATGAATGGACATGAAAATCTCTAGAAATACAGGAATTAGGTAAAGTATCTATTAAGTTTCTTCCAGAAACAAATTAACAACACGCAATTTGACTTTCATTTCAATGAGTATATACTTAAATCACCTTGATGCCTAAGTTTAATTAAACCACTCATTAAAATCGGTGCATTAATAAATCTTTCCAAAACATACAATTTCAGAGGCTTCACTTTGAGAGTAGTTTCAGCAGCAGGTTTAATATGTAGCCAGAAACATCAACATGGAGAATGAGAAACCCAAAACACAGTATTTTGAATATCATAGGGCTTCGCTTGACTTATTAAGGAATAAAAAAGTGAAACAATGTGAACAATCACCTTATATTGAACTGTCCAGGACAAAAGATCGTCAATAATCAAACGTTCAACCATAAAATGCTCACTGGCAGTGTTATTTACACAAGTGCTATGCTCAATGCAACCATCATTGTTCAACCTGAGGTAGTAACCTGGAACAATCTGTGGAGAACTTTTTGTCATGACAGGAGTATGAAGAGACCTTTTTCAAAAAATGTAAATAAAGAAAGGAAAGAAAGATATTAGGCAAGATAATAATTATACATACAAGCCAACCCCATTTGATGGGATTTAAGGTTTGGTTTGGTTTGGTTATAATAATTATACATACACAGAAATCACATAATCAGAAGCAGATGTTATGTAATGGCTGACAAGAAGGCTAAAAATACAACATGGGAATCAACTCATGACCTTGTCAAGAACAGAGTTCTCATCAAATGGACCATTTCCATGCAAATGGTTATAGACAACATCCAACACAACGCGAAGGCCAATATGGTTAAGTGCCTGCAACAAAAATGTCTTTAATACACAATACTAATCATTTATTACCTAATAAAACCAATGTGACTCTTGCCTGAACTGGAGAAAACATTAACACAATATCAGGAATTCTTCATGCAAAAGGAAATATAAAGTACGGACCTGCACCATCTTTCTAAACTCAATTGTACGGCATGGACCATTTGGATTGCTTGCATAGCTTCCTTTAGGGACTCCCCATATAACAGGATTGTAGCTTTGTTCGGCACAAGAACATAGTATAATTTTCCACACAAAAAGAAAATGGACTATTAGCATATACAATTCGAAAATAACAACAATAATAATAATAATATACTTCATCTAAATTGACAATCAGGAACATGAGATTATACCCCCAGTTGTACCCATCCTCATTTTGGATGGCCGTGATATGATCTTGCTGTTCATCTGAATCTGGTGGAAATGATTCCAACACCTGGTTATCTGGTAAAGCCCTCATATGATTTAGTGGAATAATCCAAAGAGGCCAAAAGATTAAAGATAAATTAACCAAACTTTGTTTGTCATTTACAAAACTAATTTTGCTATAAAATAAAAGAGAGGGAACAAGTTGGATTCGGGATATTTAGCAAAAACAGATCTCAATGTGACACAAGCTTTTAGCATATCAGATGCATATTAGCAAAATGTGGGACATGAAAAAAAAAATTTATTGGAGTGAGATGCATCTACAAGATCAACATTTGTACTCCACTTACGTGGACACATACTTTGAAAATCATTGTAGACCTTAGTGTCATTAAAAATCAATAATCATGTATCATATAAACAAATCGTTATAAAACCCTACATCATAGTTTAGAAGTTAGGAAGACTGACCCCATCAAAATATAAAGTCGTTAAATTTTTGAAGTTAGTTAACATCCTCCTGCAAATTTGTTTTCCACGTCAGGAAAAACATGCACTAGCCTATTTTGACCACCAAAGATGAAGAAATGAGGCAACAATGTGGAGCTCCAGATACAAAAGGTTAAGACCCAAATATCTCCTTTAACCAGTAAACTAGCTCTTTCATTTTAGAGGAAGCATTAACTAATTTGAAAAAGTAACAAAAAAAATTGTTGGCCTATTATGCATATATATGCAGCATACTGTACATTGCATTCGGGCTGTAATTTAGGAAAAGCAACAAAATATTTAACTGTACTTTTTCATTGAGAAAACGGAAAAAATAAAAACCAGTTTTCTGTTGTTAACTAATGAGGCAAATTCAGATTTCAGCAAAAAAATTGCAAAATGGCAAATAAATGTTCCAGTTATCATGATATAAAAGCCTCCAAAAATATGTTAGAATGCAGTGTCAAACATAGCAAAAATTATCACCAACATTAAAGCTAAAAGAATTAAAAAATGATTTCAAGTTCAAATTACATTGCAAGAAGTCTTTTTTTCAGTACTCATCCTTGAACAAAGTTGGACTCAGGTACTTTTAAGTCCTACAAATTACTAATCTGCCACGTTGTGCAAAAACTATCTTACCATACAAAGCAATTGGGATGTTGGGAGGGGTAAAATGGATACAATCCTAAACTTCAACTTTGTTCTGCAGTAAGTAGATGTCTTTACAGGAACGGGAACAACATACACCACATGCTCCAAAATGTGATACAAATGGGGTAGATTTTTTAATTTGACATGCATTATATTATTTATAGTGTATTTTTTTCAAATTAATCATTAAACAAAATGGTTCGATGAGCATTATGACCCATTGTTTTATATTTTGCAATCCAAAACTGCACTCCATCTATATTTTCATTCATTATATTGGACTTTTTCCCTATAAGAACTTTTTAATGAAAAACATGGGAAAAATTATCGAATAACTTTCAATCCCTGAATTCACCGTTTTGGAACGAAGGTACCATGTTTCAGAACGTGCTTACCAAAACGAAAATTGCTAGGGTGTTAGCATTTTTTGGTAACATTGGTCTTTGTTGGAATGTGTCCTACATCGCCTGTAGTTACCCCATCTGTGCTCGTTATAAGGCTTCAGTTTTCCTCTCCTTAAGGAGAAGTGTGGGTTGGGCTTTTCAATTGTTTTTGTGAACAAAACTTATGGTTTTTGTTAGAATAGAAAATATTAGAATAGGAAATAATAATTGTATTCTTATTTATCTTATTTATTCCTTTTTGGTTGCTCAGAATTATGTCTGTAATTCCTCAGAATTATCAATATAAAAGGGAATGAAGTCTAACTCATTCCCTAACTCTTTCTCTTCTCTAAAACTACATGGTATCAAAGCCTAAACCCTAGCCCATACCTTCTTCCTGTCTGTCGGCAACTCTATCTTCCCCAGGAGCCCAGCCGGCCACAGTAGCCTCTCACCCACGCCATCGTCTGTCATTCCACAATCCATCCAGGCCATCATCAGTCTCCTAAGGGGTCTGTTGACACGTCTAGGGCCTCACCCAGGCCATCGTCAGTCCACTAGGGGGTCTGTCGGTAGCTTCTCTGGCACCATAGGGCCTGTCGACAGCCCCTCTGGCATCCTTGGCTTCTATCGGCATCTCCTAGGTTGCCGTCAAATACTGGTAAGGACACTGATTATGGGTTAGTTGATCCATTCTATGGTTCCGGAGATTGAAGAGGGCTACTTGTCTATGGACACTACTCAGGATATTTGGGAGGTCGTAGCCATTACCTACTCTAGGAAGGGGAACTTCTCACAGGTTTTCGAGTTACGTTGATCCATTAAAAGGTCGGTACAAGGTGAGCAAACTATCCTCCAATATTTTACCTTCCTTAGCAATGGGTGGAAGCGACTTGATCACCTTCAGGATTACAAGCCTGTTCATCCCACTGATTCTACTGGTTATCGGAAGTTTATAGCGCAAGAGCGGGTCTTCAAGTTCTTGGAAGGCCTAAATGTGGAGTATGATCGGGTTCGGAACAGAGTACTTGGCATAGATGTGCTTCCTTCTCTCCAAGAAGCCTTTGCTTTTGTGCAGAATGAGGAGAGTCGCCGTTCTGCGATGCTTCCTTCTGCTACTACTAATTGCTCAGCCTTGGTTTCTACACCCTCTCGCGATGGCGACCATGTGACTCGTGGTTCTCGTCTTTCCTCTGAGAAGGATAACCTTTACTGTGACTATTGTCGTCGCCCTCGCCACAAACGAGAGACTTGTTGGAAACTGCATGGAACTCCCTCTGATGGCCAAGGCGACCGTCCTGGTACTCGAGGGGGTCGGTCTGGTACTAGAGGCCGCGGGACCAATGCATGAGCCCATCTTTCAGACACTATTGAGCCACCATCTTCATCTCCAGTTGTCTCCTCCGCTGCTGATGTTTCGGGGTTATCTGCCTCGAATTTTGAGATTGCTCTCCGCCACTTGCTAGACCGTCGAGCCTGCACTTCTGCTACAGGTGCACCCTCTTCTTCCTTTGCCAATTCAGGTAACTTGGCTTCCTCTCCATGCGCATTGCTATCTCATACGACTGTACCATGGATTATTGATTCTGGTACTTCCGACCATATGTCTGGCTCCTCTAATTTATTTTCAGAGTATAACCCCTCCTCAGGTCAAGAAAAAGTGCGTATTGCAGATGGTACCATTTCGTCTATGTCAGAGAAAGATTTAATTCATGCCATTTCTTCCCTTCCTTTGTCTTCTGTCCTCCATGTTCCAATTTCAATGTTAATCTTTTATCTTTGAGTCGTATTACCCGTGACTTAAATTGTAGCGTGACATTTTTTTCCTGATCACTGTCTTTTTAAAGACCTTATCACGAGAAAGAGGATTGGCAATGGTAGAGAGGAACGTGGGCTTTACATTTTGGATCAGACCGACATGCTGACTCATTCATCTATTCAATTACCATCCACCAAAGAAGACATTTGGCTGTGGCACCGTCACTTAGGACATCCCTCTTTTTTATTACTTAAGCCTTTATTTCCCTCTGTTTTCGAGAAAAATAATGTGTCAGATTTTCAATGTGAGTCTTGTCAAATTGGAAAACAACACAGAGCCTCTTTTACTCCTATTAATAAAAATTTAGTTCCATTTTCTTTGATTCATTCTGATGTATGGGGTCAATCCCGTTTTGTATCTTTAACCGGTTATAAATGGTTTGTTACCTTCATAGATGATTGTTCCAGGGCCATTTGGGTCTATTTGATGAAAGATAGAAGTGAGATTTTTTCTGTATTTCAAAACTTCCATAAAATGGTTTGTACTCAGTTTGGGACAGTTGTTAAAATTCTACGTTCTGATAATAGGGGGGAATATATTGACTCTGGTCTTGCCACTTACTTTGCCACACATGGCATTATTCACCAGACTTTATGCACTAATACCCCTCAATAAAATGGTGTTGCAGAACACAAAAATCGACATCTCCTTGATGTCACCCATTGTCTATCCTTTGAGATGCGGGTTCCTCGATCCTATTGGGGGGAAGCGGTTCTCACTACTGTTTATTTGATTAATCGTCTTTCTACCTAAGTCCTTCAAAAACAAACACATTTTCAAGTTTTGTTCAGGTCTACCTCTTCCAGGTTCTCCATTTCTCCTAAGACCTTTGGTTATGTTTGCTTTGTCCATAATCATTCTCCCACTCATGAAAAATTGGATCCTAGGTCACTTAAGTGTGTTTTTCTAGGTTATTCTGCCACCCAAAAGAGTTATAAGTGTTATCAACCTCCCACTCGCAAATGGTTTGTCTCCATGGATGTCACATTCTTTGAGTTTCAGCCTTACTTTCCGCCTTCCCCAGTATCCCAGTCATCTTTTCAGGGGGAGCCTTGGTGTGAAGAGATTCCTGTTCTACCTGTTTCTCTTCCGCCAATGGTTGAACAGATAGAGGATAATGAGCTAACAGTTGTTGAGGACAAGAAAGCAGGCAAAGTTTATATCAAGGACAAGGACAGACAACAAGTCACCAGGATGCAAGAGCCTATTCTCCCTCCACTACTGCCAACTTCTTCTCCAGATGAGTGTCCAGAGTCAACCTCATCTCCTACAAGTCCAAGTAATTCTAATTCTAGTACTCCTATTCCTGATGTTTCTGATCTTGATGTTCCCACTACTAATAGTAAGGGAGTTAGGTCATGTACTCAACATCCTATTACTAATCATGTCTCTTATTCTAATCTGTCTTCCTCATATAAAGTCTTTCTGTCTAAAGTGTCTTTGTGAGTTTGCCTACCACTTTTTAGGATGTGATCTCTATTCCGGAATGGAAACATGCCATGATGGAAGAGATGAGAGCTCTCAGCAAGAATGGCACTTGGGAGTTAGTGGAGTTACCTAGAGGAAAAAATCACTCAGAAAATATGAGGAAGAAGGAATATATTTCTGTTATATTCAAAACTTCTTATTCTACAAGACCAAACGAGACTCCTTATATAGGAGATATTACAGACATTATCATAACCCACTAACAGCCACTAACATATTATATACTGCCACTATATGTCCACTAACAGCCACTAACATATTATATACATCACTAACATATTATATACTGCCACTAACAGCCACTAACATTCCTGATTCTATACAGCCTTTACTTTCCCTATTTACATAGGAAAAAACAGATCCTAGAATATTGACTAATATTAAGGCAATAATAATCAAATTTCCAGCACTCCCCCTCAAGCTGGTTTGAAGATATCTTCCATAGCCAGCTTGCTAGTCAGCTTATCAAATTGCTTCTTGTGTAGTCCCTTCGTTAGCACATCAGCTAATTGTTCACCTGTTGGAAGGTAGGTCATACAGATTATGCCAGCATTGATTTTCTCCTTGATGAAATGTTTATCCACTTCTATATGTTTTGTGCGATCATGTAGAACTGGATTATGAGCTATAGATATAGCTGCTTTGTTGTCACAATAGACCTTCATAGGTGTCGGGTGAGAAAGCTTTAATTCTTCAAGAATTCTTTTAATCCACATTACTTCACAGATTCCATGGGCAACAGCTCTGAACTCTGCTTCTGCACTACTTCTAGCTACCACATTCTGTTTTTTACTCCGCCATGTAACTAGGTTCCCACCTACAAAGGAGCAGTATCCGGATGTTGATCTCCTGTCTGTAACACTTCCTGCCCAGTCTGCATCTGTGTATACTTCAACTTGAAGATGTCCATGTTTCTTGAACAGTAAGCCTCTCCCTGGAGTTCCTTTCAAATATCTTAAGATCTTATAAACGGCCTCAAAGTGCTCTGCCCCTGGTGAGTGCATGAACTGACTTACCATGCTGACTGCAAAGGCAATATCAGGCCGCGTATGAGACAAGTAAATCAATTTCCCTACAAGTCGCTGATATTGTTCCCTCTCTTTGACTTCTTCAGCCTTAGCAGCTTGTAACTTCAAGTTAGGCTCGATCGGAGTCTCCACCATCTTACAACCAAGCATACCTGTTTCTCCAAGGAGATCAAGAACATATTTTCTCTGATTAACGAATATACCTTCCTTGGATCTTGCAAATTCCATTCCGAGGAAATACTTGAGGGCTCCCAGATCCTTAATGTGAAATTCTTTTGCGAGTTTCTCTTTGAGGGCTGCTAACTCTGCTTCATCATTACCAGTTAAAATGATGTCATCAACATAAACAATCAAAATTGCAATTTTACTGTCTTTTGAATGTTTATAAAATATTGTGTGATCTGCTTGACTCTGCGAGAAGCCACAACTGATAACTGCCTTCCCAAAGCGTTCAAACCACGCTCTTGGTGATTGTTTGAGTCCGTATAATGACTTGTTCAATCTGCATACTTTGTCGCTACCAAGTCTCTGCTCAAATCCCGGCGGTAGGCTCATGAACACCTCCTCTTCAAGATCACCATTGAGAAATGCATTTTTAATGTCAAGTTGATGTAGAGGCCAATCTGAATTTACTGCAAGAGATAACAGTACTCTGATGGAATTTATTTTAGCAACAGGAGCAAACGTCTCCTGATAGTCGATCCCATAAGTTTGAGTGAAGCCTTTAGCCACCAGTCTCGCCTTGTATCTCTCAACGCTTCCATCTGCGTTACATTTTATCGTAAACACCCATTTACACCCAACTGTTTTCTTGTCTTTGGGTAGATCAACTATCTCCCAAGTACCACTTCTCCTTAAAGCATTCATCTCCTCCATGACTGCTAATTTCCAATTCGGATCATCCAATGCTTCCTGTATATTCCTTGGAACAAACAAGTGTGAAATCCTAGATGTGAAAGCTCTATGGTTTTTAGACAGTCTTTGATAGGAGAGGTAATTTGCAATAGGATGTTTAATGCAATTTCGGACACCTTTCCTAATTGCTATAGGAACATCAAGGTCGGAAATAGAAGGAATAGGATTACCTAAAATTTCGATGCCAGAACTCGGGTGGACATTCGGGTCATTAGGATGGACATTCGGGTCATTATTCCTCAGATGAAATCGCTTCCTAGTATAAACCTGAAGCTCAGAATTTAGATCATTTTGTAGTACTTCTCCCCCTAAACAAGAATCTTCTTGACTAGGCACCATAGAACTTGGTTCTCCTAAGTGATCATTATCAGACAGATGTGGTTTTTGTGTAGGATAAATGACATTGGGGAGCGGGATAGAAATATCCCAAAAATTGTCTTCTACTCCACTTGTCTCCCCCTGAAGAGAATTGTTGGGGAAATAGGATTTTGTTTCCACAAATGACACATCCATACTCACATGAAATTTCTTGGTTTGAGGATCGAAACACTTATACCCCTTTTTGTTTGAGGAATAACCCAAAAAAACACATTTTATAGCACGGGGTCAAGTTTTGAACGAAATTGACTGGGAACATGAACATAGGCAGTACATCCAAAAACTTTGGCGGGTAAATCAGAAAACAACCTCGTGTCAGGAAAAAAAGTTTTGAGACAATCAAAAGGTGTTTTGTATGTTAACACCTTTGTAGGCATCCTGTTTATCAAATAAGAGGCTGTTAAAATTGCTTCACCCCATAAATATTTAGGAACATGCATGTAAAACATTATAGCACGTGCTACTTCAAGTAAATGTTTATTTTTTCGTTCTGCAATGCCATTTTGTTGAGGGGTATCCCGACATGTAGATTGATGAAAAATCCCCTTTTTTGCCAAAAACTCACCCAACTGCTCATTGAAATATTCTGTTCCATTATCAGAATGTAAAATACCAATTTTGGTTTGAAATTGGTTTTCAATCATATTGTAAAAATTTGTGAATAAATTTTTCACGTCAGATTTTTTATGCATCAAATAAATCCAACATAAGCGGGTATGGTCATCAATAAATGTAACAAACCATCTTTTACCAGAAAGAGTAGTGATTTTAGAAGGGCCCCAAACATCATATGAATCAAATAAAAAGGTTGGAAGCCTGGTAAGGTTTTGGCAAATAAGTAGAGCGATGAAATTTTGCAAAAATGCAACTTTCACAATGAAAAGAAGAACAATCAATCCCTTAAATAATTCTGGAAATAAAATGTTTCAGATAAGGAAAACTAGGATGTCCTAGCCTATAGTGCCATAGCATTATTTTTTCTCGAACAGAGATTGAACTAGTACTATTAAAGCTCTGAGCTTTTTTATTACTAACAGGTACTTCATCAAAGTAGTAAAGACCTTCAAGCATCCTAGCACGCCCAATCATCATCCCCGAGTTCTGGTCCTGAAATTCACAATGGGATTCAAAAAATGTAACACGACAATTAGAATCCTTAGATAGTTTACTGACAGACAAAAGGTTACAGGCTAAGTTGGGGACGTGAAGAACAGCATTGAGATTAATTTTCTCAGTTAGTTTAATAAATCCTTTTCCTGCAATAGGTGAAAAACTACCATCGGCTATTCTGATTTTGTCATGACCAGAACAAGGGAAATAGGTACTAAATAAATGGGAAAACTAGTCATGTGATCGGAGGCACCGGAATCTATGATCCACGGAGAGACGTTTAGGCAAGAGAAGGCTTTAGGATTTCTACCTGTTTGTGCCAAAAAACACTAGGAGTACCGGATGAAGAGTTGGATTTTATCAGCTTTAAGAGTTGATCAATCTGCTCTTTGTTGAAGGGACCTGAATCGGCTTCATTAGCAGTAGGAAAGCCACGATTCTTCTCTCCTTGTTTGCTACTTTTCCAGTTGACAGGTTTGCCATGGATCTTCCAACACGTTTCGCGTGTATGGCGAGACTTGTTGCAAAAATCACACCAGACCCGTGGCTTATCATCAAACCTGCGCTGGTAATTTGCAGCCTTGTTGGCCGCAGCATCGCTAATTAAAGCAGAAATTTCAATTGACTCACCAGTACCTTTTTTCTTAAGCATGACGCTCCTTCGGCTCTCTTCCCTTCTGACTTCGGCAAATACTTCGCCAATGGATGGGAGAGGAGGTCTGCCAATAATTCTTCCTCGCACTTCATCGAACTCAATGTTGAGGCCGGCAAGAAACTTGTAAATACGGCTGTCTTCCACAGTTTTCTTGTGGTGGTTGCAGTCGTCAACCGATTTCCATTCGTATGTGTTGAAGATGTCAAGATCCTGCCACAACCTTTTCAACGAATTGAAATATTTGGTGACGGAATCATCTCCTTGACGAATCTCTCCCAACTTCAAAGTCAATTTGAAAACTTGAGATTGATTTCCTAGGTCAGAATACATCTGACTAACATTATCCCACAACTCTTGTGCAGTAGTATAGCACATGTAATTAGAGCTTATATCCTCCTCCATGGAATTGACCAACCATGTCATAACCATGGAGTTTTCAGCGTCCCAACTGTCGAACAGCGGATCATTAACAGCAGGAGCCTTCTTGTCACCAGTGATGTAACCGATCTTTCCTTGCCCACGGATATACATCCGGACAGATTGTGACCAGCGGAAAAAATTATCACCATTTAGGCGGATGGTGGTGATTTGGACAGAGTGAGAGTTGGATGTTTTCACCGGAATGGCAACGGCAGGGGTTGAAGTGGTTTCGGACGTGACTTCCGACATGGTTATGACGGTTTTAGGGCTGCTGTGTTTTTGTTGCTCTGATACCAACTCAGAAAATATGAGGAAGAAGAACTCAGAAAATATGAGGAAGAAGGAATATATTTCTGTTATATTCAAAATTTCTTATTCTACAAGACCAAACGAGACTCTTTATATAGGAGATATTACAGACATTATCATAACCCACTAACAGCCACTAACATATATATACTGCCACTATATGTCCACTAACAGCCACTAACATATTATATACATCACTAACATATTATATACTGCCACTAACAGCCACTAACATTCCTGATTCTATACAGCCTTTACTTTCCCTATTTACATAGGAAAAAACAGATCCTAGAATATTGACTAATATTAAGGCAATAATAATCAAATTTCCAGCAAAATCCAATTGGGTATAAGTGTGTGTACACGGTAAAACACAAAGCAAATGGTTTCATAAAACGGTACAAAGCAAGATTAGTTGCTAAGGGCTTCACTCAGACTTATAGGGTAGATTATCAGGAGAAATTTGCACCGGTCACTAAGATGAACTCTGTGAGAATCTTACTCTCTCTTGCTGCAAATTTGGATTGGCCACTTCATCAGTTTGATGTGAAGAATGTCTTCCTTCATGGAGACCTAGCAGAAGAGGTCTATATGGATATTCCTCCTGATTTTACAGATGCTAAGGCCTCGTTTGGAAACAGGCTTTTTTAGTAACTTTTTGGCTTTTTGGCTAAAATGTGATGTTAAAAAAACTAGTATGTTTGGGATGACTTTTTGGCTTTTTACGAAAAGCTGTGCAAAAAGTAGAGAGAAAAGAGAATCTTTGACTTTTTGGTATGTGTTGTTGGCTTTTTGATTTTTTTAGTAACTTTTTGACTTTTTGGCTAAAAGGGGCATTTGCCAAACGAGGCTTAAGTCCAAAGGTAAAGTATGCAGGCTCCGAAAGTCGTTTTACGAACTAAAGCAATCCCCTAGGGCTTGGTTTGAAAGGTTTGCTCAAGCTATACTGAAATATGGGTTCAAACAGAGTCAAGTTGATCACACCTTATTTGTAAAACACTCCTCACATGGTAAGACCACAGCTCCCATTGTTTATGTTGATGATATTGTTTTGACAGGGGATGACGTTGAGAAAATCCCTCGGTTGAAGGAATACTTAGCCAAGGAGTTTGAAATCAAAGACTTAGGACGTTTTAAGTATTTCTTGGGTATTGAAGTAGTTAGGAGCAAGGATGGCATCTTTATATGTCAGAGAAAGTATGTGTTTTGACTTGCTAAAGGAAATTGGACTACTTAGAGGTAGACCATGTGATACACCTCTAGAACCAGGCTAGAAGCTTAGTGAGGAGAGGGAGAGCTAGTGGATAGAGGGAGATACCAGAGACTAGTGGGCAAGCTCATATACTTATCCCGCTTACGTCCAGACATTGTGATTGCCATTGTCGTGAGCATGGTGAGCCAATTTATGCATGCTCCTAGAACTTCCCACTTAGAGGCAGTTATGAGAATCCTGTGATACTTGAAGTCTTCTCCTAGAAAGGGTCTCTACTTCTCAAAACATAGTCATCTCAGTGTGGAAGCATTTACTGATGCAGATTGGGCAGGATCAGTCACTGACAGACGATCAACTTCTAGATACTATACATTTGTTAGTGACAACCTAGTCACATGGCGAAGTAAAAAATAGAATGTGGTTGCTCGATCTAGTGCTGAGGCAAAATTCAGGGTTATGGCTCAAGAGGTATGTGAGTTACTATGGATTAAACTATTGTTGGGAGACTTGAAAATTCATCAGACTGACTCCATGCAACTATACTGTGACAACAAGGCCGCAATCAACATAGCTCATAATCCAGTTCAGCATGATAGGACTAACCATGTGGAGATTGATAGGCACTTCACCAAGAAAAAACTCACTAGGGGTACCATATGTATTCCATTTGTGAAGACTGGGGACCAACTAGCTGATGTTCTCACCAAGGGACTAGGGAGCAAATTCTTTCATGGTATTCTCAACAAGCTGGACATGAGAGATATCTTCGTACCAGCTTGAGGGGAGTGTTAGAATAGGAAATATTAGAATAGGAAATAATAATTGTATTCTTATTTATCTTATTTATTCCTTTTTGGTTGCTCAGAATTATGCTTGTAATTCCTTAGAATTATCAATATAAAAGGAAATGAAGTCTAACTCAATCCCTAACTCTTTATCTTCTCTAAAACTACGTTTTTATGGTCAACAGCATGAAGTGAAATGCCTTTTCCACACATCCTCACAAAGCTGACTGATCAAGCAAAAAAATTTTTTAATCTTTTTTTTTTTTTTTTTTTTTATTTCAAGCTATTTACACAGTTAATCAAGTATATATCAATTATTGGGTTCATCATTCAATAAGTTTAAATACCATAAGTTGGTGCTAAAAGAGGTTAACAATAACTTTTTATCCCATGCAAAAATGCAACTTCCAAGAATATCTAATATATGTGTAAAGTTTTAATGAAGACTGATAATCAAATACTGATAATCAAACTAAGAAGTACTCTAACCTGCATACTTCCATTTATCCTTCTCATCAGCCACATCAGCAAATTGGAAGGTTGGCAGCAGATGAACATGAGTAATTCCAGCACTAGATAATCTCTTCAGATGACATACACCTGCTGAATCCTTCGAGCAAAATGTATTTGCTTTAATAATATATCCACACAGCATACTTCAAATGTCGACAATGTACTTAGATACGTGTGAAAGAATCCAAGTCCCTAGTAGTATTTCATCTTCCTCGATGTTGTCCTTCTAGTTCACATTGTATTTCAATTGGTCAATACTGTGAGTGCATGGGTTCTTCTTTAATTTATTTTTTCTCTTTTGGTATATTGATAAAAATAAAAAATAATAAAAAAAAAATTTCATATTATGTACATTGTAAGATTAAGATTCATATTATGTACATTGTAAAAAAATTCATATTATAGAACTGTAAGATTAAGATTACGCTACACTTACCAAAGGCACCATAAAGATACACTTCAACTCTAAAACTTTATAAAACATAAATAAATAGGACCAGCGGCATATTATCATATGGAAAACATAAATTAGACTCAAAATAAAGATAAACTTAATTCCATAAGGTCTAAACTCTAAGGTAAACCAAATATAAGTTTGTAATCCGCTCTTATTCTTCTTGGCATGCTTGTCAATCAAGACATGATGGTGTTCATTTCATCTTGTGTCATGTTTGTACCACAAACTTCATAATACAGTTAATGTCACATTGTTAAAATTTTAAGGCATGGATTACAATCCAAATCATGCTTTTCTTCTTTTCATTTCTTTTTCCCATCTGGAAGATTTCCTTCTAAAAATAGTCCATAGAGAAACAATTAATTAAGGAGACTAGCCAAAAAAGGAAAAAGATGAAATAAGAAAAGAAAGAAAATGTTTAGAGATGTTGTTTTAAAAACAAATAAAAAATAAAAAAAGAAAGAAACATAAGTCAGGCTTCTAGCATGTCAAGTTGAGTTGAATTGATTCCAAAATAATATAGCCCACCCAAAGAATTGTAAAAATGTAGAATATCAAGTTAAAAATGTGTATCCTGCATCAGAAATTTCTTCAAAAGTGAGGAGCAAAAGAACAAAACTACCTGAGAAGCAAAAGCAAGATAACAGCCACGAAAGTCGGGATCCACGGTAGGGTCATTAGCACTGTCATAAAGAAAAATAAATGCTATAAGGAACAAAATAAAAACAAAGTCAATAAGAATGTGCCAATGCAAAAAGAGGAAGTCAATAAGAATGTGTCAATGAAAAAAGAGAGTCAATAAGAATGGAAATTATTACAATGAGTCAATGACACTAACACACTTCTAACCAAGTCTTCCAAAGCAATTTCAGGTAAGGGAATGAAAAATACTTCCAAGTTCCAAATGTGGCTCAGAACCATGTTTATTGCATGAAGCAAAATTGGATAAGTATCCATTCTTGAACAACAGCCTATTCTACACCTTATACTTGAACTATTTACCATCTATTATCCTGAAAATATCCTAGGACATTTAGCAATGACATTTTATATATGTTTCTGGGAAAGAAATCTAAAATAAAAAATGGAATACTTACCTGAAATCTCTTATATGCAATTCATAAATACTGATGTCAGAGAAAGAAAGGAGATCAGGTTTTTCATCTGCCAAATTATCCCATCCTTCAGGTTTTAAGGCATCAGAATCAAGATCAACAAACAATGTCCTTCTGCCATCAGCTGAAAGCCTACTCGAAAAATGTAACAGTATGAACATAATGTACGGACAAGCATTTTTTTCCCCCCAAGCACATAAATAAACAGATATATAAAGACACCTTAGCTATTTTCAAAGAATTATTGGCTAACAGGATAACCAGCATACCCTCTAGCATATGGATCATTGGCAATGCATTTTTCAACTCGCAAGGTGCTAGAATGGTACACAGTGACTTCATACACATAATAACAGCCTTCCCAACTTCTCAGCCCATTACCACTCCAAACACCATTGAACTCCTGAAGTGGGACAATTTCAACAGGATCCCCACCTGATGGATCTTCGTAGATGCAAGCACTTACTACCTGTTTTGATACACATATAATTATATATATATATATATGCATGCATTCACTGGTTGCACCCTCTTGGTGCTTCTACTTTTTATAATATTTTATTTATCAATATATACATTTATATATATATATATATATGCAGGTACATAGTAATATGAAGTGGAGACTTTGCTTTCCTTTTTTCTTTGTTTTTTATGTTTTAGAGCAGTGTTGAAAGAGAACAGGAAGTAGGGCACAAAAATAGAGGAATATGACGTGCTTGAGCAGTGGGAGCCCAGAGGTAAAGTGAGACTGCTTCTTGTGAAAAAACTGCACCAAGGGGTCCATTATAGGAGAACAATTCGTCGAGGACACCAGGTAACTGCAAACCAGTAGCAGCGCTCCATTTCCCGTCTGCTATATATGATATAGAAAAAGTAATTACCATTAGCTGAAAAACAAAGGCCATAATAACTTTTCTACACTAATTTGGATTAGTATTTTGGAGCTATTGTGATTTGTGATTTTATCAAGAGAACGAAGTAAGTTCGTAAAACCAATAATGTAATATATATATATATGCAAACAGTCAAATGAGATGGGGGCAAGTGAAAAATAGCAAAATTTTGCAACACAATCCATTTCAATGAATTTCTTAAACTGATTCAACAATGCAATGAATATTAATTGGAAGTGCACTTCAAAAGAAATGTAAATGATTTGCTTTCTCGGTAAATGAGTTTTCAGATGAAAATATACTATTCGGAGCACATTCCCTTTGATGTGCAAACCATTTTATTCCCAATATTCACTAGTGGTCAGCTTCTTAATAGTGTGGGTGTTTGGGAAGTTGTTATTTTAGTAGGTTTTTTAGTTTTGGATTATTTTTGGAGGAAAATTTTTGTGTTTGGGAAGATAGTTGGATTTTTTTGTAGTTGGATGTGATGTTTGTGAGAGAAAAAGTGAAATGATTATGGATTTGATGTGATATTTTGTCTGGATTTGTTTTTTTTTTTTTGGTTTTTTAACCTATTTTGTCTTTTAGCAAAAAACTAACGAAAAAAACAAAAAAAATCCTTTCCCAAACACCGCCAGTGACTGAGAAAGAAAGAATCATGGAGAAATGCTTACAATTGAATATAGCAACAGCCAACTGGCATTTGACTAGACTTTTAACATCCAAGGTAGAAGGGACCTTGAAAGCTTTATAATCTCGAATATGAGGAAATTTTTCCGTAACCTGGAATTACAGTATAAATATTGGGAAGAAATAAAATAAATATGATCAGTTTTTTATACTTAAGATGCAATATCATGTGGAACTACCAATAAGAAGCCATATATAAGCAAACCACAACAAAAGATCAACAGTATGTAATAGGTAAATACTATAATAAGTGCTGCAAATTAACCAATGTGATTATGTGATACATTTTCTGAGAGCCCAGTGTTGTCCACTTCAAGCTTGATTCTCACATCATAGCCTGTTTGCATAGAAATGTCAATTTAATTCTAATTATTTCCACAAATGAAACATAAAATCGCCTCAATTAAGGCAAAAGAATAATCAGTTGGCAATTCATGGCAGAGTCCAAACCTTGAATTCCATCATTTGTAACAGACAAAAAAGCAGTTTTACTAGCATATAAATAACATGAACCATCTTCACCATCTACATTCCAAGCAATTCTAGATCTACTGACCCAGTATGCTCTGCAGTACAGCAAGCTATCCTGCAACCGACAAACTAATAAAAGTTAGCAGATTATGAGTTTATCAAAATAATCATGTTATGAACTTGCACCAAAAAGACAAGTTGAAAATATAATTTTTAGTAGGTATACCACTTACTATATGGCCAACTCCCAGAGCTGATCCCCAAAAAATGCCAGAAAATCTCTATAAGACTCATGTTCTCCTACCATAACTTACACAATACCATTTTGAAATTACTAAACCGACAGGCAGCAGGAAATTTTAATTCAACTCAAACAATCAAGTATTGAAATCTAAGCTTACAGTTTTCTATTCCAAATAAGCTTCAAAAAAATCTTTATTTGTTTTTTGAATGAAAGGGAAACAAGATGCACAACCTTGTAAATAACCATAAGCTCTCCTTAAATTTTGTGTATGACGGAGGCAGTGCATCCATGGCATGTAGATGAATACATGCTTGAAACTCAGTTGGAACTCACATGTAAGTACAGAACCAGGTAAGATGATCGAAGAAGAGAGAGAGAGAGAGAGTACATGAACCACAATGCATTGCATTCAGCATTCAAATTCGATAAGTAGCACTGAGGAAGACTTGTAAGCTAGATTAAAGGCCTAGCTACATAGATCCTTTATTCAAGATTGGGCATGACTTGAATTACCATCATGATGACTCATCATCTGGAAGAAGCCGAAACCCTCGCATCACAGTTCGTGGCAGCCTCCTTTGCTCTCAATCAAAGTCGTCTTCTTCCTTGACTTATGTTGTAGCTGAAACCGCATCACAGTCCTCCTTTATCTTCTTCATTCGTATCTACTTACCATTGTGACAGTTCATCCACTGATTTCTCACTGGAATTGGTTCTCGTAGTTCGTCTCCTTCTTCGATTCTTTGATCTGGCCCTCTTCTCCAGCCGAGCGGTTTGGCACCAGAGAGGCATGCTCAAAGCCCACCTGAGGAGCAGTGATCCATGCACTTTGTAGTTGAAAATAGTTCAAAACAGGGTTATTTGGGCAAGATAAAGATGTCCAACTTGATGCTGACTCGAAGCTCTCTTGAATGGAGTAGCATTAGAGAGGCGAGCTCGAGTAGTTTGGCACCAAAGAGGCACCGTCAAGCTGTTTTGCATTGGAAAGGCATGCTCGAAGCTTACCCTAAGTGCGCTCAATTGGTAGTGTCTTTTGTGGCCATAAAAAGTCCACAATCACGTGCTTGAAGCCCACCCTCTCAAGTGGGCTGGCAAAATTCTAAATTTGAACTTTACTTGGTTTTTGACAAATGATCATGCTAATGACAGCCCTACGGGCTGTCCATAAGGTAGAGAAAATTCCAAAATATATAGAATCCTAATGCATTTCACTTATTCTCACATGCTTTCACACATTTTTATACACTTTTTACTCATTTCAATACACTTGTTATATGCACAACAAGACTAATGACCACACACTAGGCGGTCATTAGCATCTCCCTTTGACAAACTATAAAAACAAAGCCTTAGTTTTTCAATCTAAGATAATAAAGATACACACAAATGATCATAGAGCAGCCCCAACCTCTCTAAAGCCTTCTAATACCTAGGAGATCCAGCCCATAATGATTGGCAGGAAAAAATTCTGTTTATGCGTATGCTTGGAACTAAATTGAGAAAAACCTACTCATATCTTATGCCTTAAGAGTGAATGCATTTTTATTCTTGTCAATTGGTTGATGCGAGGAGTACAGATATATACAAGAGGAGGCTAACATTGGTGTAAGAGCCACTTATAACTGGAGTTTGAGCTTGCATGAGGGGTAAGGCATCGAGGCTAATGCATTCAAAGTTGGGTTACTTGAGTCTTTTGTATTAAAGGTGATCTAGTGGATTTCACAAGCAAGGGTGCCGTGGTTTTTTACCCAAGAGGATTGTTCCCAGTGGTTGTTTTACCCAAGAGGAATGTTCCCAATGGTTTTTCAAGTATATCATTTTGTCTATTATATAGCTTTTACAATTTACTACTTTATTGTGTGAATGATATATAAAATGATTGCTACATTGGAATTGGAAAACTGAATTGATTCAAATAATCCAGATGGCAAATTTTTACTTGGTAATTTGTTGAAGGATCATATTCACCCTTCTCTAGGCACAAATGTGTCAACCTTAGCAATTTCAGGGGGAAAAGAAAAATATATATATATATTTAATATAATTAAAGGCACGTATGATGGAGTCGTGACTAGTGTAAGAACTGTAGAGGGAGAAACAAGTGAATTACTAAAAATAATAAATTCACATCAATAATCAGTACTAAGTCCTTACCTTTTTACATTAGTTATAAATGAACTTAATGGAAACATTCAAGAAGATATTCCCCGATGAATGTTATTTGAAAACGATATAGTTTTAGTTGACAAAACAAGAGAATAAGTAAACTTTAAGTTAGAATTGTGAAAAGATAAATTAGAATCTAAAGGGTTATAATAAGAAAAATTCACACAAAATATGTAAAGAGGTGAACGTAGAGTAAAATTTATGGGCATGAGATGTATATACCTAAGAGTGATTATTTTTAATAGGATCATGCTCATGCCAGCCCTAGGAGTTGTCATTAAGATGGAGATAATGCCAAAATATCTTGAATCCCAATGCACTTTTCATTTATCCCCCAACCATTTTTATACACTTCACATATTTCTATACACCTTCTACACATACATTGAGAATAATGACCACCCATTGGTCCGTCATTAGCATTTCCCTTTTCACCATCTTTGGTCAATTATTCATAAAGATATAGAAGTTGAACAGGTTGGATAAAATGGAGGAATGCATCAAAAGACACATGTGAGTATAGGATTCTGTTAAATAGAAGAGAAATTTTCATAGAATCACTATAAGATGTATGGTACTAAATATTTGGTTGCTAACAAAAGTTGATTATAGCTGAAATGGCAATGTTGAAATGGATAGATGGTGTTATTGAAATAGATGTGTGGTGTTGTTTCAAAAAAAAAAATGAAGATAAAAATTATTATAAAAAAAAAAAAAAAATCAATTATGAAAACTTCTTTTTTTTTTTTTTTTGATAATTCAATTATGAAGAACTTAAAATGACACTAGTTGAATAAGGGAAAGTTATGCAGTATAGATCAATTAACATGCCCCCAGAGATGAGTAATTTGATTCATGTGAAAAGCAGCAAAGAAAAAAGAGGAGGAATTAGGATAACTTGGGTTGAGGTAATAAGAAAGGTCTTACAATAGTGATGACACTAACAATAACAACATGGGTTACGGTGACAGCTTAACTTGGGTTAAGGTGACTAGAGATTAAACAACATTGACGTAATAAGAAAGCGTCTACATTTTTTTTTTTTTTTTTTTAAATTTTAGTAGAAAAGACCTACATGTAATTTAAGCACTAACAATGTATTTATAAAAATAAATAATAAAAAATAAAAAAACACATTTCGGACAATGATAAGTTAATTAGTTTGGAGTGCAGATTCACTTTTACACAATAATAATGTTACCATCGTCTCACATCAGAACATAAGAGGTTTGGCCTTGTGAATATAACACTCTTAGGCACCCGCTTCTTGTAAGCCGGTTTTCATAAGTGAGTTCTATCCAAAGGATTCATATCATTTGATATTAGAGCCAATCATCACCTCAAGGATTGGATCAGACGTACCTATGTGAGAATGGAATTAAATACATGCGGCTACCATTGGGTCAGTGTCAATAGAGTAGATTGCCATGTAGCAGACCATGCTGGTACGTTCTGATCCCCACATTGAACCACAAGAAGCCGGTTTTCAATGGTGGGTATTTTTTGTAAGTCGATTTCAATGGTGATTTTCTGTTATGCACATTATGTTAACAAAATTAACAGAAATAAAAGCAAAAGAAACAAGGGAGAAAAGACTCAGTGAAGACCACCAATTGGTTCACATTGAGGAGAACCTGGCATTCTGAAAATATTTTTCTTCTCTCCATATTCATTAATAGATTGAAACTATAACCCACTAAACCATGATTCTACACACTAGTCCATGACCCCATTACCTCTACAACTAATTAATATCTAATAAACAAGGTGTTTGTATCAAATAAACACATAAGGGTTCGTCTGGAATATGGGTTGATTTTTTGGCATTTTGATTTTTTTTGCTATTTTAGCCTAGCCTAAAAAAACCCCGTTTAGATAGGTTTTTTTGACTTTTTTTTGACAGAAAAAAAATGAAATGATTAAAAAACATATTATATCCCACTTTATTTGGATGTCACATTTTATCTTATTAAATAAAAAACATAATATATTTTTGGGGTACTTACCAATTAGTCCTATTAACTAGACTTATTTACCTACAGGTCCTAACTAATAAATTTAACACTATAAAAATAAGAGAATGATAAATTTATCACTAAAATTTATTCATAAAAACAAAGAGACTGATAAATTATTACTATAAATTTATTCATAAAAATAAAAGACTGATAAATTTATTAAGTGAAATTTATCAAATAGGACTTAATGGGTAATAAGTCTCCAAAATAGGACATATTGGGTAATAAGTCTCCAAAGTAGGACCTATTGGTAGTTTACCCTATATTTTTTTGGACTATTTTAACTGAAAAGCCCCCATTTAGCTTATGCCAAACGAGGGCTAAATAAAATCAACAAGACAAATACGAGAAGACAGTTTCAATTTTAGATTTCAAGAATTCTGGGTCACACAATATCCTGAACGCAAACCCCCTTTATTCTAGTTGAAACATAAACGTTTTCTCGTCTCTTAATTACTTTTTCTACTTTTTCTTATACTAAAATTTTTCTAAGCAACCAAACGAATAAAAAATTGCATTGATTTCTGGGTAAAGAAGGGAGAGAGAGAAACCTGAGAAGATGAAGTGGGTCCCTCGACAGGCATTGATAAGCAGCAGCGAGGGTCTCGTCTCCGCCGCCGGAAGCTTGTGGACCAAAAAGTGGGGTTGAAACCGAGTCGCGCCCGAGTCAGATAACTCGTCGTCCTCTTGTTGTTCTTATGGTGAGTTGGGAGACAAACTCGGTTGGACTCGGATGGAGTGGTGATAGCAGAAGGTAGAGTGGATGATAATAACAAAGAAGACATCTTTAGTGAGTAAAGTAAGCACCACTGCGTTTCTCAGACCATGCTTTTTGTCTTTTTGGTTTGCCGAAGCTCTTCTGGGTTATCGTGATCCGAAATTGATACGGGCGTGACCCGAGTTGCAAGATTCGGGTGATACTATTTAGGCCGAATCGGATCTGGGTGTGGTTGGATTTTTGTGAGTTTATTACAAAACTCGCATTAATAATACGAATCATTTAATATTTGAGGTTCATTAAATATTTTATCTTTATAAATAATCACGTTGATTAAATATCGATATCTATTTTCAAATTATATTTATATCAACGATAAATATAATTTTTAAAATAAATTATTGATTTTGGCATGACTCGAATTCTAAGATTCGGGTGATGCTATTTATGTATTTCCCTTACATGCACAAATGTCTTCCTTTGTCTAGTTTTTTTTTTATTTGGTGAATTGTATTAACAGTTCTTATAATTTATAACTCGTGTCACTTTGATTTCTTATTTTTCAATTGTGACACATTCAATCTTAAATTTTGAATCTTATTCCAAATAAGAACAATTGAAGATACCATTGCACAATTTGAAGGGCAAAGTCGTCAATTTGATAAAATATAAATTAATTTCACAAAAATAATTATCAAAAAAATATTTTTTAATTTTTAAAAATTATTCCTATCCACCAAAGATAAAAATTATGTAAAATTAATAATATCTTTTACACATTTGTTCATTTATTTTTTACCAAATTAATTTTTATTATGTGTTTGGATAATGATTTGGGTGGTTGTTAGGCTTTTAATGTATAATCGATATATTTTATATGAAATATTTTTAATTTTTGATTTTTGATTTAATTGATTGGTTTAACAATGATGTCAAAGTTGTCGCCATATTTGACTTTTGAAAAAATAGAAACTAATTTAATGAAAATAAAAATAACCACCCATTACATGATCATCATCCAAACACACAATAAAAAATAATTTGGTAAAATAAATAAATATGTAAAAGATTTATCAATTTAATTTAAGATTATTTTATTTTTGTTGGGTAAAATAATTTTTAAAAATCTAAAAATATTTTTTTGACATTTATTTTTGTCAAATTAGTTTATATTTTATCAAATTGACGATTTTGCCTTTGAAATTGAACAATGGTATATTCAATTGTCTTTATTTGGAACAATATTAAAAATTCATGGTCAAATGTGTCACAATTGACAAATCAGTGACCAAAGTGACACAAGTCCCAAACTACAGGGACCTTTAGTAAAATTCGCCCCCCCCCTTTTTTTTTTTTTGGCTCCTGACATTTCTTCCTTAATTTTTCTTTGGATATTCTGGAGATAAATTCAATTTTGAATTTTTTTTTCGCAAACTTTAGTCTTTTTTTGTCCAAAAGAACAACAATAATTTTAATTTTTTTTTTTATAAACCATAAATTTTATATTAAAAAATTAGATATTATAGTGAAACTCATTACACGTGTGAAAAGCAACACGTCCTTAAAGTGAGGGACAACACTCCTAACTACTAACACACAAATAATATACCAGTAGATTTAAATAAGTTCAGAGTTAGACTAAAGCCTCGTTTGGGAACAGGTTAATTTAGTAATTTTTTGGCTATTTAGCTAAAATATGAGCTAAAAAAAACTAATATGTTTGGGATAACTTTTTGGCTTTTTACGAAAGATGTACAAAAAGTAGAGAGAAAAGAGAATCTTTGACTTTTTTATATGGGTTGTTGGCTTTTTGACTTTTTTAGTAACTTTTTGACTTTTTGACTAAATAGGCTGATTTCCAAACGAGGCCTAAGAAAATACAACACTTTGACAAAATAAATTTTATATAATACACGGTCTAATCACTCATTTACTTCAATAAAACCAACTAAGGTTTTACAAAACTATCTCATGGTTTTGCTAGCACCTTGCATAGCCACAACACAACAGCAGTGCAACGACGGCTTGCCGAAGCTCCAATATTACATAATTGACATCTTCTTTGGTAAAAACCTCTAATGAATAAGTTATTATCAAAAATTATATTACTCCTACCTATTTGTCTATCTATCTACTTATCCATCTACGTATCCACTTATCCATCGATGCTGCCCTACTGCCATTAGCAAATTTTCTAGTATCGAGGACTTTTCCTATAACTTTTCCAGCGAATTGCCAACTATGATGGCTATAATTGATAATAATGTATGAGAATAAAGAGAGATAGAAAAAAATATATATATGAATAAGTTTGGAGACCCAGACTTATGATTCTTGAATTTACCCAAAATGAATGTGTGGTTAAGATTAAATTTATGTAGTGTGAAGTCTATATGTAGAATAAATCTAATCCACTAGATGATAATTCTGAGTAATTTCTGAATAATTAAATCTAAATTTGTAATATTACTGAAAAAGTATATAAGAGTTAAAGTAATTACGTGATCTATATCTATACTATATATTAAACAAAGGGGGGTTTTTAACCCCAAGGCCTGTGAGAGTTTCAATATCCCAATCTGAATTTTCTAAATTTTTTATTAAAAAAAAAAAAAAAAATCAGCATTTATTAATTTGGTCAAAATCTCCTAAACATCATTTATTAACTTTTTTCAATCCACATATCTTTCTACATGCCTGCATTTATTGATACAATCCCCTGATCAGCATTTAAAATCCCCTCATACAAATAATTATAGATACAATTCGTATATAGTTACTGCAGTACCCTTTTCAACTTCTCTCTTACACTATGGTTAATGATAAGATTGTTAAATTATTTTTATAAAAAATTTTAAAAAACATAATTTATATATTAAAAAAATCTAAAATAAATATAAATATCTATAATTATCTCGTGCATAGCACGGGTGATAGGCTAGTATATATTAAGAAAAAAGGGGTTTCTAACCCCTAAGCGTTGTGGGAGCTCCAATATCCCAATCTAAATTTCCTAATTTTTTGATTTTAAGAAAAAAAAAAACCTTAGCATTTATTAACTTCTCCCAACCCCCAAGCCTTACCTTCATATTAACACTTTAATACATTAAGAACAAGCATAAAAAAAATTGCTTGAAAAGTCCTACACATATGAATTTCCTTGAAAAGTCCAACACATATGATTATTATCCTCATAATAACACTTTAATGCATTAAGAACAAGTATAAAAAAAATTCCTCGAAAAGTCCAACACATATGATTATTATCAAAATATTAAATTTTAATATAATATATAAAAAAAAAGACATTTAATTCCTTGAAAAGTCCAACACATATGATTATTATCAAAATATTAAACTTTATATAATATAAAAAAGAAGAAAAAAAGAAGACATTTAAAAAAAAAAAATTTAAAAACCGCAATTCACATATATAGATAATTGTAAACACAACCCGTGCATAGCACGGGTGATATTCTAGTGTCTTTAAAGACAATTATTTGTACTTTTCAGTCATATAATTCATTAATTATGTCCTTGTACCAAAACAAATCAATCTAATACCATATACACCTAGAAAAATAAATGTTTCCTCAATTTTTTCTTTTTCATTAGAGCAATTACACTATACCAAGTAATTATTATTTGTAAGCCTATAAGACCATCTCCAACGGTGTATCAGAGTTGATATCAAATTTGAATTTTGATGAAAAATGCACTGTTCACTCCTCCAACGGTTCATCAGAACTGATATCAAATCGACAATTCATCAAACGCTTCATCAAATCGACGACAGAATACTGATTTCACCAAAATACTGTTCCTAACCGTTGGAAAAGAGGAGCCGGTTGACCAACCGGTTGCCCGGCCGGTTGACCAACCGGTCAACCAGTGAAAGGTTCAAAGAGTTCAAGGAAAATCAGTTCAAACCGTAAAAAAAAATATAATATAATATATATAATTTTTTGCCTAACCGGTGACCGGCCGGTCAACCACCCGGTCGACCCGGAAAAAGTTCAAAAAGTTCAAAAAAAAAGTTCAGAAAATTCAAAAAAAAAAAAAAAAAAAAATTTGGCCTAACTGGTCAACCGGCTGGTCGACCACCTGGTTGTCCCGGATGAAAATTTGATGAAAAATCAAGGGTTGGAGCGCTCAGTATCACATTTGGTGAAAATGCAGTTTTTCGACTCAAATTTGGTGAAAAAAGAAGTGAAACGTTGGAGATGCTCTAAATATGCTATTCCTGTAATATAGTTAGATATTAATGCAATCTTCTCCTTTTTCCACAATTTTAACCGTCATATTTATAACTTTGTTACTTCTACATAACTAAGGCCTTGTTTGGCAACAGGCCGGTTTAGTCAAAAAGTCAAAAAGTTACTAAAAAAGTTAAAAAGCTAATAACCCATACCAAAAAGTCAAACATTCTTTTTTCTCTCTACTTTTGGCACATCTTTTCGTAAAAAGTCAAAAAATCATCCCAAACATACTAGTTTTTTTTAGTTCATATTTTAGCCAAGTAGCCAAAAAATTACTAAATTAGCATGTTCCCAAACGAGGCCTAAGTTGACCTAGACATTTACGAAATCCCAAACCTTGACAATTATGTAATTTCCTTTGTAAAACAAAAAGAGTGTTTAGGGAAAACATTTAAGGATAATAATTTTAAAATCTCATTTTGCCTTCGTTTGGCAAAATATCACATTCAACCCATAATTATTTCATTTTTTCTCTCGCAAAAGTCAAAAAAACAAAAAGTCTATCCCAAACAAGACTTTTTAACCACAGGTTAAAAAAGCCAAAAAGCTAACCCACATCCTAAATGAACCCTTTGTATTATTTATATCTTCAAAGGCATCACAATTGTTGGGGAATTTCAGGACCAACGCACAACAACATAGCTTAATTCGGTGAGGAGAAACTATAAAATTCATGTGCACAACACCAAGCTCAACATACACTATTTGAAAAATATGCCTATTTAAAAGCTTAAATTTAGGGTAAATTATACTTATTTCTTATGAGGTTTCTAACAATTACAAAAACCTTCCCTATAGTTTCAATAATCACATAACATCTCCTACTTTTGCTGACATTATCAAGATTCTCCTAATTCGTAACTGTCGTTACAAGAACTAACAGAAACTACTGATGTCACTAATTATGAATTATAAAATGCCAAGAATGCCCTTATTTCCTTCTAATTAATTGCACCTATTACTATCATCACTAGGGTTGTACAAAATACCGTTCAATTTGCTAAAATCACACCGATCCACATCAATCCATTGACCTCAGATTAAAGTTTAAATTTTATACTCCACGTCGCTATAATTAATACATATATATTTTTTAACCTCTAATGTAATATCAAAGTAAAAATAAGTGTGAAAGAGATTTAAAATGTGAAGTTTGTTACAAATTAATAGTTATATATATGAAAAATATTATAAAATTAGTTTGTATTATATATATATATAATATTATGCAAATTAATATTATATATTATGTAAATGTTTGATAATTGGTTAGAATATTTTTCAATTTGCCAATCCATCCAAAATTGTCCAAATTGCGATTCACTAATCTGCTAATCCGCCATTTGATTTACAATTTTACTCTCAAACCACTCGAACCACACCGTACGCACTCCTAACCATCACTATTGTCTTCTTCTTTCTTGTAATGCCCCAAAATAAAAATAAAACCACCAAACATGCGGAAACTTCTACTTTGGTTTACTTATGAGACGTGCTTACATCAGAGTTCCTTAATCTACTACATGATTTAAATACATACTTGTTATTACTATATGCGTGATAACCCCACCATATAACATACTTATATTTATTTAATTTTGAATTTTAATTGTGTGTTTTGTGATTAATTTGTGTATATATGTCTGATTTGTGAATTATCTATTATGATTTCTATTCTGAATTTGAAATTGAAAGCTTTAATGACTTTAGAAATTGAAATTGATAAATTTAATTAGGCTGTCATAATTTTTAGAGCCTTCTGGAAAGTTTAATTAAAATTTGATTCAGTATAGTAAATTAAGTTTTGTTTAATTAAACTTAAGACCTAATTAAGTAGTTTAATCTTTAATTAACATCCTATGCTAATCTAACCTATATATATATGTGTGTGTGTGTGTGTTAAGAAGATGAGAATTGGCTTATTTGAGCTCAAAATCTGCTGGAGATAATTTCAGAGAGAGAGAGAGAGAGAGAGAGTTCTTCTTTGAGGAAGAAGAGCAAGAGAACTTGAAGAATTTCTAGGAGATTGAAGGTTTTAAAAGAGAAGATCAAGAATTTGCTAGGACAAGTGTAATTCAAGGCTCTAGATATGGAATTCAATCTTAATTCATGAAGATAACTCACCTAGTAAATGAATTCATGAAGGAATTAAGATTAATCACAAGAAATGAGCTAAAAGATGACGAAAATGAAACTAGACATACATGCATGCATCAATATGTAAAGTTTCATCATTTTGGACATGATTTTTGTTATCTATGTTGAATATGGGAGTAGAATCATGCATGCATTCATGAATTATAATGTTTTAAAGTTCAATTTCATGTTTTGGGAGTTGTGAAAAAGAGTTTGTAAACAATTTATACATGCATGAAGATTTGAGTTTCAATTTTTAAGGATTCACGAAGTTTTGAGCTAAGGGTTTGAAATTGGTCAAATGTTCATGTTTTTGGAAGTGTTTTCGTGGTTTAGAACATAACATGCAAGAGTTTTTGTTTCGAAATTGAGTTTAGAGCATATTTCTTCATGTTTTGAAAACCCAAAATTCAACCTCATCACTCAAGCGATGAAGTTATCACTCGAGCGCACATTGTGAACATCCAGTAGTTTTGTAAAGTTTTGCAGACTGCTCGAGTAACCAAGAGTCCATTCAAGCGACCTCAGTTTTTCATTGCACTTGGCTCAAGTGACCATCGAGCCTAGATTTCAAGCATCTAATACTATTGCAGACCATGCAGTCCGCTCAAGCGACCAAAAGTGCACTCGACCGAACTGTCATGTTTCAGCTTTTTTTGAAAAGTTGCATTCAGTTCATATTTGTATTCTTATTTCTTTTTGAGCATTTTTAGGCATGAATTAAGCCTCATGTAAAACTTAATAAGCTATAAATGGACTTAAAGGAATTGATTAAGAAAGGAATGATTCAATTAAGCTATATGTTCCAATGTGTGTATATGTTTATGTGTTATGTAGGTTGATCCACGGAGACGTGACAACAATCTAATCACTGTGAGTAATATCTTAGTAAAGATATTTTTGTACAATCTATTTTCTAAATGTTTCATTGTGGTAAGCTTTTCTGAACTTATGATTTTGTGAATATAAATGAGTTTTCTATCTGTTTGAATGATATGCCATCTAGAAATGTAATTTGTGAAGCCTAAATGTTTAGGATAGACCCAAGGTCGTTCTGCATAGTTGATAAGATAGACCCAAGGCCGTTCTGCATATCTAAATGTGTTTGACCAAATGGTTATAATATTGATCTTATACAACTGTAATCAATTGGACCCAAGGTCGTTTTGTTAAGCTATGATATGTTCTGTTCTGTACATCTATTATATCTGTTATATGTTGGACCTTGAGGTCGTTCTGCCATGTATTGGACCTGAGGTTGTTCTATCATGTATTGGACTAGAGGTCATTCTACTATGTAATGAATTTGATATGAGAATGATTATGTTAAGTATTGGTACTTACTCATGAAACCCTCTACTTTGATATTATTCACTAGGTTTTAGCTCACTGTTATATATATATATATATATATATGTAGGTGAGCAATGGGATGTCCAGCCTCAAGAGTCGCTTGAAGATTACTGTAGCTTGCTTTTCGTGCTCTTCAGAGGGGTTTAGTCTCCTTGGATATGATAGTCCTACAGTTCGGACTCCCGTGGTTCTGAATCTGGTTTCGCAAATGCAATGTGAAATAGAAAACACAAATGAGAGTCCAAATCTAACAAATCTTAGAACATCCATTTATCATCAAAGATGCAAGAAACAGATTGCATTGCCAGATTTCAGAGTTGCCACCTAAATATTTTTGAAAAATTCAGGAAACTCGTGACTCGTGCCAAAGGCCACTTGTCCGTCATAACCAAAGTGTCCCGACTTGAAAACTTAGGTATGAGAGGAGAAGGTCATGAATTGAGCACCCCACTCACCTAATCAAAGATCGGCCTCTGATGTGATTTTTATGTACATTTATATGTTCTTGTTCCGATTGTTAATGCTAACTTTACTATGTGAGGCACACAAGTATAGACCATTTCTCCCACTTTGGAATGCTTTGATTTCATGTTTGTTTGAAAAGAATTTTGACTATGTGCTACTTGAAAAAGAGAGCCCACATATACATTAATCGAAATCATCCTAACTTAAGCGAAATAGCCTTCATTGACTGGCATTCAAGAGGTATATCAAATAAGCACTTATCCTCATGGTAAATATGCTTTGATATGGTAACACAAACACATATGCAATATGCTAAAGCGAAAATGGTCACCTAGTACTCCAAAGCAAGCCAAATAAAAGTATTAGAAAAATGCATATTCTAATATGCAAAGTGACTAATGCAACACATACAAAATGCAACTACAAGGTTCGATTTTTATGTCATGTGAAGTAACTCAAAGCATGCGGTACTGCACGTGTTCAAGTAAGTAATAAATGACAATAATGTTTAAAATGATGAACCGAACCCAATGCATACAAGAATAGATATGAGTTATGGTAATGATATGAAACCAAAAATATGATACTACATGTAACCATTGTAAGCAAGTACGTAAAAAGGAGAAAGAATTGGGGGTTAGAAGACATACAAAATATTACAAGTGTGCTCTCATATAAGAGTATCCGAATGAATATCCTAATTAACTAAATATTACAACACCAAAATTAACTAAACTAACTAATAATTACAAATTCAAATGGAGCCAACTAGTTGATTACAACACATTAATATTAAAGCACTAATTTAATCGAACGGGAAGCGATGAGCCACATGCACGCAACTAAGAACATACTCTCAGAAACCTCTCTGTTTGCTGCCAGAATCTGCTCTATTTGCAGTCAGAAAATAATTTTGTTTTGGCCTCAGGTTCTGCTCTATGCTGCCACAAAAATGCCACTGCTTGTAAGGAAGAAATTTTTATCAAACAAGCTAAGTACACAAAAGAACTACTCAAAAAGTTTGGTATGTATGACTCAAAAATAGCTGGAACATCTATGAGCACATCCATTAAGCTAGACAAGGATGAAAAAGGTAAGTCCATTGATCAAACAAAATATCGAGGTATAATCGGCTCACTTCTTTATTTAACTGCAAGTAGACCTGATATTATGTTTAGTGTTTGTATGTGTGCTAGATATTAATCAAACCCTAAGGAATCACATCTCAGTGCTGTTAAAAGAATTTTTAGATGTCTTGTTGACACTCAAAATTTGGGACTGTTTTATCCTAGAGGTGTTGCATTTGATTTAATTAGTTACTCGGATACCGACTTTGCCGGTTGCAAACGTGATAGAAAAAGCACCAGTGGCACTTGTCACTTTCTTGGTAACTCATTAGTATTTTGGTTTAGCAAAAAGCAAAATTCTGTTGCTTTATCAACGGCCGAAGCTGAATATATAGCTTCCAGAAGTTGTTGTGCTCAAATACTTTGGATGAAACAACAATTGGAGGACTTTGATTTGCATTATGATCATATCCCTATTAAATGTGATAATACAAGTGCCATCAATTTAAGCAAAAATCCGGTTCAACACTCACGAACAAAACATATTGAAATTTGATATCATTTTTTAAGAGATCATGTTCAAAAAGGGAATATTGTACTTGAATTTGTAAACACCAACAAGCAATTGGCGGATATTTTCAAAAACCCCCTAAGCGAGGATCGCTTCAATTTTATTCGTGGCGAGCTTGGAATGTCGATTTCTACTTAAAAAGTTTTATTATGACTGTGAAACTTGAATTTTTGTTAAAATGATATATGTGTATTGCTACATTGATATGGAAACAGTTGTATTAGTTGAATGCTCTCAAGTCCTTCATACATTTATTCTCCTTAACAGTTTGCTATTCTCAACTGAGTAATTTTTTTTGGGTTCTCCATCTTGAGGTAAAATTAACTTTGCATACACTGATTTTTTTTAAACCATTATGGTATTTTTTTTTACATTACCATTCCAGCAACACCAACGTCCCATTAAGTTTAATTTCTGCTGGTATTATTTTATTTTAATTTTATTTTTATTTTTTTTATTTTGCTATTAGGCTTAATTTCTTTTATTTTTATTTTTTTCTCATTCTTATTTTTTGTTTGGGCTTAATTTTCTTATTTTTTTTGCTTTTTAATTTCATTTTTCAGTACTTAACATAAAAAAAAAAAAAATCAAAATACAAATATTTACATAAAAAAAAAAACAAAAAACCCTTCATTTTTTTACGGCCACACGCCGATCAAAATAAACATAAAAAAAAAACCTTCATTTTTTTTCGGCCATACGCCGATCTTACTTACTCGCTTCTTCCATCGTTTTCTTCTTCTTTTTATCACCTTAGGCGACCCTTGACGCCCCTGCCCCCGTGCTTTCGTCGCGAGCGATGACTCCCCGCTGACTATCAAAGGCTAAGAACGACGTTGCTCCAAATCGGGCCATGGAGGTGGTCTTCCATTTAAGCTCTTTATTTTCGGCCTTCAATGCTCCTATTTCTGCTTGCGCATCCTTGTACATGCGCTGGAGCAAAGAGAGTTGGGCGTTGACCTGCTGGAGCTCACTCGTCCTGTTCTGCAGCCGGTGAGCCAATTTTGTAACTGCAGTCACCGTCTCCATACAGGACGTCAGTGTGAAATGATTGGCTTCAATGTCTGATTGAGCTGCCATTATTTGCTCAATCGACATGATAAGAAGGTTGGGAAGAGTAGGAGCCGGAGCACTCGGCCCAACAGAGCTTATGGGATCGTTCAGGTCCGGAAACAGAGTGAGAGGATGGGATGAGGAAGCCATGGTTTAGAGGTGAGAGATATAAATGAAAATGAGTTGCGAAGAAACAGAAGAGAGTGGTGCAGAAGAGATAGAAGAGAATGGTGAAGAAGAAAATGGACGAGTGTGATTAAGAAGAAGGCTGAAGAGAAGAAGACAAGGAGGGAGCGATAACCAAGGCGAGCAGCAATTGAGGAGAGCTACTTTTGTCGGCCACTGAAGCAAAAGCTAGGCCGCATGGCAACCGCGTTTTGCGAAAAACGAGAGAGACGCGAGAGAGTTGTATGTGTATGCATAGATGTATATATATTGTATAGCTATGTAATATATATATATATATATATATATGTTTTGATTCTCTATTTTTTGATGCCATTTATCACTATCATTTTTCTCCTCCTCCTCCTCCAGATTCTGACCCATGCTTTCCTTTTGATAATGTCACAGGGAGAGAAATTATATGATGTTATGTATTATGGTATTATTTTCAAATTATGGTATTATTTGAAAACTAATCTGATGATTATGAATTTATAGTTTGATATCTTAGTCTCATATTATGTCTCTAATTAAAGCTTATTTATTACACATGTGCTAACCTATGTATTTAGAAATGAATTCATGGAGCATGACTTGAGGGGGAGCCATTCTTACTTCCAAATCAAATCAAAACATCATTGTGTGCCATCATCAAAAAGGAAGAGATTGTTAGACTTATTCATTTTGATGATTTATTTAATTATGTTTTAATTTATTTGAAAGAGAAAAATAGAATCCAAAATTTATTTAATTATATTTTAATCAAAATTTATTTTGATGATTTATTTGAAAGAGAAAAATAGAATCAAAATTTATTTTATTCCATTATTTCTCACCTAAACCTTTATCCTAAATGTTGTTAGAATGTATTTAATATTTGATTAAATCAGGAGTTCAAATAGCCCAAAACAAAGGTTCAAACAGCCTAGCACAGCAGCAGGCCAAAAGGTTCAAGTGTAAGATATTCAAATTAGTAATGATGGAAGTACAATGGTTATAAACGGCTATAAAGGTTCAAAAGGCCAAAATGTTCAAAAGGTTCGAATAGAAGATATTCAAATTTGTAATAATGAAGTGAAAGATATTCAAATTGGTAATGATGGAAGTACAACGGCTATAAATTCAAATGAATACAACGGTTATAAACGGCTATAATTTTCATTATATATACCAAAGCCTCTAATGTAAACAAATTACAAAAAACCTAAAAATATTCTTTGATCTATAATCACTCACATCTTCTCTCAGAAATTATACATTGAGCTTTAGAGCTTTAAGCCTATCTTTCCTGTGTGAGATTTACAGAAAAATCAAAGCTTCATTTTATATATCTATCTTTCTTTGAAAGCAAAAATACCATTTCATCTTGTAAAAGTGTTGTAAACACTGTATTCTTGAAATCTTGAGAGTGATTGTGAATCACCTAAGATTTGCAAGGGTTTGGGCTTGTGAAGTCTGTGTAAAATCCGTGGAGGATTACTCCATTTGTAAAGAGGTTGCTAGCACCCCTGTGAAGCTAGAAGATAGTGGAAAATCTCAAGTGAAGCTTGAAGAGTGGACGTAGACCGAGTTGAAGCCGAACCACTATAAATTTATTTACCTCTCTCTCCCTTATCTCTTTATTTTATTTTAAATTGCCATAATTATATTTCACATTTTTACTGTGCTAAAATCATTAACTGACATAGTTGTTAAGACACTTGTTTTAATTATTTTTATTTAATTAATTATATTTATCTATTGTGCTAGTCATAATTTTTATTAGGGTATTATTAATTTTAATTGTAAAAACCTAATTCACCCCCCTCTTAGGTTGTCTTTTGGGTAACATCCAAGAACAAAGTCCTTCCATTTATATACTTCAAGTGTACAAAAGAGTGATACATGCATTTATACATTCACAAGCCCTAACCCTGAATCTATAGCATGTGTTATAAACAAAAGATATAAAATAAAAGTTAAACAGATATATAATGCCCTATTGGCTACAACTTTCCTAGACGGTGCTTGGTTACAACAAAAGTGAGTTTAAACTTAATACAAATAAAACCCTAAGCTTGTATAAAATAAATACAACAATGACAAAGATAGAAGCTCTTGGCTCTAAGTTCTCCCAAGCTATTGCCTTGGCGGAGGCATATCACCAGCACTTGAAAATGGTTTTCCACATAGGGTGAGCCAAAGCCTACTAAAGATACTCTAACACAATGTATGAATCTTAACAGAGTTATAAGGTGAATGCATATGCAATGCTCGTATCAAAACATTTTATATCACTTTTCCCTAACCATGCAATGCCAAGTTTACATCTCAAATAGAAAACAGGGCAGTGGCTACAACACTGGCAATCTTTAGGATGTGTCTGCAAATAGGCTACAAGCACTATCAATTTGTCATTTTTACCAGTATTAATCGAAGGCTTGACACCTAATCGCGCTGGGTTTATAGACTTTTACCAAGGACCCATAGACCAACATAATACCACTACACTCCTACCCAGATTCACCAAGGTATTCACCAATTTTTCTCAAAACAATAAACATTGTCAATGTGTTAAATATGTTACAATGCTCAAGCAAATGGATGAGAAAATAGTTTCAATTCACGTAATTCTCATGCAATTTCTATAACAATCATAGCTATCCTTCACCGATAGCCCAAAACAGATATCTCAAAACAAATAAATAATTTCCAACACAGATATACTTTCCAACATTTCCAAATAGAAGTGATAATTCATATCCATATAGATGAACAAAAAACAGGTTCCCCAGATAAAGTAGATACACATGACACATAAGGTAGTGATTCCATAGGTCTATTCAATCTATGTTCAAACACAGTAGATACAAAAGAATGTGCCAAACTTGAATGTCACGACCCCATTCCGCCCCTAGTAGAATAGTGCCATGATGGCCAGTAATCCGAGATTACCAAAGGCCAACTTACAAAGTTCACACAATCAGAGTATACATATGGGGCTTACATGTGCGGAAGTAATAAATTTAAATCTAAATAGTCCACAAGAGCCGTGCATAAGTCAAATGAAATGGCATACATTTTAACATAGTGTACGACCAGGATATAAATAAAATAAGTACATGTTACATCTTGATCATAAGGCTTCTCAAGCCGACATATACAAAACACATGAAATACAAAGTTAAGAAGCATAATCTTCAAGATGCTAGCAAAACATGAATCCAAAACATCTTGCAAAACACATCTAGGCGTCACCGCCTTCTTGCTCGTTACCTACATATATATAAGGAGAGGGTGAGCTTGGATACTCAGTGAATGATATTAGTAATAAAGGTTTAAATAAATGATATCCGAGATCTTTATCAAAACAATACATATAGCCAAGGGTACTAGTTGCATTATAGTCCCCTAGCACTAAGGACTTTCCAAGAATGTCATCAAAACAAGATAATATTTGATACAAAAACTAAAGGATAATCATTCATGCTTGATCAAATACTTTTCCAAAACGAAGCAAAGCTTTATCAAAACTTTATAACATAGCTTTATTAAAAATACCACTCACTTAGCTCTTCGGGTGTGGGGATTAAAGCAAGGATCCAAGGCCTACAAGTACATAATAAAACCCCATTGAATGCATTTCAAGAAGACAAGAAGAGATGCTCAAAGATGGATATGAAATGCATTCCTAGAACAAGCTTTACATGAGTGTAAATGATCCCGGCATTTTTTTCAAAACTAAGTCAAGACAAAGCAAAACATGTGCTGGGAGTTAAAACACTGTTTTTTATCTCGGGAAAACATGCTGGGTACCAACCAGGTCTTGGCCGAGGTCCCACACCTCTTAGCCGAGGTGTGGTCTCCTAGGCTTAGGTGCACATGCAAGATAGACTAAGGTGCAAGTGTTCATGCAAGGCAGGCCAATGTGAGATACGATGCTTGGCCTAGGTGTGATATCTAGGCAAGGGTGGGTCTCGGTGACCACATTTAAGGAAATGAAGTCTGGAAAAATCTGGGTTTCCTCTAGAAGAACATGAACATGAAAAACATGAAGAACATGAATGCTAAAATCATAACTTCTTTATTCAAAATCTAAGATTTCATGGCATGAGTTCAAAAACATAGACCTGGGTACCCGTACTTGAATATTTCAAGAAAACAAACACAAAAACATGAAACTTGTTACAAGCTTTCGGATCAAAACAAAGCTTTCCTTGAAGAACACAAGAACATCATTTTTTCTTTATAAAACCAAGCTTTAAATCAATGCATGGCTCGTGTACCATGCTAGATCATGCAATGTGATTAGATTAACATATAGAACAACAAGAATAGATCAAGAATCTAACCTCAAAACACGGATCTAACGGCTCAAACTCTAAGAATCAAGCTTGGAAATCTACTTCTCTCTCTAAGAACTCCTTCTTCCTCTTTCCTAGAGCTTCTCTCTCCTCAAGAACAAAGACATATAGCAAATGATATGTTTTCTCTATTGCCGGCTGACTTAACCCTCTGTTGGGACACGTGGCACTACCGGATTGGATTTCCTCAAAAAGGTGACTGAATGACAAGTCAAGAGCATGACAAAGGGTGTACAACAAGTAAGGTGACAAGGGCACTCTGACAAGGCAATGACCTCGGATCAAGACATAGGCTTCAGAAAGTAAGGTCTCAATGATCTCGGCTAAGAAGGATAACACTTGGCCTAGCTGTGCCACACCTCAGCCTAGATGTACCACACCTCGGTCTAGGTCATACCAGTCTAGGAACAAGATCACCAGGTGCAAGGATCAAGGATGTTGGATGCCTAGATGATAACATCTTGGCCTAGATGATACACATCTCGGCCTAGATGATACACATCTCGGCCTAGGTGATGCACACCTTGGCCTAGATGATAACATGTCAGCCAATATGCCAGGGTGAAGGTGGAGGTCAACTAAAGTGGTTCCAAGATGGTCCTAGGTATAAGAGGTTCAAGGGTGGGATCTAGGCTACACACACCAAGCAAGGAACAAAGCATACAAGCAATACTCAAGCAAATCACATAAGCACAAAACAAGACAGAGACCTTTACTTAGGCAAAACAAATCAAAATCTACAAATGCAAGATTAACAAAACAAAGTCATGCAGATGCACATGAACATGGCTAAGACGAGGATAAGGGTCATTACATTGAATCAATTAGCACATAAGCATCTTGGTTGCAAATAAAAAGAGTACTTGAGACAACGGCCTCGGTATTCTGTGTATCACCTAGGACGAGTGCAAAAACTCTCTCTTGCCTTAGTGTATCTTTGGTAACAGCAGGTCTAGTAGTGTTTCCTGGCATCGGGATCGATCTGATCGAACTAGCAGCCGGCCTTCCAGTTCTTTGTTCGTTTTGCAGGCAATCTCTAACCATGTGTCCTGTCTTACCACATTTGAAACATGCTCCAAAAGTGTTGTAGCAAATTCCCCACTGTTTCTTGCCACACTCATTACAGGTTGGTGCAGAATCTCTTATTGAATTGGAGGCACTAGATGTTCCTAGAATTTGCTTCTTTGAAGACGATGATCCTTTATTAGAATAAAAGCCATGTTGCTTCCCCTTTCATTCAATTGGTCGGTTATGCGATGCCAAATTTGCTTCAAACATTAAAGCTCTGTCAAGAACATCTACCTACTTCAGTAGTTTCAAAACGTTTACTTTCTCTAGGATTGCATTCCGAAGTTTGCCCTCAAACTTCTTCGCCTTTTTATAATCAGTATCAACCATGTGTGCTGCAAACCTTGCTAATTCAGTGAACCGTGCGTCATATTTCACTACTGTTTAGTTACCTTGCTTTAACCATTAAAATTCAGATACTTTTCGATCTCAAATGCATTGAGGAAAGTACTTTTCATAAAATATTTTAAGAAATTTTGCCCAATTAACTCTCACATTTTCGTCCCTAACTAACATCTACCACCTACGAGCGTTGTCTTCCAAGGTAAAGGCCGCTAATAGAAATTTTTGTGCATCAGTGCACGGGAATACTTCAAACAATTTTTCAATGCTAAGAACCCACGCCTCAATTTTCAAAGAAGCCACTCCTCCCAGAACAATGGCGGTTTCATTTTCTTGAATTCTTTAGTCAAAGCAATTGTGCGATCATCCGCTTGATGCTCTTGTATTGGAAGGGGTACAGGTATTGGTGGAGGTGGGGGTAGTTGTTGCTGCTATTGCCTTAGTGACTTAGGCATATCCTAAATCATCCTTTCCAGTATGTCTAAATGGGCAGTAGTTGACTCTTCTATCTCATCAGCCCTTGTTCTCACCATGATCTATATAAACTTGTATTATAATAAACACATTAATTGCACATATACACATAGGCACAATAGTTCATATTCCATAAATTCATATAATTGCATAATCGTAATGCACACAAGCATATACTTATTAGATGGATGCATCCTTAAATCTTTTCTAAATACCTTATTGCTCAATTGGACAAGTGTGTGAGTTATTAACTCGTACTCTGATACCACTCTATCATCAACTCCACCACCATCATCATCATTGTTCCAATTCCATAAAACCAACATCAATTTCATCTTCTCTTTACAAAAATCAAATTCTCACAATTTAGGGGAAAAACCCCCTTTCTTTAAAAATCAATCTCCACGAATAAAATCCACTATTTATCGCACACAACCTTTTTACAAAGCCACAATCATATACAAGAACCCATTTTGAAAACCCTCTTTTGATTTCAAAGCCAAAACCCTAGATTTTACCCAAAAATCTCCAAATCATAATATCATTTTAAAAATACAAATAACTAAGTTAAAAATCATAAAAAAGGTCAAAGTAATCCCTACCTCAAGAAGAAGACCCAAAGGAAAGATGGATAAAACTTGACGGAGCCGAAAACACGAACTTCTTTGATTAAAACGAAGCCCACGACGTGCTCTACCTTTTTAACGAAGGATTTAGGGCAAGGAAATCACTAGATCAAGGTATATTTGGGCGAAATGTTCAAGAACTAGAGAAAGAGAGAAGATCTGAGGTTTAGAGAGAGAGAAGTGAAAAAGTGATCTAAAAAGTGATCTTTATAACCTGATATACGCGCAGACCGTTCAAGCGCAGAAATGGTCACTCGAGCGACCAAACACAAGAAAAGGGACCGCTCGAGCAAACAAAGTGATCGCTCGAGCAAAGAACACTACCCTCCTAGTACTTTTGCAGGCCTGCAAAAGTACTGACAGTTCCAAAAGTAGCTCGAGCGCAAGAAGGATCGCTTGAGCTCAAGAAACATAGCTCAAGCAAAGAATGCCATACTCCCAGTAGTTTTGCAGACCTGCAAAAGCACTGGAAGTTCTCAAAGTTCGCTCAAGCGCAAGAAAGTTCGCTCGAGCAAACAAGCAAAAATCTAGGTAGCACAGTTTTAAAAAGACTAACTCTCAACCCGTTTCAAACACCACCAAGACACCCCAATAACCAAACTCAACAAGGAATAATATAAAAGAAGACATGAACAATCATCAAGAAAAGAAAACTCGAATCCAAAACAATGAACGGGTCGGGTTTAAACCAAAATCACTATAACCTCCCCCCTTAAGAAATTTCATCCCCAAAATTTTGAAAATCAACACAATAACCATTGTATTCAAATCAACATAATAAAGGTCCAACCATTCTCATATCCATGACCTATCCACCGGTCATCCATTCTCATAATAATGATGAACAAGTTTTCAGTATTGAATATGCAATTCATTTCTCCCAAAACATACACTATGTTCACATATAATCAACATAACAAGATTTTCATTACACGTTTCAAACATTAACAAAAAAATCTGGATACTTCTCACGAACTGCCGCCTCACATTCCCAAGTCGCCTTCTCAACCCCGTGGGGTCTCCACAACACCTTTACCAATGGGATTGTCTTGCCTTGCAAGACTTGGTCTCGTTGATCTAGGACTCTAACCGTTCTCTCCTCATATGAGGCATCCTCATCTACCTCTAACTCGGTCCAATCCAACACGTGTGATAGATTCAGCTCATACTTCCAAAACATATAGATATGAAACACGTCATGAACCCTAGAAAGCTGTGGCGGCAAGGCCAAACGATAAGCTACCTCCCCAATGTGCTCTAAGATCTCAAAAGGCCCAATAAATCTAGGAAACAACTTTCCGCTCTTCCTAAACCTCATGAAACCCCATCTCGGTGATATTTTCAAGAAGACGTGATCTTCCACCTCAAATGATAACGGTTTTCTCCTACAATCAACATAACTCTTCTAACGACTTTGAGCCGAAACCAACCTCTTACGGATAAGTGCAACCCTCTCCGTTGTTTCCCAGACTAACTTAGGGCCTAACATAGGTGCATCACCCACCCCGGCCTAATACATAGGAGATCTATACGGTTGACCACACAAGGCCTCAAACGGTGCCATGTCGATATTCGCCTGAAAGCTATTGTTGTAGGCAAACTCCACTAAAGGCAAGTGCCTCTCGCACGACCTGTTAAACTCAAGAACACAACCCTGAAGCATATCCTCTAGGATCTGAATGGTACGCTCGAATTGCCCATCAGTCTGAGGATGATAGGCAGTACTAAATGTCAATCTAGTACCCAAGGCATTCTGTAGGTTTTGTCAAACCCGGGCCGTGAAACGCGGATCTCTATCCGAAACAATAGTCATAGGGATCTCATGAAGTCGAACTATGTCCCTAACATAAAGGTCGGCAAGATAATCTACCGAGTCACTCGTGCGCATAGGTACAAAGTTGACTTGGTTAAGCGATCAACTATCACCCATATGGCATCATTACCCCGTTGAGTCCTCGGAAGACCCATAACAAAATCCATTGTGATATGCTCCCACTTCCACTCAGGTATAGGCAAGGGTTGCAACAAACTTGTTGGTCTCTGATGCTCGGCCTTCTCTTGTTGACAAGGCACCTCAAAACAAGCTAGGCTACCTCACTCTTCATCCCTCTCCACCAAAACTGGTGACTAAGGTCGTGATACATCTTGGTGCCTCCCGGATGTACCGCAAGGCGTGAATGGTAGAACTCTCAGAGTACCTCCTCTCTATAAGACTCTGGTACGAAAAGACGGTCAAGGTATCTAGCACTCGAGGCTCTTCTCCAGCTTCTCACTAGATATCTTCTCTCGGAGGGTTTTTACTTCATGATCACCCCGCTGTGCTTCCATAACTCGGCTCACAAGTGTAGGTTGGGCAACTATGGTAAACAAGGCTGCAGACTCAACGGACTCACCAAAATGTAAGTCAAACTCACCAACAGCACCCAACATCTCCCATTCCTGGATGGCAATACTAGCTATACTGCTAATGGATTTCCTACTCAAGACATCGACCACTGCATTGGCCTTCCCTGGATGATAGTGTAACTCAAAGTCGTAATTCTCCATAAATTCCATCCACCTCCTCTGCATCAGATTCAAATCTTTCTATGAAAACAGATACTTCAGACTCTTGTAATCGGAGAATACCTAAAATCTCTCACCATACAGATACCAAATCTTCAAGGCAAAAATCATAGTTGCTAGCTCTAAGTCATGAGTAGGATAGTTTCTCGCATGTGTTTTCAACTGCCGTGAGCCATAAGTTACAATATTTCCCTCCTGCATCAAGACACAACCCTAACGTTCTCGAGACGTATCACAATACATAGAATAGCCTAAACCCCTCTCTGGAATAATCAACACTGGAGTAATGGTAAGTTTAACCTTAAGCTCTAGAAATGACTTCTCACAAGTCTTATTCCACACAAACTTAACTCACTTCCTCGTCAGTCTTGTCAACAGTGAGGCTAATATAGAAAAATCCTTCACAAAACGACGGTAATACCCAGCTAACCCCAAGAAACTCCAGATCTCAAAGGCATTCTTAGGTTGTTCCCAATCTTGCACTGCCTTAATCTTGAAAGAATCTACAGTTACCCCTTCTCCGAATACCACATGGCCTAAGAATTTCACTTCCTTCAACCAGAACTCACACTTCCCAAACTTAGCATACAACTTATTGGCTCTAAGAAGCTCAAATACAATCTGCAAGTGTTCCTCCTCAGAGGGTGAGTAGATCAAGATATCATCCACGAAGACAACTACAAAACGGTCTAGGAACTCACGAAAGATTCGATTCATCAAATCCATAAACAAGGCCGGTGTGTTGGTTAACCCAAAAGGCATCACTAGGAATTCATAATGGCCATACCGCGTCCGAATGTCGTCTTCTGGATATTCTCCTCATTCACTCTCAACTGGTGATAACCTGATTTGAAGTCTATCTTAGAGAAGCAACAAAACCTCTTCAACTGATCAAACAAGTCATCTATACAAGGCAGTGGGTACTTGTTCTTAAGAGTTAGCCGATTCAACTTTCGGTAATCAATACAAAGTCGCAATGTGCCATCATTCTTCTTGGAAAAGAAAGTTGGTGCTCCCCGAGGCGAAGTACTAGGATGGATAAAGCCCTTATCTAGCAATTCTTGGAGTTGAATCTTTAACTCATTCAACTCGGCGGGTGCAAATCTATACGGTGCCATGGAAATCGGTGTCGTGCCAGGCACTAAATCAATAGAAAACTTAATCTCATGGTGAGGTGTGTAAACTAGTGAGATCCTCGGGAAAGATGTCCAGGTATTCACAAACTACCATCGGCAACTCAACTCAGACCACATCACTCTCAACTTCCAAGAATGTAGCGAGAAAGAGGCTAAGCTCTTCCTGACCACGTGGATCACACACTAGTAACAAGGTCCTATCAACTTGCTCCCCTAGGAAATAAAAACAATCACCACTCGAGGTGCACACCATAACTCTCTGACGGTAACAATCAATAATGGCCTGGTAGGATGAAAACCAATTTATGCCGAAGATGACATCAAAACTCGACATGTCAATCAACACAAAAGTAAAAGAAAGTTGGCGATCAGCAACCTCTATCTCGCAACCCCGACACCCCTAGCCTAACACAACCTTACCACCAACAGGTGACTCTACCTTGAGTGGAGATGCTAACTCAGCTACTCCTAACACCAATGCTAATGCGAATAAAGGCGAAATGAAAGAATGCGATGCACCAGTATTAATCAACATATTGGCAATAGAATTACACAACAAGAAGTTACCTCTCACTATCGAAGGTGCTGGCAATAAATCTGGCGTGGTAACAGTATACATACGCCCTGTAGGTCTCTGCTCCACCTATTCACCCCTCGGAGCATGAGTCTGATACACTGACTGAGCCTTGATGCTCCCTGATTGGCCTTCGAGGCTTGAGCTGACAGTGTAGGCTGATGGCTCTATGTCTGCCTCAAACCAGAAGCACTGGATGTGCCACCTTCCTAAAAGCAAAACCTCTTCAAGTGCTTTGACTGCCCATACTAATAATAGGTAAGCGGCTGCCCTCTCCCCTAATTCCGACTATGAGAACGAGCCGTAGATGGTGCAGACTATTACTATCCTCCCTTCTGTGGGCAAACTACAAACTTGTGACCCAGCTGGCCACACTTAAAGCAAGTGATCTCTTCTTGACCACCTCTCCCAGAACCAGAACTCAGTATTGGGAAAGTGGACCTAGACTGTACTCCCTGGGACTGTTGTGGGTGGGAACCCTTTTGTCTCTTACTATCCTGCGTCTCTCCCTGAACCTCCTGACTCTTCTACTTGGAGCCCCTCATCCTCTCTTCCTTAGTCTGAATCACAGTCTTCAAGTGAGTCACTGCCTCCATAAGATGACCGTAATCCCTAATCATGGATGCGACTACCTTGAAAAGGAGTCCGATCCTCAATCTCTTCTCAAACTCCAAGCAACGGCGTTCCTCTATCACTACAAGCTCTGATACAAACCTTGACAAACTAGTGAAAGCAACCTCAAACTCGGCCACCTGTGTGTTGAGCTACTTGAGCTTCAAAAATAGCTCCTTTAACTTCTCTCTAACAATGGGAGGCAAAAAATTATCCTGGAAGGCATTGACCCGTATCTCCTTTCAGCTGGAAGAATGCCAAGGTCACTTTCAGCCCATCGTCCTCGATGCCAAGCATTTCGAACGTCTTCACTATTTGCTGCAACCAGTTATCCGCCTTCAGTGGCTCCTTCGGATCCCCAAAAAACTCATTCGGATTCGATTGGTAGAACTCTCTCTTCAAAAATGAAGGCCTTGTCTCAATAACATGGGCTTGGACTTGATTCTCAACTTTGAGAATGTCCATAGATTCTCGTAAAGCTCTGGCCATTGCACGGGCCAAAGAGCCCATGGCTTGCTAACCAACCGGTTCGACCACATTAGCCTGACCAAACCTTTCCTCCTAAGTCAAAATGTCATCCGATAACAGCACCTCCTCCTGTCTAGGCCTGCTACGCCTACCACCACCACGTCCACGTCCTATCATCCTAATGAAGGTAACACAAGAGATTAGCACATTTACACATATGCTGAAGCTAACTCACTCGCGTCCTAAAGCGGTAGACAACAATTAATTCACTCCACATAAGCACGTTGTCACATAAGCACATACGAATTTCTTTTCTAGATAATGATTGTCCTGTGACATTACTAGAGTTCTAGTTAGAAATAGTAGTGATCAAGTGCTCTTCTAACAAAACTTCTAGAAACTCGTAGACCCAATCAATATCTTAAAAATTAAATTTCATACCCACTTAGTCACATAAACATGTTATTACATAGCCTACCAGGTTTATTCTTAATATCATCTAGTACAAGAACCCATTGTGGTAATAACCAATTCTCATGATCCCAAAGCATTCAAACCCGGTAGCTCTGATACCAAGTTGCAACGCCCCAAAATAATTACAATAAATCGAAAGTAATGATTAATTAAACAAGACCATAATCCTAGAACAAAGTTCTTCCATTCATATACTTCAAGTGTACAAAAGAATAACACATGCATTTATACATTCACAAGTCCTAACCCTGAATCTATAGCATGTGTTATAAAAAAAAGATATAAAATAAAAGTTAAACATATATATAATGCCCTATTGGCTACAGCTTTCCAAGACGATGCTTGGTTACAACAAAAATGAGTTTAAACTTAATACAAATAAAGCCTTAGACTTGTACAAAATAAATACAACAATGACAAAGATAGAAGCTCTTGGCTCCAAGTTCTCCTAAGCTATTGCCTTGGCAGAGGAACATCATCAGCACCTGAAAATGATTTTCTACATATGGTGAGCCAAAACCCTGTAAAGACACTCTAACACGGTGTATGAATCTTAACAAAGTTATAAGGTGAATGCATATGTGTAGACACCCCATTTTTGACCGTCCCCAAGACTTGGACGTCATCGTTTGAACACTCGATGATCATCCATGCTTGTGTTCGTTTTGAGTTCCTGAAGGTCTTGGCTGCGCGCCTTGCCTTAGAGCCTCTCAACTTGTCTGTTTTGTGCTTGGTTGTGGACCAAGAGCTTGTGGCTTTGTTTCTGAAGGAAGGAGGTGGCCTGCTGGCCATTCCCACAACCCATCGGCCAGGCCCTGTGCCCATCGGCCATGCCCTCTTTCCATCGGCCATCAGTGGTGGCCGATCGGTATCACTGATGGCCGGTCGGCCCCTTTAATGGCCGGTCGGCCATATCTTTTGGCCAAGGCCTTTTTCTTTGCTTTTACAGATGTTTTGTTGCCAGCTGTGCCAGCTGGTGAGCACAGAAAGCATCCTCTATACACGTGTATGGAGGGATTGTAACAAGCTTGAAGCTTGTGATTCTATATAAGGAGAGGCTCCTCTCATCTTTTAGAGGTTCATAAAAAATTGGCTGAGGGCTATACATATACTTCTATCTCTATATTGCTCCATCTCTCTATATATTTGTTCCATTTTGTGCTTAAAAGCATCATTTCTTCACACTTTTGCACTAAAGCACCTAGTGAAACACCTTCACTCTTGGGCTGAGGTTCTTGGAGGTTTGTTTGAAGCTCAAGAGCTTGGTTTTTGCCTCTAAAGTTGCTGTTGTGAAGTGGTTCTTCCAGGGTGAGTCTTCACCCTCTTTAAAGCTTTGTTGTAATTGCTTACTTAGCCATCTTTGCATGCTTCTTTTGGCTTAGCTTTCAACTGTAAAAAGTTCTAGTTTCAAGTGTTTATAGTGTTTTTTTGAGGCCTCTTTGGTGTTGGGGGTGGTCTACCCCTGTTGTGCCTTATTTGGCTTTGTTTTGTACCATCTCTTTAGGCCTTTGAGGTCACCTTCTCTTGGCCTTTTAACCACTGAATTCCAAAGGAATTTTAGTGGTGGAAAATGTGTTTTGAGGCTCCAAATGGATGGGGGTTGTCCCCCCTCCTCTTCTCTTGTGTGCTTGTGTTGATGGCTCACCAAGCTAGCATGTTTTTCTATCTCTTTGAGGCTCCTTCTTAGCATGTCTTAGCCTTATTTTAGCATGGCATAATACTATTTTGGCTTGATTTGATCATCTCATGCATGCTTTTTACACTTGTAGTGTAATCTTGCCATTTAGCCTTGTGTGCTCAATGCTTTGATCCATCATGATAGCCTATTTTGCTTCTATCTCAACATGTTTTTGGTGTTATATTTGCATGATATAGCTCTGTTTTGGGTCGGTTTGATTGCCTCTTGCATGCTTTATACCCTTATAGTGCAATCCTCCCTATATCCTTAACATGGATCATGCTTTGGACCACCATTTTAGCATGTTTTTGGCTATACTCCAGCAAGCTTTTACTCATGTTTTTCCATGCTTAAGCTCCGTTTTAAGTGTTTTTGGTCATGCATGCCTTGCTTTGTATAGCCATAGTGCAATCTTGCTCACTAGCTTTGAGTTTCATAGTCTCTAGCATGGCTTACTTGAGTTATTTGCATGCTTTGGCCTCTTTTCTCACATGATTTCAGTGAATGAAGTGTGGTCATACTCTCCCATGCTTCACTCTTTCAATGCTTTTGGAGGGTTATGCTTTATGCCTCAATCATGAGCCAATTGGCATGCATGCTTGCCTAAGCTTTTTGGGCTACCATCTTAGTGTGTTTTTGGTCTTATTTTGCCATGATATAACTCTGTTTTTGGTTTCTTAGAGCATCCCTCATTTGCTTCTTACACTTGTAGTGTAATCATGCTCATTGGCCTAGCTTACTTGGTGTTTTGGCCTTTTATTCTAGCATATGTTGGCTATGTTCAAGTATGTTTTTGGCCTTGTTTTGGCATGTACTAGGACTATTTTGAATCATCTTGGCCCTTTGAGGCTGTTTGATATGGCTATGGTACAAGTGCCTTTGCTAGCCTTAAGCTTTGAGCCTCTTAGCATGCCTCATTTGTGATATGTGCATGTTTTGGCATCATTTGGCATGATATATCAGAGCTTATTTCATTGCCACACTCTCACATTTTCCACTCCTTCAATGTGTTTGAGAGTTGTGTTTCATGCCTTGTTTGTGAGCCAATGTGTATGCATGCTTGTACAAGCTTTTGGGCTCCCTTTTCAGCATGTTTTGGCCTTTGTTTTGGCATGGTGGAGCTCTGTCCAGAGCTGGTTTAGTTGTTTAAACTTGGTATTGCATGCCTCTTATGAGATGCTCTTTACTAGCTTTGATGTTCTTGGTCTCTGAACGTGCCATGCATGCATTGTTTACATGGTAGGACCTTGTGCATGCCACATTAACATTGATAGATACGCATGTTGTTTGCATGTTGTTGCATCGCATGTTGTTTGCATGTTGTTGCATTGCATTGTGTTTGCATTTTGTTGCATTGCATTATTGTTTGCATGTTGTTGCATTACATTGTGTTTGCATGTGGTTGCATTGCATTATGTTTGGAATATTGTTGCGTTGCATTGCATTGTGTTTGGATTGAATGTTAATCCAAACACGAGAAACGAGGGACGTTTCATACTTGAAGTGATGAAACGCGCTTCATTTCTTTGTCACCGACCCTCTTGACCAAGCATGATAGAGGTATAGGCTCATCGAGTCTATTTATGCATTCATTGACATTGACTTGTGCAAACTCGGCTTCTCGGCCATCGTGCATTGCGCTGCTCGGTTGGTGGCCCGAGAGTCGAGTACCGCACTCCCTTGAGCTTGAGAAATGATAGGGATGGTGGTTGTGCACACATTCCTTTGCAAATACACTGCCATGCCTCTGTTTGTGCTCTGCTGCAGCAAAAGGAGAAATTGCAGGAAGTAGTGGCCGACCGGCCATCAAAGCTACCGACCGACCACCAAGGTTGCCGATCGGCTATCAGAATTGGCCGATGGCCATCAACTCTGGCCGATGGCCATCCCTCTTGGCCGACCATTCCTCAACATGTTCCTAAGGTGGGTCAGAAGCATTCTGGAAGTTGGCATAATTTTCAGAAGTCCAAAAGAGTGTAAACAGAGGCAACATAAGGCACGGTAGTGGATTTCCGAGCGAAGCCAACCGAGCATGCATATCCCCCTCACTTCCCGAGGCCATTTGTTTAAATTGCTTACCTAAACTAGTTCATTAGCTTAGTTATTTTGTAATTAATTAGTTAAATGTTTAATTAATTAATTTGGTTTGTACTTAATTAACTTAGAATAGTTAGTTGATTCAATTTGGTATGTAATATAATTAGCTAGAGTTAGTTAATTAGTTGGTAGCTTAGCTTAGATTAGCTTAGCTCATTATTCGGACCCTCCGTCGAGAGGGCAAATTTTGTAATAAGGGTGCGTGTGTGTGTGCATGTCTTCTAACCCCCATTTATTTCTCTCTTTTAGTTATCAGCTTTTGATGGTTAGTTCAGGGCATATTTTGATTAGCATACCTTATGATTTGCATGCGTGCATCATTCATTCGTATTGCATGCACCGGGCTCGACGCATCATTCAAACTGCATCGTATTTCAATACTTACTTGAATACGTGTCAAAACATGTTATCGAGTGTTGCATTCATATGCCATCTTAGCTAGCCGAGCCTATTCTAGTTGCATTTTGCATGCGTTGCATTAGGCATCTTGTATCATTAGGATCATGCATTGATTTCTAATTGGTTTCTGTTTTGACTCGGAGTACACTGTAAGTGTTTATGCTTTAGCATCCTTGCATGTGTGTAAGTGTTGTCATGTTTAGCATGCTTGCCATGAAGCTATGTGCTTAGTTGCTATAACTGCTTGAATGCCTATGGATGAAGGCTTCATTGCTTGAATTGGAACAATTCATCAAAATGTGAGTTTTAAGCCCACTTGAAGTGGCAAATCATCTTGTTTTAAGCCCACTTAAGTGTGGCAAATCCGCGTCTTAGCCTACTTGCGAGTAGCAACTCTAAACCATTTTAAAAAACAAACATGAGATGTTTTGTTCCAAATCGAGTGATTTAGTCTATACTTGTATGCTGTGCATATCACATAGTAAGGTTAGCTAATAAACCAGAATAAGAGCACATGTGTTTTCAAAAACAACATATCATGCTTAGTAGAGGCCGATCTTTGATCGGGCGAGCGAGGGTGCTCATTTCATGATCTTCCCCCCTCGTAGCCAAGTTCCCGAGCCAAGGCAACTTTGGTGATGACGGACACGTGGCCTTAGGCACGAGTTAGGGTTTCCTAAATTTTCCAAAATAAAATATTTAGGTGGCGACTCTGAAATCTGGCAAAGCAGTCCATGTTTGGCGCTTTTCGATCAAAATCGATTTTTCAAAAATGATTTGCCGGATTTGGACTTTTGGTGCTTTATCAATCTTACGTTGCACTTTGTGAGATTAGATCAGAACCGTGATAGGAGTCCGAACTGTAGTAGCTAGAACCCAATTCGAGCCCTCTCTGAAAGGGGCGCGCGCGGAGCGAGTTTCGGGCGGTCTACAATATGCAATGCTCGTGTCAAAACATTTTATATCTCTTTCCAAAACCATGCAATGCCAAGTTTACATCTCAATTCATGAATTTATTTCCTTTACAACAGAAAATAGGGTAGTGGATACAACATTGGGAATCTCTAGGATGTGTCTGGAAGTAGGCTACAAGCATTACCAATATATCATTTTTACCGGGATTAACCGGAAAGCTCGACACCTAACCACGCGGGTTTCTGGACTTTTACGAAGGACACATAAGCCAACATAATACCACAACTACACTCCTATCCAAATTTGCCAAGGTATTCACCCATTTTTTTCAAAACAATAACCATTGTCAATGTGTTAAATATGTTACAATGCTCAATGCATATGGATGAGAAAATTGTTTCAATTCACGTAATTCTCATGCAATTTCTATAGCAATCATAGCTATCCTCTACTGATAGTCTAAAACAGATATCTCTAAACAAATAAATAATTTCCAACACAGATATACTTTCCAACATTTCGAAATATGAGTGATAATTCGTATTAACTCCACCACCATCATCATCATTATTCCAATTGCATAAAACCAACATCAATTCCATCTTATGTTTACAAAAATCAAATTCTCACAATTTAGGGTAAAAACCCCCATTTCTTTAAAAATCAATCTCCATGGATAAAATCCACCATTTATCACACCCAACCATTTTTACAAAGCCACAATCATATCCAAGAACCCAGTTTGAAAACCCCTTTTTTGATTTCGAAGCCAAAACCTTAGATTTTATCCAAAAATCCCCAAATCACAATATCCTTTTTAAAAGACAAATAACTAAGTTAAAAATCATAAAAAGGGTCAAAGTAATCCCTACCTCAAGAAGAAGACCCAAAGGAACGATGGGTAGAACTCGACGGAACCGAAAACACGAACTTCTTCAATTAAAACGAAGCCCACGATGTGCTCTACCTTTTTCACAAAGGATCTAGGGTGAGGAAATCACTAGATCAAGGTGTATTTGGGCCAAATGTTCAAGAACTAGAGAGAGAGAGAGAGAAAGATTTAAGGTTTAGAGAGAAGGAAGTGAAAAAGTGATCTTTATAACCTGATATATGTGTAGACCGCTTGAGCGCAGGAATGGTCGCTTGAGTGACCGAACACAACAAGAGGGACCGCTCGCGAACAACGTGATTGCTCGAGCGAAGAACACCACCCTCCTCTACTTTTGTAGGCTTGCAAAAGTACTGAGAGTTCCAAAAGACCGCTCGAGCACAAGAAGGATCGCTGGAGCCAAGATTGCTCGAGCACAAAAAACATAGCTCAAGTGAACAATGCCATACTCCCAGTAGTTTTTCAAACCTGGAAAAGTATTGGAAGTTCTCAAAGTTTGCTCGACTGTAAGAAAGTTCACTCAAGCAAACAAGCAAAAACCGGGCCAGCACACTTTTAAAAAGACTAACTCCCAACCCGTTTCAAACACCACCATGACACCCTAATAACGAAACTCGACAAGGAATAAGATAGAAGAAGACATGAACAACCATCAAGGCAAGAAAATCGAGATCCAAAACAATGAACGAGTCAGGTTTAAACCAGAATCGCTATAGCTATGTAGACCATTCAAGGTACCTCAAATGAAGCATATACATGGCTGCAAAATGTTCCTGTGGAAGCAAGGTCTAGGAATGCATTTGATGGTAGGATAAGAAGTGATCATATCATAAATAACATGATAAAATCTTTCAATAATTGGTTGAGGATTTTGAGAAGCAATGTAACAATGTTTGAGAGCATAAGATGTCAGTTATTGGGCAAGTTTCAAATAAGGTATCAAAAAGAATTGCAATGGCAGTTCAATGTAACTTTGAACATTAAAAAGAAGCTTGATAAGACCTTGTATGAGTCAAGAAAGTGCAAAGTAGAGTATGCAGGAAATCAGGAGCATGGGATTAGGGATAGTGAAATAGTGAAATACATTGTGCATCTAGGTAGGATAAGTTGTGCATGTAGAGAGTAGGAGATTTCTGGGTTCTATGCATACATGGTATGGTTGCTATCTCACATAGAAGAATGAATGTAGAAGACTTTGTTCACCCTTCTTACTCAAAGTAAAAATATTTGATGACTAGTTGTGGGATTATACATCCAATATCAGACCATACTATGTGGGCACTGATAGATGAGGAGGATTTACAACCACCATCTCTCAAAAGATTGGTAAAAGACAAAAGAATTTCAAGAAGAAGGCTGCTCATGAGCCTCTAGTAGGCACACGTCATGCCAAAAGGTCTTATACTTTGAAATGGAATTGGTGTAAGGAATTTGGGCACAATAAGAGGACATGTCAAAGAGGTCCAGTCAGGGGTGAAACAAGTACTAGAGGCAGAGGCATGGGTTCTTCATCTAAGAGAGGAGGTGCATCTGTTGATAAAGGCATGGGTTCTTCATCTGAGAGATGAGACAACACTTCATCTATGAGAGGAGGCACTTCATCTAGAAGAGGTATTTCAGTTGAGCTAGGTACTTTATCTGGGAGAGAAAACTCTAGTAAGGGCAGGGGCAGGGGTAAGAGCAAGAATACATATGTAAGCATCTTTTGTTTTCTTTGCCTTTGCATTTTTATTTATGACTCATGTATTTATGTACTAATTTTGGTTTGCAATTTATGTACTAACTTTGGTTTGCAACTCAGGATATTCCAAAAGGGAGCCTTTCAATGCCTACTCAATGTGTGACACAGGTCATAAGAACATATAAGGTTAGTTTAGATTTTGTTCACTTCAGATTTTATTTACATGGTAAGGATTCAAAACTAAGTTTTTTTTTTTTTGGTAGTTTCTTGCAGATAACTTGACTACTTAATGATCATTTTTGGGTACATATGTTGGACAATGAACAAGTATAGAACATATAGTACATAGTGCTTTACTGAACTATAGGATGATGCACCCACTTTTGTTTTTTGTTGTGGGCATCTTGATCATACTTTTGTATCTGGAGATATGGAGATACACACACTTTTTTTGTTTAACTGTGAGGTAGTTATAGCTCGACTTTTTCGTGCCCCCTTTCGGAAGCTCGGAATATAAGCCCTACAGTTTGGACTCCCACGGTTCTGAATCTAATCTCACAAGGGCAATGTGAAATTGATAAGTACCAAAGAGTCCAAATCTGGCAAATCTTTTGGAAAATTGATTTTGAATCAAATTGCCAAAAATGAATTGCTTTGCTAGATACAGAGTCACTACCTAAATATTTTTGTGAAATCTAGGAAACCCATGACTCGTGCCAAAGGCCACGTGTCTGTTATCACCAAGATTGTCTCGACTTGGAAACTTAGGTACGAGAGGGGAAGGTCATGAATTGAGTACCCTCGCTCGCCCGATCAAAGATCAGCCTCTACTAATCATGATATGATTTTTAATAACATTAGATGCTCTTGTTCCGGTTTATTAGGCTAGCATTACTATGTGATGCACGCATACAAGGTATAGACTAGTTTGCCCGAATTGGAACAATTCAATTTCATGTTTGTTTTTTTGAAAAGGGTTTGATTTTGCCACTTAACAAAGTAGGCTTAAAGTTTGCGAATTTGCCACTAACAAAGTCGGCTTAAACGTACATTTTGAATTATTCCAATTCAAGCAACAAGCCTTCATCCACAAGCACTTAAACAGTTTAACAAGTAAGCACTTAGCCTCATGGCAAGCATGCTAGTCATGGCAATCACTCACACTCATGCAAGTATGCTAAAGCACTAAAAACTCACTTAGTACTCCAAGCCAAGAAAATAAACTAGTTAGAAAAAAAATGCATGTTCCTAACTATGCCAAATGTCTAATGCAACACATGCGATATGCAACTAATAGGCTCGGCTACTTAACATGTTATTTGCAACAATTTCATAGCATGCGTTTAAACACATATTCAATGAGGTATTGAAATGACAATGCAATTAGAATGATGAACCAAGCCTCGGTGCATGCAATACAAATAAATGGATACAAACATGCGATATGCTAATTGAAATGTGATTCCCCTAATCTAACCATCAAAAGCGGATAAATAAAAGAGAGAAAGACGTGGGGTTGGAAGACATACATGTTATTACATTACACTCTCACGATGGAGAGTCCGAATGAATAAGCTTGCTAACTAGCTAACTAATTAAGCTAAGCTAATTAAGCTAATTATTACAAACCAAAATGAAACAAATAACTAGCTAAACTACTTAACTAATTATTATAACAACAAATGAACTAATTAGTTAACTAACTAATTAAATAATTACAACACAATTGCAACTAATAATTAAACTAATCAATTAACTACTCTGCATTTGGAAATGAGAGATGTGTCTGCGCATGCTCGGATTCCACCCAAAAAGACCACCGTTTTGCTCCTGAATGCCTCTGTTTGCACAGTTGAACATTTTCCAGAACCATTTTGCTCCACCTTACCAATACTCTTCTGAGATTTGCATCAGTGGCCAGCCGGCCAAAGATGAAGGTTGCCGGCCACATGCCGGCCATGAAAAGTGGCCTGTCGGCCACTGATGCACAGGTTCATCTTGCTGCAATAGAGGACAAACAGAGCATATACAGGGTATTTTCAAGGATTGTCTGCACAATTCACCCCTCCTTTTCATGAATAAATCCAAGGAGTTGTGAACTTAAGCCACAAACCACCAACTGAAGCAGTTTCATTACATGATGGCTTGTGACTCAAGATGTGCAAGCTTAATAAATGCAAAACAAGACACAAGCCTCCTCCCTTTCATGAAAGATTAAGGGAAGAAGGTGACCTTGGAGACTTGGATCATTTTATCACTAACAAGTATGAAATAGTCCAAGTTCCATATGTTCAATTAACGTCCGATTGAACACAAGCAAATTATTATCTTGCTCATTTTTAGTCCCAAGTTTTAGTTACTCATTTTAACTTACCAACCATTCTTTAATCCAATTAAGTCCAAAAGGTGAATTAAAGTCCTCTAATGGAAAGAGGGCTCAAAACACAAGTTGCTTTGGGTATGAATCATATCGTTGGTAATGAACCCCCTAAGGGATTAAACCATTAAGTATGAAGCCTCAATTTCATACTTGGGCAAGCAAGTGATTTGAAACCACTTTCAAAGCAAAATTAAAATCCAAGAAATGAGGGAGGTTGTAGAGATTATGCTTGCTGAAATTAAGTGAAAAAAACACTAAAACAATGCAATCAACTCAAACAAGTGGTGCCTAAAGGCCTAAAACACCAAGCTTGTAAGGATACTTATACTAGAAGCATGCAAAACAAAACTCAAACGACTTAACCAACCCAAAACAGAGTTAAAATAGTCCAAATCAGAGGCTAAAACATGCTAGAATTAAGCTAAAACAAGCTAGAAAAATAAGCTAAAGCATGGTATAACCTAGGCTAGCAAACAAGACATAAGAGGGGAGGCTAACCCCTCCAAATTTGGACTTCAAAACATGATTTTCACCGCTGAAAAAGCTCTGAAAATTAGTGTTTAAAATTTTAAAAAAAGATAGTTTGAAAGTAAGAAACAAAGGTCGAAAGGCCTTACAAGCAAGGTACAAAGAAGGGTGAACCACCCCCTACCTTAAATGGCCTAAAACCACAAAATTCAGCCCACAAAGATAGAGTTTTTATAGCCCAAAAACAACCCAAAATCAGTGGAAAAAAGATAGAAAAACAAGTATGCAAAGCAAGCTAAAAGGGCAAGTATTATACCTCTTGAAGATAAGAGTAATTCCAAGCTACAAAACCAAGCAAGTACACCCTCTAGAGCTCAAACCAAGCTTAAGAACACCTCAGCTCAAAGATGAGGAGGTTTGGTTAAGGGTGTATAGGCACAGGTTTGGGAATTAGAGGCTAAAGTGTAGAGAATTTGTAGAGAGAGGGGAAAATTTTTGAGTTCAAAATTTTTTAACCTTCAAAATAATATGACTGGTCTTCTATATATAGAAAACATGAAATTCCCTCAGGAGATCCAGCCCTACACATGGATGAAGATGGGTGCATTTGTGCAAACAGTTGGCACAACTGGCATAAAATATATGCAAAATACACTGGTGGCCAACAAGCCACATCAATGGCCGGCAGCCCAAAAGTGATGGTCGACAGCCTCAAAAAGTGGCCGGTAGGCCACCAAAAGCTGCAGGCTTGAAGGACACAAGCTTGGTCCAAAGCTGAGTTTGAAAGGCTATCAGGGTTTGAAAGGCTCAAAATTGTGGCATTCCGCTGAGGACTTCGAGCACTTGGCGAGCAAATAAACTCATCATCGGGTGTGCATGCAAGGACATCCAATCGTAAGGGCCGTCAAAATGGGGTGTCTATAATAGTGATTGCTTCTTTTTTTAAGGGATGTAACTATGAAGCATTTATACACTTTTTTGGGATGTTACTGTGAAATAACTATGAAACATCTATGAAATAACTATGAAGCATTGATATTTGGACTTGTTTATATATGTATGAAGAACTCATAATTAGGACTCATATTTTGGGATTTGTCATGCTTTCATTCCACAAAAACTAATTCAAGCTTGTTGTCTTACACTTAAATAGAACAAGTTTTACGTATTTCATTACACAAAAACTAGCACAAGTTTGTCATACTTGGATATGCTTGCATTACATAACCCATAGAACAAAGTTTACATATGATGAGTAGGTTACTTCATAATGACAACAAACATGGAAAACAAACTTATGACCAAACTTATGATTATCAGTAGCTTCATATATCCTTGGTTGTCTTTAAGTACTTGAACTCTTGTATGCACATCCTTGAAATTGCCTTGAGGTAGTGGCCTTTCAACAGTATTAATAGCTTCATCAGTTGAGTTAATAGGTTTGCACCAATCCCAAACTTTGTATTTTCTTTCTGAATATTATAACTTTTCTTTGTTTTTGTTTCTTTCAAATTGTGTCACCTTAATAGTTGCCTTTTGACCACAAAGGCGTTTTGCTTCTATATTTCAGTATGTTGGTTCCATTGTTTGAGGATGACATATCACTGTACCTGTGCATGGACATACCAAAAAAAAAAAAAAAAAAAAAAAAAAAGATAGCTCACATGAAATCTTTATCCATGTCAAGCAAGGTTGTAGAGAGAAAGAGTTTGGATGGAAAGTTAACAGGTACTGGAAAATTAGAGGGAAATGGTTACAAGGGCATGTATTGTTTTATAAGGGATGTGAAGGTTATTTTGGACATTTATTTGTTTATTGTGGCTGATGTCACTCTTTTGGGTTACTTTAGTAACATGCTTCTAACAAAATAGGGAATCTGACTATTATTTTCAAAAGTAAGGGAGGTCAGTGTAATTTTTGAAACCACATGAGAGGTATCTGTAGTTAAGGTAAACCTCAAGGGAGGTAAGTGTAATTTACCCTTTTTTTTTTAATTAACATTGTAAACAATAAGTAAAGAATCATAATAATAACAACAACAACAACAACATATTTTTATTTATTATGTGATGTCTCACCACTCCATTGGTAATAGAAATAAATGATTCATCTTCAACTTTTATATAATGAAATCTACACTTAGAATAAATCTCAATCACACATTACTTTTCTAAATCAATTCACCACTTAAACTATCTGCTTTTCTTTAAAAGAATACTCACCTTTAAAAACCCACCAAACAATACTCTTGCCGAGTTCATCATCAAAAAATTTGTATATGTATATATATATGTAAACTACATGTATGAATAATTTTTTTTAATTGTTTAAAAATTAGAAATTCAAGAAAATCTAGAAAGGTATGCATGGAGGGAATTTATTTTGGAAATAAATATGTGTCTATGAAAAGAGATGTAAATTTTGAAATGAATTATTCTTTTTGGAACTCATAAATAATGTAATAATTAGAGTTTTCCTTCTTCTGGTTATTGAAAGCTAGCCAATAGATTTTTTTGGGTAAATTACACTTACATCCCCTTAGGTTTCTAACAATTACATGGACATCCCTTGAGATCAAAGGGTAATATAGTTATTTTACACAGTCAAGTAACGTCGTTTGTGCTAACTTAACGGATTGAGAGAATTTTGATAATGCCAGTAAAAGTGAAGTAAGTTTATGTAATTATTGAAATCACAAGGGAGATTTCCGTAATTGTCAGAACCTCAGGGGAGGTAAGTGTAATTCACCCAAAAAAATCTATTGGCTAGCTTTTAATAACCAAAAGACGAAAACTCTAATTATTATATTATTTATGAGTTTTATAAAAAAAGTAAACTAATTCATTTCAAAGTAAACTATTTAAAAACTTAAATTTATAAATAATGAGGTGAGTCCTCAAATTCATCTTGCTTTTTATTTGATGTGAGACTTAGCCTTCACATATATTCTAACACTAACCACACAAATATAAAATTGAAAAATTGATAGTTTAACCAACATCATTGTTGAGAAACATTTTTAAGTAATCTAACCTATGTTATATGAGCTCTTCAAAATATATTAGATATCCATGTCAAACACTTGACACTTGGACAAGAATACAGGATATGTGTTTAATACTTTTTATCAGACACTTCTTATATACTTATATTTAACATTATTATTATATGTATATATTGTTGTATACTTGCTATAAAATGAATAAAACTCCTTTTAACAGTATGGCCACGTTTAGGAAGTTGACTATTTTATTAGGCTAAAATTTTTGTGATTGGGAAGATGGTTGGATTTTTTATAGTTAGATGTGATGTTTGTAAGAGAAAAAGTAAAATGATTATGGGTTTGATGTGACATTTTATCTTATTGGCTATTTTAGCCTATTTTGTCTTTTTGTGAATTCTAGCCTAAAAAAGCGAAAAATCCACTTCCCAAACAGGGCCTATATGTTACGTATAACATAATTATATCTAATATAATAGATTAAAATATGAAAATATAACTATTTTATTTTGAGTTTGTGTATCCTTAAATTTAAAATTTGATAGGTCTAATTTTAAAATACGCACTCACATTTAGGCTAAATTTTGGGGTTGAGTTGAGCCTCAATGGGAAGTTAGAATTGGTGCTACTAAATGAGATGTTGAGTTGAGCTTCAATGGGAAGTCAGAATTGGTGCTGCTAAATGGGACTTTGTGTGAGGCCCCGCTTTTTGTAACTTCTTTTAGACCCTTTTGAATTATTTATATAAAGACCCTTAATTTCTTATTTAAATTCAATTTTAACTCTAGAGTTGGAAACGCGTGCCAACCAAAAACTCGCATACCTAATCAATCCTGGGAACTTAGGAATAATTTCTAATACCCTGATAATAATTAATTAACACCTAATTATAAAATAATCGCTCAAGGCCTTAGATTTCCAATTGTCATAAGGTTTGTTCAGTCAATTGTCTTTTAATTAGAAAATGAGAAACCTAAACCAAATTATTTTTCCTATCAGTAATTTAATTAATTCTACACTTGAAATAGATATCCTAATTCATAAATTGAGCCCATGCCCTCATACTTTATTAATATTGCACAATAGCCTCAAAATCATTTCTTTATATATATAAAAGTACAATCCATTATAATAATATTTTCTACAAAATATATAAACTATTTAAAGATGAATTTGTACACAAAAAGAAAATGAAAAATCCCCTCACGGCCAACCATATATTTGGTATACTTTTGTTGTAACAGTTGATTTTGGGTGACCGCTTGAGCGGTCATGTCGCTCGAGCGTAGATTTGCAACTCCCAGTATCTCGCATGTTTGCAAGCGAGATCGCTTAGCGAAGGAAAGGTCTCTAGAGCGTAAAATTCAAGCTCCTAATATTTTCACTGTAGGTCTGCAAAACTTCTGAGACCATCCATTTGCCGCTCGAGCGGTGGAAAGCTCACTCGAGTGGTCTCTTTGTATTTTGGCACTTCGCTCAAGCGATGGAAAGTTCACTTAAGCAGTTTGTTCGGGGCAGTAGAGTTGTTCCAAATATGAACTAAACCCATTTTCTAGCTCACTTTTCATATTCTTTCTCTCTCTAGTAGCTCTATTTCCAAAACCCTAGGTTAAAAACCCTAGATTTTCATCTAGTAAAAGCAAGAATCAAGTCCCTTTATTAAAGTTGTTATTCAACACCCCCCTCACTGCTTAAACCAAGTGAGATGGTTTTACCTCAGTTAGATGACAGTATGACCGAGCTAACACTAGCCCTTTGTCATACTTAATCCAGCACCTTCACATGCAGCACATAGCTCGGCTGTTGTTCACTTGTACCTCAGTTTTGTCTGTTGAGACTGAGCTAACTACAGCAAGCTTTGACCGAGCTAACAAGAGTAAGGTCCACTATAAGAAGCCCAAATACCTTGGCTCCGAATACTATGACCGAGCTAATTATCACCACTCCGACCATGGTGACTGTAACCATACTTGGACCGAGCTAACACTAAGGTCCACTCGTTAAGCCTTTTTTACCACGACCCATAGAACGGCCTATTACTACGCCTGGGCTTAGCTCGGCCTTAATGCTCATAAAAACTCCCTCTCAATTGCCCTTTAATTCCATCTGCGTAGCATGATTGGGATTATTTGTTACCTAGCCGAGCTAAAACTTCAGATCTTCAACCGAGCTAAATTGTCACCGGGCTACCGATTTATCCGGTCAAAAAACGTCTCTTTAGTCACGCTGTACATCTAAATCGCTTGCTATTCCATAGACACGTGGTTGGCCCTATTGGTTGAGTACAGCTGTCAACGCCGCCCTCGTACTCCGAAATTTTTGAACAGTCCCGCATTTTCCTTGCCTTATACGAAAAACCTCCTTTTTGAATCAAAACACTCATGTTCATCTTCTCTCTCACGCTCTCTGAGTTTCTACCCTTTTGATCACAGCATTTGCGAAGCTCGCATTTTTGGCTACCATCCTTGCTGTTCTAATCTCTGTTCTTCCATTTCGAAGTGGTAAGTAGCTGAATCCCTGCTTTTTTGTTTTTACTTCTGCGAATGTGTATAGTATAGCATTTGTACACACATGTTTTCAGAAACACATTCTTGTAGTTTTAACACAAGCCTTCAAAAAACTCACATACCCAAACTTCTTATCCACACTTTATCTGAATATCACGATCAATCCGTTTACGAAATCCCTTTGATCCAAAATAGCACCACGACCGAGCTAGGAACTTGTTTGTATTATGTGTGTACTCGACCGAACTAGAAAGCTTTCCTAGTGACTGAGCTAAAAACCGGTTTAAGCAACTCCAGGCTTAAACTCGACCGAACTAAAAACTCGTGCCCTGACCGTGTTAGGGTCCACAATGCTCAATGACCGAGCTAAAAAACTCGCATTATGACTGAGCTAAAGGTTGCAACCCACTTAGCCGATCTAGAGTTTTTACCATTTGCTTATCTTTCTTATTTAGCCCGGTGTAGTTGTCTGGGTATAACACTTTTTATCTTCACTTTGCAGACTGACTAGGTTTGGCCAGGCACACTTTTGCACGCTCAACCGAGATACTCAACGTCATCTCAACACCGAACTAAAGCTCCGAGCTAATTTATACATAGTTTAAGTGAAATGGGTAAATACCGGTTTTTAGTAAATTCCCTTAGCGCCATCGCCGAATTCCGTAAGGACTACAACATCCCTGACGACGTCCACCTTTCATTAGCCGAGCTAGACACAACTCCTTGGGGAAAACAAGGTTTCGTTCCCTTCTCCGTCATTTCTATTGTTGAAGCTGGTCTCTGATTCCCAGTCCAGCCACTCCTTTGTGAATTCCTTAGGCAAACCAGAATATGCCCAACCCAACTCAGCACCAATTCTTACAGAATAATAAATGGCATCACCAAGCTAAATCGCCGGCTTGGCCTCAACCTCGGTTTAGCCGAGCTATTTCACCAATATTCACTTGGCCAGAATGAAGATGGCTGGGTATACTATTTAAGAATAAGAAGACGCCGAGAGAAAATAATAAAAAACACACCGGACAAAGACGTAAACGACGATGACTTTTTCTGGGTCTCAGGCAACTTCGAAGACCAGGAAGCCCAGATACCGGGCGACCGAATTAACTGGAATAAGGGAGTAGCCGGTATGAATACCTCGGCTTAGCTTTGTGCGTTCTTTACTCTGTTTATAAGTTTTGCACTGTGCTAACAGTTCCTTTTTCCGTATGCAGACTTGAACCAACTAAAATTGCAGTACCAATACCCCAATCTTGACGCACTCTGCGCCGCGCTTCGGTACCGCGATCGAGGTTGGGCCGAGCTACTCAATTTTGATCTTACATACAGATACAGCAGTAGAAGGAAGACCAAGGTGACAGATTTCCTTCTAGAACCTTCACCAGAACCAGATCCAACACTACCACAAATCAATCTGATCCCATTAATAGAGGAACAAGAAATGGCCAAGAAGAGAGCAGTCAGAGCACTCATCACCGAAACAACTACACCAGTCGTTGGGGACCAAACCGCGGTACAACAAGCCGGCCAAACTCAAGAGGCTGTGGTAGCCCTCCCAACAGCCCGGGCCTCGTCATCCCGGCCAAGCAAGCGCGCTCGTACTTCCCCAACCGAGCCGCAACACCTTGTTGACGAAGATGAAACCGTGCTCCCACAAATCACTTTGCCAAGCCCAGAGCCCACACGATCTGACCGGGCTAGCTCTTCAGAGTGGGCACCAAAATTGATGTACAAGAACCGAGCCATAGCGAACACTGACTCAGTGGTGGCAGATAAAGACCACTCACTTGCCTTTAACCTTGCAAAAAGTGTGTGTTTGCCACCCGATATGGAGCACCATGACCATCTTACCGAGCTCAAGGCCATTCGCTCGGCCACCAAATCGATGGTGCTGGTGAGTACTTTTTTGGCTTTCCAATTTTGTGCATCTGTTTGCTTGATTTTTACTCAAAATTTCTTACCGCCCTTTTGCAGGCCATACAGAAAAACCACATTGCACATAAGCGTGTGTTGGAGCTGTGCAAAACAGCGCGGCAGGCCGTGGCCGACGCCAATGCAAAGACAGCCGAACTAAAGGAAGCTCAACAGAAAACCACCGAGCTACTTTCTGACAATGCCCGACTTACCGAGCTAGTTAACACGGCAGAAGCCGATAAGCAGAAAGCTCAAGCCGCGTTAAAAGACCGCTATTTGCGCGAACTGCTCAAGCTAGAGAAAAAAAAAAGACGCTGAGATTGCCAGCTAAAGAAGAATGCCGATGATGTGGAAGACCGGGGCTATAAGGAGGGAGAAGCCACCTACATTCTGCCGTGTGAAGCTGCCAAGGATATATTTTTCAAATGTGGGTGGAAGGCAGCTGTGGCGAAGCTCGGTCATGGCTAGGAGATCGAGGTTTTTCAGAACCCTTCTCTCCACTTTATCCCGAGCTATATGAGAGTATGCCAATGCTATTCAGCAAAATTTTTCTTCAAGTTGAGGAAAGGAGAGGCTCCACCAGAACCCAACAAAACCCTCGGTCGTTGCCAATGATCCCGTATTCAAGTTGTTCAGTCAGCTCAGGTGGAGCCCCCAGTGCCCAGTATAGTTAAAGATGCGACTGACCTTCCTGTTGAGACCGGGCTACGGAGTGATGAAACTCGAGTTGATCTCGACGTAGACCTTGATGATCTTTTTGCTTGATTTTGTACTTTTCTTCTTTTGATATCAATGAAGTTTGTAACCGGGCTACGGCCCCTCCTTTTGTAATGCACTTTGGAATGAAATTTCTAATTTGGAATGAAATCTTTAGTTTTTTCATCTTTTTGCTCGGTTTATTCCATACCTGCATTTATTTTTCAACTATAATTTGCATGAAGTTTAGCTTTTTCTGGCCGAGGTACTTATCTCGGTCTTGGAGCCTTGTATTCTGTTTGGTCATTCCTGCCAATTCTCTTCAACCTAGATCCTTATCTGGGCTGAAGAGTACTCAAAGTTGGTTATTCCAGCCAACCACTCTTCAGCCTAGATCCTTATTTCGACTGAAGAGTATCCACAGTTGGTTATTCCAGCCAACCACTCTTCAGCCTAGATCCTTATCTCGGCTGAAGAGTACCCAAAGTTGGTTATTCCGGCCAACCTCTCTTCAGCCTAGATCCTTATCCTGGTTGAAGAGTACTCAAAGTTGGTTATTCCTGCCAACCTCTCTTCAGCCTAGATCCTTATCCTGGCTGAAGAGTACACAAAGTTGGTTATTCCTGCCAACCTCTCTTCTACCTGGATCCTTATCTTGGTTGAAGGGTACCCAAAGTTGGTTATTCCTGCCAACCACTCTTCAGCCTAGATCCTTATCTCGGCTAAAGAGTACTCAAAGTTGGTTATTCCAGCCAACCACTCTTCAGCCTAGATTCTTATCTCGGCTAAAGAGAAATAAATGTTGGTTATTCCTGCCAACCTCTTCAGCCTAGATCCTGATCTCGGCTGAAGAGAGATAAGTGTTGGTTTTTCCAGCCAACCTCTTTAGCCTAGATCCTGATCTCGGCTGAAGAGAGCTCAGTGTTGGTTATTCCTGCCAACCTAAAGCCAAGTGTTTGGTTATTCATGCCAAACTTCTTCATCCTAGATCCTGATCTCGGCTTAAAAGAGCTCAATGTTGGTTATTCCTGCCAACCTAGACCCAAGTGTTGGTTTTTTCAGCCAACCTCTTCATTCAATGCCCCTAGATCACTAAAACAACTTTCACAGAGGAAAAGAATTATGCTGAAAGGGGAACTACTTGTTTTATTGAAAAAAGAAAAACTACAAGTATTTTAATGAAAAGCTAAAAATAAAATAGTTTGAGATTGGCAGTGTTCCATGGCCTGGGAACAGCCTTGCAATCTCTATCTTCCAAGTGATATGCCCATTTTCCTGCTAGGCCAACCACTTTGTATGGTCCTTCCCAATTAGGCCCTAACTTGCCATCTCTAGGTACCAGTGTGTTTCCCATTACTTTGCGCAGCACCCAATCTCCAATCTTGAATTGCCTTGGATATACCGTTTTGTTATATTTTCTGGATAACTCTTGCTGGTATGAGGCGATGTGAACCAGTGCTCTTTCTCTTCTTTTTTCTACAAGGTCGAGTTCCAAGGCTATGGCTTCTCCGTTTAAGTTTGGATCAAAATTTTCGCTTCTAATTGTGGGGAGGCCAACTTCCAATGGGATTACTGCTTCCACGCCATAGGCCAAGGAAAAATGTGTTTCTCCAGTTGACTACCGAGGTGTGGTACGGTAAGCCCATAAAACATGAGGAAGCTCCTCAGCCCACTTGCCTTTTGATTTCTCCAGCCTTTTCTTCAATCCATCTAAGATGACTTTGTTTGATGCTTCTGCCTGGCCGTTTGCTTGGGGGTATGCTGGTGTAGAATTGTAGAATTCTATCTTGTACTCCTCACAAAAGCCTCTAAAATTTTTCCATCGAACTGAGTGCCGTTGTCAGATATTAGAGCCTTGGGTATGCCAAATCGAGTGATGATATTTTGCCAGACGAACTTCTTCACATCTTTCTCTTTTATTGAGGCAAGTGCTTCTGCTTTCACCCATTTTGTAAAGTAGTCTGTTGCTGCAAGAAAGAACTTTCTGTTGCCGGGTGCTGTTGAAAGTGGTCCTACTATGTCCAAGCCCCACATTACGAGGGGCCATGGGCTAGTTAATGGTAGAAGCTCTCTGGCTGGTTGATGTATTTGGTGTGCGAACTTTTGGCATTTCTCGCACCTCTTGACATACTTTTCTGAATTTGCTTGCATGTATGGCCACCAATATCCTTGTGAAATTGCTCTGTATGCCAGTGATCTTCCCTCTTGGTGGCTTCCGCATACGCCTTCGTGTATCTCGAACAAGAATGCTTCGACCTTGCTGGGATGAACACATTTCAGGTAAGGCCCTGTGAAGGATTTTTTGTACAAGGCCAGTGATGGGGAGAGCCAAAATCGCTGTGAATTTGCTCTTATTTTGTTGGCCTCTTTCTTCTCTTCGGATAAGACGCTGTATTTTAAGAATACTATAATGGGATCCATCCATGAAGGGCCTAGTTCGGCACAACATACCTCAGCTACTTTGGTTTCTTCAATGCTTAGGTAGTCGATCAGTAACGGATGTGGGATGGATGTATCCGCCATTGAAGCGAAGCCTGCTAGTTCGTCTGCTCTACTGTTTTCTTTCGGCCGATCTGTTCTATCCGCACTACTTCGAATTTCATGATCTTCTTTCTGACTAACTATTGGTACTTAGCCATCCTCTCATCTTTTGCCTCGTAGTCGCCTGAAATCTAGTTTACTACCAGCTGGGAATCACTGTAGACCATTAGCTTGGTGGCCTTCATGAAGAGGGCTGATTTTAGGCCTGCTAAAAGTGCTTCATACTCTGCTTCATTGTTTGATGCTGGGAAGCCAAGGTTGACTGCTTGTTCCACTATCAGGCCATCTGGTGAGATGAGGACTATGCCAAGTCCTGCACCGTGCCTGTTGGATGCTCCATCCATGAAGAGTTTCCACATATCTCCAACGAATAGCTTCCAGCAAGTAGATGGATCGGATGATGTTTTGGGATCTTGAATGTTACCGGTGTTTTCCTCCAAGTCCATGCCGACTGTAGGTGTTGTATCTTCACTGTCAGACTGCCTCAAATCTCTGTTTTTTGATGAGTCCTCACTGGGAATGGCTTGGTTTGCCTCTTCCTTCCTTTCTTCAATTCGGTATGCCTTGGGATGTGGCTGGGCATCTTGTTTTGGGGGATGCGCAGTTCCTGCGGCACTTTCCGTCCCTTTTTCTGTTGTGCCAGTCAAGTTAACTGGGCAGATGTGATGACTTCCTGGTATGAACTCTGCCACAAAGTCTGCCAAAGCTAGGGCTTTTATTGCCGTTCTGGGTTGAAACTTGATATCAAATTGTCCCAATTCCACCACCCACTTCAGGATTCGCCCAGAAAAGTTCGCCCTCTCAAACAAAGCTTTTAATGGAAAAGCTGTTAGGACGATCATGGTGTGGGCGTGGTAGTAATGCGACAGCTTCCTTGAGGCCATCATCAAGGCTAAGGCCAGTTTTTCCAATGGTAGGTACCTGGTTTCTGCGCCCAGCAAGGTTTTGCTAACATAAAAGATGGGCAGATGTTGGACTCCTTCCGGTCTGACCAACACTGCGCTCACTGCGTGCTGTGAAACTGCTAAGTATAAAAAGAGCTTTTCTCCAGGTATTGGGGTTACTAGCAACGGTGGAGAAGACATGTACTCTTTTAGGCTTTCTAGGGCGTGATCGCATTCTTCATCCCACTCGAACTTGGCCTTCAATGCTTGGAAGAATGGTCGACATCTGTCTGATGACCGACTTATGAACCGATTGAGTACGGCAGCTAGGCCAGTGAGATACTGTACCTCTTTTATTGTGTTGGGCCTCTCTAGATCCTGGATGGCTTTGATCTGAGAATGGTCTGCTTCTATACCTCGGTTGGTCACCAGAAAGCCTAGGAATTTGCCTGATCCTACGCCGAATGCACACTTGGATACATTTAGGCGCAACTTGTTCTTCTTCAGAATCTGGAACATTTCACCTAGGTCCCTGAGATGGTCCTTCTTATCCTTGCTTTTGACCACCATGTCATCTATGTAAGCCTCCATTGTTCTGCCTAACAATGGTTCAAACATCTTGGTGACCATCCGTTGGAATGTTGCCCCTACGTTTTTTAGGCCAAAGGGCATGACCTTGTAACAATACAATCCTCTAGGCGTTGTAAAGGATGTGACCTCCTGATCTGGTTCATACATAGCGATCTGATGGTAACCTTTGTACGCATCAAGGAAGCTAAGTCGATTGTGTCTTTCCGTCAGGTCTACTAGTTGGTCTATCCGTGGTAGGGGAAAACTGTCCTTTGGGCATGCCTTGTTGACTGTTTTGTAGTCCACGCAGACACACCATTTTCCGTTCTTCTTTGGCACTACCACGATATTGGAGATCCACCTGGGATAGTACACTTTTCTGATAGCTCCTGCCTCCAGCAAGTTTCCCACTTTTTTCGCCACTATCTTGGCATGGTGGAGTGCTGATCTGCGAGTGCGCCGTATAACTGGTCTGGCAGTTGGGTAGACGTTCAGTTGGTGACAGATGAAGTTTGGTCAATGCCAAGGCATGTCATACGGTGTCCAGGCAAACACTTCGATGTTAGAGGTTAAGAATTCCATGACCTCTATTCTCTCAGTGCTGGACAAAGACGAGCCGAGCAAAAAGAACTTTTCTGGGTCTTTTTTATCTATCCTTACCTGTACCAAGTCTTCCACTGCCTTCTGTTCAGTTGCCTTGCCAACATTCGTAAATAGTTCGTTGCTCTTAGGCTCTTCTACCATCTATACATACCCTTTGGCAGCGCGGCTGCCATTTACTGTGACGAAGCACTGTTTGGACATAATTTGGTCTTCAAAGACCTTTTCAATTACTCCGACTTCATTGGGGAACCGCAATACTTGATGGTAGGTTGATGCTACTGAACGCATGGCGTGCAACCATGTCCTTCCCAAGATTATGTTGTAAGTGGAAGGGACTTTTAATACCCAGAATTCCACCTGTTTCGTCATGGTTCCTGCCTTGACTAGGAGGATTATCTTGCCCACTGGTCACTCTAGCATTGAGTTGAATCCGATTAGGGGAGATGTTGTAGGTTCTAAGTCTTTGTCCGCCAGTTTCAGTTGTTTGAAGGTTTCGTAATACATTATCTCACATGAGCTTCCTTGGTCGAAATCAAAATCCGTTTGATGTCGAAATTCTTGACGCGTAGAGTGACAACCAGTGCATCATTGTGAGGGCAATATATTCTTGCTAAATCTTTGTTTAAAAAAGATATGACATTTATGGCCTCTGTTCTCCCATTTTTGATGGCAGGTTGTGCACTTAACACCTCCCTCAAGTGCTCAGCCTTTTTGATCATCCCCTGAGCTCACATACTTGCTTAGGTTCGTATATCCCATGTATTACGTTAATCACGCCTTGAGGTGGAGCGTCGATCGGCATCCTGTTTGGGTTGTTGTGGTTCTGGGGGCCTGGCTGTGTTCCTCCTTCTATGTACTGTCCAGGTGCCCAGCTGCCACTAACTCCTCCAAATACTGCCTCAGCGGCGTGCAATTTTCAGTGCGGTGCCCCTTTTCATCATGGAAGGTGCACGGGACCTCTCATCATAGTCTTTTTGTGCTTCTCCCAACTTTGCTGGCCATCGGACGAAAGGTTCATTGCGTATCTCACTGAGAATTCGGTAGATTGGTTTTTTGAATATTATGGTAATGGCAGTGCAGACTCTTAACCTCCTTTTGTCTGGGTCCTCTCTGTTGGCCCGCCTGCCTCGCCCATTCCTATTAGGTTGCTCTACCGTGTTGACCTTTGCTGTAGTCTTTTTATCTGGCATTGCTGTTGTGATAACCCTATTCCGTATTATGCTGAGTAATCTTAATTATGATTATGATTATGTGTTTGATATGATTTTGTGTGCCATTTATATGAATATATGTGGTTTTGAATTTCTATCTGTTCACCGTAGGAAAATCTGTTTGACTTTCTGCTTTGGAATTTAAATTGAAAGCCCTATCGGCCATAGAAACCAAAATTGACTACACCATTGTGATTGGCGTAATTTTTAGAGCACGGTGAAATTTAATTGAAAATTGATTCAGATCAAATTAAATAATTAAATTGATGAAATAATGCTCAATTAATTAGTATTAAAATAATGTGATTAGAGGAGCTTATATAAAGGGCCAATTACACCCTCATTTGGTTGTTTGGAGCTCAAAAAAAATCTGATTTACACCTTACAGTGAGAAAGGGTCGGCTAGAGAGAGAGAGGGTGAAGGAAATTGAAGTTTTGGTCTTGAAGCTTAGATAATTTGAAGACCAACTCAAGAATTAAACATATGCTTGGAAGATTAAAGCTCCTAGGTGAGTAATCAACCCTTAACTCATAAGTTTGAGTTGTGATTTTGTGAATTGAAGACTAAATGGTGATCAAGAACATGAATTGAGTTAGCTTTGATCAATTGGGAGCCAATATACACATGCATGTAAGAAATTGCCATGAATTTGTATGTTTGAGCTTGTAATTGCATAAACTAGCATGAATGATATTGAACATGGAGAATTGGGCACCAATCTTCACATGCATGCATAATCTTTGTGGGTTTCATGATGATAAGTGTCATTTGTAAGATTTGAAATAGAAATGAAGTCAAAAATTGACATGCATGTTTGATTATTGAAGGTGTGGAACTTATATGAAGTTTGAATGCATCCGTTTGATTACACAAAAGAAATGTGATTAATTTTGAGGATTGAACAATAAATTTTGAGCAATTGGCCTCATATTGTTTGTGTACTCATGATATATGATGTGTTTCCCTATTTTGGTACCTTAATTCGAACTTTGAAGCCTTTGAACATCAAGTTTGAAGCTCAAGAACAATTCTGGATTTTCCAGAATTTGGCATGTCCGCTCGAGCGGGAAATATGAGCTCCCAGAACTTTTGCAGACATGGACGTACGCTCAAGTGGGGACATTCACGCTCGAGCGGGGAGCCATGTAATGAGACTTTCAGCTCGAGCGCCCGACTTCACGCTCGAGCGTAAAAACGAGGCAACAAGTACTTTTGCAGACCTAATGGGTTCGCTCGAGCGAGAAAGTCCACGCTCGAGCGGGGACCCCTGTTTCTGAAATTTTGTAAATGTGTTCTGTGTTTCGTTTTCCGTTTTCTTCCACTCCTAAGTACTCTTAGGCATGCATTGAGCATTATGAATGAATTAAAAGAATAAGAAAGAAGCCTAAGAGGGATGTATGAATTAAGAACGGATTGAATTGTTTGTGACCCATATGTGTTATGTAATGTGTAGAGTCGAGCTCAAGGGTGAATCCACCGGCAGAACACTGTGAGTAATATCTTAGTAAAGATACTTTGAAGTATGTTATTTGTCCAATTGCTTATTTCCCTATAAGTCTTATAAGTCTATTAATTTGAATTGTGGACAAATGTTTGCTACGCCAAATGAATGGGCCAGAGGCCAGTTTGACATGAATGAAAGAATGAATAGGCCAGAGGCCAGTCTGACATGAATGAAAGAATGAATGGTCCAAAGGCCAGTCTGACATGAATGAGAGATAAATGGGCCAAAGGCCATTTGACATTAATGAAAGAATGAATGGGCCAGAGGCCAGTCTGACATGAATGAAAGAATGAATGGGCCAAAGGCCAGTCTGACATGAATGAAAGAATGAATGGGCTAAAGGCAAGTCTGATATGAATGAGAGATAAATGGGCCAAAGGCCGTTAGACAGGAATGGATTGGGCCCGAGGCCGTCTGATGCGTTTGGAACCACAGTTACTTGACCTATATATATATATATATATGTGTGTGTGTGTGTACTAGATAGAAATGTGAATTGGGCCCAAGGCCGTTTGGTGCATGTCGTTCTAAATACTGTTCGTGTATCTTCCTTATTTGATATTATTCACTGGGCTTTCGCTCACGCTCATTCATGTGTCTGTAGGTGAGCCAAGGGAGGTCCAAACCCAGCCTCGGTGAAGTTTGTGAAAAGCAGTCAAGGTTTTGAAGAGTCAGCCCATACGTTTCACGCATGAGACTTGTTTTTGCCATTTTGCTAGTTTGCTATATTTTGTTATGGTGGCGAGAACTTTGGTTTACTTTTGTATATAAACTTTGGGTTTGACTGACTTAAACTTGAAAGATCCTGTATGTATAGAACTATGTGTCATTACTACTTTGACGTGAGTTATTAACATGTATGTATATGGATTGTTATGACATGCCATGTAAGCACAGCTCTATGGACAAAGTTTTAAATTTGCTTCCGTTTGGTCCCTTTACTCTGATGAGTTATGTCTTTTATGGTTTAAGGCCGTAGGTAATCTCTTGATTACTGGCCGGTTATGCCCATAACCCATGGGGGCGGGTTAGGGTCATGACAGCTGTTGTGCCGAATTTTGCCTTAGCACGTGCGCTATCTTCCTCCACGCAAATATGTTGGTGCACTCTCTCCATTAAGGCCTCCATCGTGAGGGGTGGCGTCATAGTAATTGAGTCCCTCAATTTGTTACCGACTGGCAGGCCCCGTTTGTATTGTGCAATGGCGAGGTTTGTAGGGCAATCCCCAATCTGGTTGAAGGTTTCCCAGTAGCGACTGTTGTAGGATCTCAACATCTCCTTGTCGCCCATGTCAATGGAGAGTAGTTGATCGATCTCCACTGGTGTCTTGGTGTTCGTTCTGAACCTAGTCACGAACGCCTCTGCCAATTGTGCCCAGGAGGCGATGCTGCCTTCTGGTAGCCTTTCGAACCAGGTTAGACCTAGGTCGCCAAGGCTGGATGGAAATAGGATGCACATTAAAGCCTCGTTTCGCCGGTATACTGCCATAACCTAGCGGAAGTGGCTCAGGTGCATGTAGGGGTCGGACTTCCCCTCATAAGTGGTGAATTTGGGCTGGTGGAAGCCTGAGGGTAGTGGTGCGTTCTCAATTACCAGAACGAACGACGAGCTTTGTAACCTTGCTAATTCTTTGTCTACTAGTTCGTAAGCAAGGCGCGACATTGGCATTCCTACCTTGACGCTCCCATGCGTCCGAGGGGCCAACCGCTGAAGGGCTGAAATTTTGTGAGGGTCACGAGCCCTGGTGTCCTCCTTTCACTGGGCCCTTTCCTCAAGTATAGTTCGCAAGTCAGATGATCTAGGCATCTCCGTGTGCCTAGATGACGTCTGGTGCGTGTGTAAGGGCCGATAGGTGCTTCCCTCAGTACACGATCTCTCAGTTCTCGTTCTCTCAGACTTGGAGTAACGAGTCCTGGAAGTCCGCGATTGAGTGTCGCCTGTTCTGAGACTCCTACTTTCTGCTTGCGATGGTATGGTATGCTTATTGCGATCTTCCGAGTGGCGAGGGGGCGTGTTGTTTTTGTGCCCCTCTCCTGTCGCCACCCCTTTACCTTTTATCTAGGCGCTTCATTGACTTCATGTCTGCTGCCATCCTCCTTATTAACTCGTTCTGTTCCTTTACGCGATCCTCCAGAACTTGAGGGTCCATCATCCGCCTCTGTCTCTCAGGACTTTGAGAGCGACAGGGGCTGCCGCCCCGTCTTCCCCTTGCATCCCTCCGGGGGTTTTGTCACTAGGGTTCTAAATCCGCCATGGGAGGGACAGAAGGCAAACCTTCGTGCCTTCCACCCCCCTCTGGGGTTTGCCCATCAATAGCCGATTGCGGCAAGTCTTCATTGTGCGCCATTGATTTCAACTAGAGGGGAAAACTCAATCAAAAGGTTTTGTTCTTTGTGAAATTCCCACAGACGGTGCCAATTGTACGAGCACAAAATAATTCTTCTCGTATAATCCTATTGATCAAGTTTGCGCTCCTCCAAACGTTGTCGCTTTATTCCTTGAAAACACAAACCTGAGCTAGCCGGCGGGTGTGTGCCAGATACCTCTCCGATGCCTAAGTTAGCAAAATAGACAAATAGACAGAAGCTCTGTGTATTCCGAAAATCAAAGTTGTGTGTTACCTCTACATAGGTTATATTGTGAGCTTTTATAGTTTTTGCCTGGCACAATCCTAGTAGGACTCTTATTCATCCACGTAGAGTCCTCCTAGGAATCACACTCCTAAAAGATAATGTTTATCCTTCAACACCCCCCTCACTGCTTAAACCAAGTGAGATGGTTTTACCTCGGTTAGATGACAGTATGACCGAGCTAACACTAGTCCTTTGTCATACTTAATCCAGCGCCTTCACATGCAGCACATAGCTCGGCTCTTGTTCACTTGTACCTCAGTTTTGTCTGTTGAGACCGAACTAACTACAGCAAGCTTTGACTGAGCTAACAAGAGCAAGGTCCACCATAAGAAGCCCAAATACCTTAGCTCCGAATACTATGACCGAGCTAATTATCACCACTCCGACTGTGGTGACTGTAACCATACTTGGACCGAGCTAACACTAAGGTCCATTCGCTAAGCCCTTTTTACCACGGCCCATAGAACGGCCTATTACTACACCTGGGCTTAGCTCGGCCTTAATGCTCATAAAAACTCCCTCTCAGGTTTGATAAGTGCTTTGATTAATTAAGTTTTATGGTTTGATGATTTTGGGTTTGTTGTGGATTTTTTTCAATCATCATTCTCATTTGTTACTATTATATATATATGATTTCCTGGGCAAAAATTGTTGTTGATTTCGGACATGGATTTGATAAGTGGAAAAGAAGAATGAAATGGTTTTGATGATGTTTATTCTATCAGAGATCTAATTTTGTTCATAGCCTAGTTTAATAAACTGATTCCTCATAGCAAAAAAAAAAAAATTTCACGAACAGAGGACAGATTTTTTGTTATTTGATTTCTGGATTTGATGATGTTTTACTATATCAAAGATCTAATTTTGTTCATAGCCTAGTTTAATAAACTGATTGCTCATAGAAAAAAAATAAAAATAAAAATAAAAAATAAAAAAAAATAAAAAAAATAAAAAAATCCCAAAGTGTAAAAAATCTGTATTAGACAATCAACAAGCTTGGGAAAAAATATGTTGGCATGATAAGCCCATTTTGTTTTAATAATCTTCATTCTTACTTCAATAATCTTTAAGACATAAACTCATCAATACAACAGGGAAAATCATATGATCGTCCTTCAAATAAACAATCAAGAGAACCACACCTATATGCCTCCATCTGTATATTTTTTTCTACTACATTTTTTCCTTAAACTCTACATTTCTCTAACATTTTATACTTATCATATTTTTATTTTTTTATTATTTTTTTGTCTAAAATTCATGGGTTTCGGGTTATTTTCTTTGCGAGAGATAGTTAATGCGATAAGGGAAGGCATCACTGTGGTTAAGGTGTTCATCAATATTTTTTTTGTTGTTTTATTTGTCTTTTGTCATTTGTGTACATGATTGAAGAATATTAAAGGAATTGTGTTTGCTTCTTTGGAGAAGAAAAAAATGGGTGAGTGTTTCAATATGCTAAGTATAAGATAATAGGATTTCTTTTTTTTTCTCTTTCAAAAGATGCTACTGTTTTTATTTTTTAATTATTTTATTTTTATGTCCACTTTTTTTTTTATAAAGGGGAAGGTTGTTAACAAGTTGGAATCGGATGATGGGTAATTGTTGGGTGCTTTATAATATGGTAGTGTAGACACCCCATTTTTGACCGTCCTCAAGACTTGGACGTCACCGCTTTGAACACTTTGATCACCATGTTCGTGTTTTTCTTTTGAGTTCCCGGAGGTCTCGGCTACGCGCCTTCCTCAAGATCCCTCAACTCGATTTTTGTTTTGATTTTGCACCAAACACTTTGTTTTTTTCTGAGGGTAGAGAGTAGCTTGTTAGCTACCCCTGACACCCATCGACCCTGGCTTGAGGCCACCGGCCGTGTTTATCTTGCTACCGGCCATTGTATCATACCATTGGCCGGTCGACATTTTGTGGTTGGCCGACCATATGTTTGGCCGATGGCCTCCTTTTCTGGCCTACCACCTTTTTGCCTTTTTTAGGCATAATGTATGCCAGTTGTGCCAGTTGGAATGCACGGACCCTGCCCCCCATGCACGGGTGTGGCTGTTTTGAATCTTTGACCCTTTTGATGCAACTTCTTGCACCCTTTGCTCAAGCTTCTTGAGGAAGCTTGACCCTTTGTCTTAGCTTCCTCAAGAAGCTTGCACCCTTAGCTTAACTTTCCTTGGAAGACTTGACCCCTTTAGGATAGCTTCTCTTGGAAGCTTAGCCTTTTCCTTTGTCTATATAAGAGTCCCCTCCTCCTCCTTTGTGTTGGTTCAACAAAATCAGACCTAAAACATATATATTCTGATATATACATCTTCTCTCTCTATATCTCTCTCTCTCTCTTCATTTGTGTGTGTTTGAGGGCCTAAAAGTGTATTTAGTCCTTAGTTTTGCACTAAGACACAAACTATTACACCATACTTCGACTTGGGAGGTCTTAAGGGTTTGTTCTTGAAGCTTTGGGTCGGTTTTGATCAGAAGAAGAGGGCTGAGCTTGCTGTTCTTGAAGTGATCTTCAAGGGTAACACTATTGCTTTATATTCCCCAATCTTGCACTAGTCTTTAACCTATCTTGCATGATGTTTTAGACTTTGTGTATAACTGAAAAAAGTCTTGTATTTTCATGCTTAAGATCTTTCATTAAGGTCATTTTGTTGTTTGGGGTCGACCTCCCCCTCTTAGGCCTTGTTTGGCCCTTTTCGGTGCTCTCTTTGTCAAGCTTTGAATACTTTTGTGTTTGGCCTTCTCACCACTGAAATCCAATGGATTTTCAGTGGTGATGAAGAGGGTTTGAAGTCTTACATAGGGGAGGGACCCCCCTCTCCCTTGGTCTCTCTTTTGTTTGCATTTTTGGCCCATAAGGGTAGCATGTATGATTGGTTGCTCTTGGCTTCATTTCAGAGGTTCTTGGGTGTTATTGGGTCATATTATGCCTCTGTTTTTGGTCGGATTAGTGACCCCTTCCATGCTTAATATACTTGCTTTGTATTCCTCTCTTTTGCCTAGAAGTGCATCATGTATTTAGTCTACCATGCTCTCATGTTTTGGCCTAACTTTGTGAAGTTCTTAGCCATGTCTTACCATGCTTGAGGTCTGTTGGGAACTATTTTGGTCATATTTGTCGTGTTTAGGGTAGCCCCTTTGTATGTTGGCTTGTGAGCCTTGAGGGTGTGAGTCATGAGTATGCTTTAGTCGGGTTATTTTAGTGATTTGGAATCACTTCTCATGTTATTTCAGTCCCTAATCCATGCTTATATGCTTGCATTCATCATCTCTTTCATGCCTTGAAGGATTGTTCTTTTATGCCTAGAAATGAGTCATTGTGTATGATACCATGTTTAGGCATTTGAGGTTACCATATCAGTGGGTTTTGGGGTGTATTTTGATGCATGGAAACTCTGTTTTTGGTTGCTTAGTTCACGCCATGAGTGCTTGGGGTAGGTGTTGAGCAATGCTCTCTTTTGTGGCCTTGAATCCCTTCCATTTTTGCACCCATTCCCTAGCATGTTTTAGCATCATTCTTGGCATGCTTTTAAGAGTTTAACATGAGTGTTTAATATCCATGTACATCACCTTTGAATGTTCTTGAGAGTAGCCCTCCATGCTTGGGTGATGGGCCTTGGTGTGTGCACACTTGCATGCATAATTTGTCCCCTTTTGCATCATCTTTTGGCCACTGTTTTAGGGTGTGGCTGAGGCCTCCCATTTCGGTTTAAGTCCCTCCTTGTGTATAGTTGCATGTTTGACATATTGCCTCTAATTACATGCTTATATTATACTATGCTTGCATCACATGTTAGGTTGCATCGCATTGTAGTATTGCATACTTGGCACATTGCATTCTTGCATGATAAGTTACCTTGCATTTGGCATGCCTTGTAGCTTAGCCTCATGTTGCATATTTGAGCCACGTTGCATTTTTTAGCCATGTTTGTATACATGCATTATATGATTTGGTTTGGGGTGTCAAACCAAATATGAGGAGTGAGGTGTGTTCGTACTCAAAGTGACGAAACACGCCTCAACCCTCAGTCGCTAATGCCCTTGACCCCAACATGATAGGGCATAAGGCATTCATCTCTTTTATGCATGCATTTACATTAAGTTGCAAACTTGGTGCCTTAGGCCATCATGCATCGAAATGCGTGATTGGTGGCCCGAGTATCAAGGGTCACACTCCCATGAGTCCATAGCATGATTGGAGAGTGGCCATGCATACATTGCTTTGAATTTCCTTGCCATGCACTGTTTGTCCTATGCTGCTGTCAAAAACAGGTTTCTATAGGAAGAAATGGCCGGCCGGCCATGAACAGTGCCGACCGGCCATCAATTACCAGCCGGTAGTGTAACTTTTGGCCGATAAGCCCATCCCCATGGCCGGTGAAATTGAATTGTGGCCGGTGACACCCCAGAGCATTCAGAGGGTGATTCAAAATGGGTCTGGGGATTTTCAAAATCTTCAGAGGAGCAGGGCAGTGTAAATAGAGGCAACAGTGGCATGGCACGGGTTTCCGGGCGGGGCGAGTCGAGCATGCATCATCCTAGCATTCCGAGGCGGGGCTGCGGCCATCCTCTTTCTGCATTTAATTTGTTAATTAAATAGAAGATATGTAATATTTAATTAGTTAGAAGAGTTAATTATTTATTTGTTTTGTAATATTTATCCAGCGAGGGTAATTGTGTAATAAGTGTGCTTGAGTGTGTGTATGTCTTCCAACCCCACGTCTTTCTTCCCTTTTATTTACTAGCTTTCGATGGTTAGTTTAGGGCATGTTTCAATTAGCATATTTATGATAGCTTGCGTGCATCATTCATCAAGTATTACATGCACCAGGCTCGGCGCATCATGCTAACCGCATAGCATTTCAAATCTAACTTGAATATATGTTATTTGTTGCATTCCACATGCCATACTAGAATAGCCGAGCCTATAGTAGTTGCATCTTGCATGTGTTGCATTAGCCACCTCAACATGAACTAGGATCATGCATATGATTACTAATTAGTTTCTGTTTTGGCTCGGAGTACTCGGTAAGCTTTTATGCTTTAGTATCCTTGCATGCGTATGAGTGTTGCCATGTTAGCATGCTTTACCATGAGGCTATGTGCTTAAATGATATTTCTGCTTGAATGCCTGTGGGTGAAGGTTGGATTGTTTGAGTTGGGACAACTCACTGAAATCCGTGTTTTAGCCTACTTGTGAGTAGCAAATCTCAAATCATTTTCCAAACAAACGGATATGCAATGCTTCATTCCAAATTAGGCGATCTAGTCTATACTTTTGTGTTGTGCGCATCACATAGTAAGATTAGCTAATTAATCGGAATAAGAACGCATAACGTTTTCAAAATCGGATATCATGTTAGTAGAGGCCGATCTTCGGATCGGGCGAGAGGGGGTGCTCATAGCTGACCTTCCCCAATCGTACCCAAGTTCCCGAGCCGAGGCAACTTTGGTGATGATGGACACGTGGCCTTTGGCAAACGAGTCAGGGTTTCCTAAATTCCCCCATTAAAAAAATTTTAGGTGGCGACTCTGTATCTGGCAAAACAGTCCATGTTTGGCACTTCTTTTCTAAAAATCTGTTTTCTCAAAACGATTTGCCGGATTTGGACTCTTTGGTTCAGATTAAGAACCGTGACAAATCGAGTCCGAACTGTAGCACGGAGGCCCTCACGCGGGGCGCGCCTACAGGTAGTAGTGAAACAACTTAAGATAATAGAAAATATTACAAGCATAAAAAAAATAAAAAAAAATTGGGTGCCTTTGCTGCTTCAAATTCTTATCTTTTTTATTATTATTTATTTTCAATTGTTTGTTTTTTTTTCGGCAAGGCCAGTCCAGTACTTTTTGGGGCTATGGTCGAAATTTTAAATGGGGCTTTCTATTTTATGAGAAATGTTAATTTACCGCTCAATGGAAGGTGGTTAATGTTGATAGATGTGTAAATGTATATTAAAATAGAAGAAATTATAGTTTTTCATTGTTCATTTAGATTGAACAAGCTTTTATTCAATATAATTTAGTAGTTTTTGGTAAAAATCATTAGTATTTGTTTTAACCAAGTTGTTATTCAATATAATTTTTCATTGTTCATTTAGATTGATTTAGTAGTTTCTAGTAAAAATCATTAGTATTTGTTTTAAACAAGCTGTTATTCAACCATTCAAATTTCCTATGATATGAATGATCCTTTAGCTAGCAATTCAAACATCGCAAGTGGTTTATTCATACAAAAGAGTTCATTATCAATGAAATAACCGTTCAAATTTCCTATGATATGAATGATTCTTTCGCCAGTAATTCAAACAACGTAGGTGGTTTATTCATACAAAAAAGTTCATTATAAAAGAGTACATTATTTGTAATTGTTGATTATTGATATTGTTGGTATAAGCTTCTTGGTTAGTATATTATGTTTCTATGTTAATTTAGTAGAAATTTCTTCTTAACCAAGATAGTGAAATATGCATGTAAAGGCCCGAGAAACATCACAAACACTGAAATATGCACGTGGCTCCCAATTAGAAAACTACTTTGAAATTTGCACTATTCCAACATGTAGGCATGAAACTAAGTCAAAAAATGAACTTTTCTAATACTTAAGCTTGAAAATAAGCCATCAGGGGCCAAAATTGTGCAACAGCCATGAGACGGCCTGGGGAAAACCTCAAACACCTCGGGAGGGACCAATGTAAGTTGTGGAAACTTACGGACCTAGCACGGGACTCCCGGTTTGAAAACTAAGTCCAAAAATGCACTTTTTCACACGTAAGCTTGAAAATAGGCCATCGGAGACCAAAATCGTGTAATTGCCACGAGACGGCCAGGGGAACACCTCGAACACCTCGGGAGGGACCAATGTAAGTTATGAAAACTTACGGAACTAACACGGGACTCCCGGTTTGAAAACTAAGTCTAAAAATGCACTTTTTCACACGTAAGCTTGAAAATAGGCCATCGGAGGTCAAAATCGTATAACAGCCACGAGACGGCCGGGGAACACCTCAAACACCTCGGGAGGGACTAATGTAAGTTGTGGAAACTTATGAAACTAGCACGGGACTCCTAATTTGAAAACTAAGTCCAAGAATGCACTTTTTCACACTTAAGCTTGAAAATAGGCCATCGGAGGCCAAAATCGTGTAACAGCCACGAGACGGCCCGGGAAACACCTCAAACACCTCGGAGGGACAAATGTAAGTTGTGAAAACTTACGGAACTAGTACGGGACTCCCGGCTTGAAAACTAAGTCAAAAAATGCACTTTTTCACACGTAAGCTTGAAAATAGGCCATCGGAGGCCAAAATCGTGCAACAGTCACGAGACGGCCCGGGGAACACCTCGAACACCTCGGGAGGGACCAATGTAAGTTGTGGAAACTTACGGAACTAGAACAGGACTCCCGATTTGAAAACTAAGTCAAAAAATACATGTTAAATTGTATATTTAATTGATAAGATAATAATTGTCTAACTTGCCTTTATTTTTATTTATTTTTTTTTTTTTGCAGATTCGAGATTTGATATGGACATATTTGGTAATTTGGAGAGCAGAAGCTAGCTCATTTTGTGTTTTTGTTCATATTATCTTACATGTATTTTGGTTGCATTGTAAATTTTATATTTTTGTTGGTATTACAGGACATGTTTGATAATCCGAACTTGATATTATATTTTTGTTGATATTAGTAGACATGTTTTTTATGGATATTAGGAGATGTGTTTGGTAATCCGCATGCGGTTCATATTGTATTTTTGTGGATATTAGTAGACATGTTTTTTGTGGATATTAGGAGACATATTTGGTAATCTACATGCAGTTAATATTGTATTTTTGTGGATAGTGCTGAAATTCGATTGTGATGTTTATGAAAATGAATCGATTTTTGTATTGATTTGTAATAGATATTTTATTGAACAGGTTATTGAAATGCGCAGAGATTTTTAGTGAAAAGAAAAATTTTAATTTGAAAATAGTACCCCCATTTTAAAAAAATTTAATTATTATTAGCGATGAAATAAAAAATGTCGCTATTAGTTTTCAAAAAACATGACGAATAATTTTGTCACTAATGATATAGTTCTAAACAAATAATTTCATCACATTTGCTCAATATTTCGTCGCTAAATTGAAATATTTGGTGACAAAATGTTTTTTGTCATTGAAGAATTTTTTTTTCTGCTCATTTTAGTGACGAATTTTTTTGTCACCTTAATCTATATCATTGGTGAGGAAAACTTTCATCACTAAAATCTATTTGGTGACAAAATATTTCGTCGCCAAAAACAATTAAAATAAAATATTATCTAATTTTAGTGACGAAATTGATGTTATAGAGGACGAAAAATGCAACATTTGGAGACGAAAAATTTCGTTGCCAAAAATGAAAAATAGGTGACGAAACTGTTTTTTGTCACCAGGTACTTTCACCGACAACGTATAAGCGACAAACGTGGTGACAAAATTTTTTCGTCATAGATCACTTTAGTAACGAAAATTTGATGTTTGGAAACAAAATCAGTCTGTCACCAAAGGCCTTTTTTGTTGTAGTGTTATAGGAAATCCATTAACAGTGTAACTTGTATTGCCATTCGGGAATGGAGATGTTGGGTGCTATTGGGGAGTTTGACTTGCATCTTAGCGAGTCTGTTGAGTCTGCGGTGTTATTTTCGGTAGTTGCACAACTTACACTTGTGAACCGAGTAATAAAAGCACAAAAGGGTGACCTTGAGGTAGAATCCCTCTGGGAGAAGATTTCCAATGGGAAAGTAGAAAGTGGCTTGAACGTGTACTCCGACTTGAGTGTTAGATACCTTGATCGTCTCTTTGTGTTGGAGTCTTGCCGAGAGGAAGTACTCCAAGAATTTCACCATTCACACCTTGTGGTGCATCCGGGAGGCACAAAGATGTATCACGACCTTTGTCGCCAGTTTTGGTGGAGGGGAATGAAGAAAGATGTTGCCATGTTTGTGTCAAAGTGTCTTACTTGTCAACAAGTAAAGGTCGAACATCAAAGGCCAGCGGGTTTATTGCAACCCTTGCATATAGCCGAGTAGAAGTGGGAGCATGTCACTATGGATTTTGTTGTGGGCCTTCTGAGGACTCAATGGGGTAGTGATGCCATTTGGGAGGTAGTTGATCGGTTGACTAAGTCGGCTCACTTTATACCCATGCGTATGAGTGACTTGGTAGATTATCTTGTCGACCTTTACATTAGGGACATAGTGAGGTTACACGGGGTCCCAGTGACAATTGTTTCGGAGAGAGATCCTCATTTTATGGCTCAACTGTGGCAGAGCCTACAAGTGCCTTAGGCACGAGATTGACTTTTAGCACTGCGTATCATCCTTAGACTGACGGGCAGTTAGAGCGTACCATTTAGATTTTAGAGGATATGCTTCAGGGTTGTGTCATTGACTTTAAGGGTTCATGGGAGAGATATTTGCCCTTAGTGGAATTCGCCTATAATAATAGCTTCCAATCGAGTATTGGCATGGCACCATTTGAGGCCTTGTATGGCCGACCGTGTAGATCCCCTGTGTGTTGGGAAAAGTTATGCCGACCGTAGGAGGAGACCTTTTTCTTTTGAGGTAGGAGACCATGTATTCTTGAAGATATCACCTAGGGGAGGTTTGATGAGGTTTAGAAGAGTGGAAAGTTGTCCCCTCAATTCATTGGGCCTTTTGAGATCCTTGAGCGGATTGGAGAGGTAGCTTATCATTTGGCCTTGCCGCCACAGCTTTCTGGGGTTCATGATGTGTTTCATATTAGCATGTTTCGGAAGTATGAGTTGGATCCATCGCACGTGTTGGATTGGACCGACTTAGAGGTAGATGAGGATGCCTCGTATGAGGAGAGATCAGTGAGAGTCTTGGATACCTGGGACCAAGTTTTGCGAGGCAAGACAATTCCCTTAGTTAAAGTATTATAGAAACAACACGGGGTTGAAGAAGCAATTTGGGAACGTGAGTTGGAAGTCCGTGAGAAATATCCGGACCTATTTGTTGATATTTGAGCATGTAATGAAAATTTTGTTATGTTAATGAACTATGAAAGCATTGTATATGTTTTGAGAATATGAAAACATTGTATATGTTGTGTATGTTTTGGAAACATAGATTTAATGTAAACATTGTAAATGTTTTGGGAAAATGAGAATTATACTTTTACTGTTGGGACTTGTGTGTCGAGTTGATGAGAATGAATGACAGGAGAATGGGTCATGGTATTGGAATTGATTAACTATCATTATTGTGTTTGGTTTAAACATAACTGTGAAACTTGATTTGAAATTTCGAGGACAAAATTCTTTAAGGGGGGAGGTTATAGCGATCCTGGTTTTGACCCGACCAATTTGATATTCTGGACTCAAGCTTTATGGTTTCTGAATGTTGTTCATGCCTTTTCTCCTTTATTCTTACTTGAGTTTAGCTGTTGGGTTGTTTCAAGCATGTTTGGAATAGGTTGGTTGCTTGGTTTTCAAACTTAGGTTGCCCAGAATTTTGCTCCTCCGCTTAAGCAGCACTTTTTGCGCTCGAGCAGGCTTTGTGAACTCTCAGTACTTTTGCAGGCCTGCAAAACTACTGGAGAGCGTATTTTACACTCGAGTGGGCATGCGCTCGAGCAGCCATTCTTGCGCTCAAGCAATGTTCTTCTATCTGCAAAACTACTGGATGTGTGTATTCTATGCTCGAGCATCACTTATTGCGCTCGAGCGGAATGACTTGTTGCATCTGGCACTCGAGCGTCAACTCTTGCGCTCGAGCGGACTGTGCGTATATCAGTTCGTAATAGCCACATTTTACATCACTTTTTCATATCTTTCTCTCTCTAAAACATTTCAAAACCCTAAATCTTGAGCTTCTCTCTCTAGAACTCACATTCTCTCTACATTTTCAGCTAGATCCGTTGGTTTCTCTACCCTAGTGTCTTTGGGAAAAAGGTAGAGCATCTCTAAAGCTCCATTTTGATCCAAACAAAAGTCAACTTCGGCGTCTTTGCAGTTTTCTCCTTGCTTTGCTCGTCTTCTAACTTTGAGGTAGGGACTTTTTACACTCTCCTATGATTTTTAACTTAGTTATTTGTGCAAATAATGTAGGATTTGGAGGATTTTAGACAAACCTAGGGTTTTGGTTTAAAATCAAAAGAGGGATTTTCAAATGAAGGTATTGAAAATGGTTGTGGGTGTAGATATGAGGTTGTGTTGTGTTAAATTTGTTGATTTTGATACATAGGTTGGATTTTGACGAAAATGGGGTTTTGCCTTAAAATGTTTCAAATAATTATTTTGTATAAATAATGGAATTGGTATGAAGAATGTGAAATTGGATAGATATTTATGTAAATGGCGGAGTTGAATACTTGTTATCTTTCACCTATGGAAATTTGGAATGTTTGTCTGTTTTGGAGATTGTATATCTGTTTAGAAATATATATTTTGGTCTATCGGTGAAGGATAGCTATGATTGTTGTAGAAATTGCATGAGGATTAGGTGAATTGAAACTAATCTTCTTTCGGTTGTCATTGAATATGACTGTGTTTTTAATACATTGTATATGTATGCTGTTTAGGAGGAGAAATGAGATGTACTCCATGTTTGGGAGAAGAAAGAAGATGGACTCCGTTGAATTAAGTTGACTGTGTGTCCAGGGTGAAAGTCTCGAAAATCGTGCGTATATACATGGGTGCCGATTCCCGCGGACGAAATTTCCATAAAATGGCAAATTGAAGTGTTTGTGTAATGATTGTATTGGTTAGAAAACCACTGAGTTATAGTCTCAGTTGGGATGTCTGGATAACAATGGACTTGACTCATGGATTGAGGTTAAATGAATTAAGATGAAATGGAATGGGGTACGAAACTTGGCATATTATGATTTTTTACAAATACAAATAATTTTACCATGGGCATTGTATATGTGTATCATACTTATATCTTCGTTAAGATTCATATATTGTGATAGATTGTTTCTTCTAGGTTTGGCTTACCCTACTTGGGAAAATCATTTTTAGGTGCTGGTGATATGCCTCCGTCAAGAACTTAGCTTGGGAGGACTGTGGAGTTGAAAGCTTACTTTTGTTCATTTTGTATTTACCTTTCTGTACAAGCCTATGACTTTATTTGTATTGAGCTTCTGACTCATTTTGTTGTAACCAAGCACGATTTTGGAAAGATGTAAGTCATTAGGGCATATGAATATCTGTTTAGCTTTCATTTCCTATTTTGTATATTAACTATGATTAATGAAAGTTTTTATTTTATTTTATTTTATTTATATCACATTGTACTAGTATTTGGAGTTGGTTTATTGTAATTATTTTGGGAGCGTTACATTGGATGTATATTTTTATATCTTAATGTATTGTAAATTATTACAATGAACTTAAAGAGGAATCTATGAGAATGTGACAGATTTCAATTTATAAAATTGTTTACTTTTATTTCTTGTTTATATGAATGTCATGAAATTAGATAATAATAATAGATTAATAACAAATAATATAAATATAAAAATTGGAGCGTTACAAAAAAGCTTTCTAAGGCTTTTACAATTTTTTTATTTTTTTATTTCTACATTGATTAGCAAAATGACTTATTTCTCCACATGGTCAATATTTACAAGTCTTTTTTCTTTCTAGACAATAATTATTTTTTCTAAAAAAAATATATATTTTTTTTTTGTTGAAATTATAGATTTTTTTCTTTTTTGTAACATTTTCTTTTATATTTTTCTCCTCCTTGTTTTTTAAAACTTTTTCTTTTATAAAATGTTTTCTTTTTCTTATTGTATGTTTTCTTCTTGAAGGCTCACATCCCCATGAATTAGATGTTTGCTAGTAATATAAATATTGTTTTTTCATTTATCTTCTTTGTTTCATTTTCATGCATTCTTACTCTACCTATTCTCTTAGATTCCTAATTTTTTGACCCAATGTGTCACTTGTGGCATCTCCTAATTCTTTTAACCATTTTTCGTATTTCTTTTTTCTATATTAACATTTATAGAATATGATAATTTATGAAAAAACATAGTTAAATGAATTTTATTTCTCCCTATTTGATAGTAGTAATAGGAGTATTCACATATATAATTTTCTATATATTTCATATTACATATTTCTATATCACTTAATTTTCCCATTTTCTTTTTCTTTTATCCTTATCCCACTCTTTTCCTACGAATTCATCTTCAATATATTTTACATCTTCAATATATATGACAAATAGGTTTAACATACCTTCTGAGGTAGTTTCTGCTGATAATTTTTCTTTGTCACTTTCTCTCAGGTTGTCAAACCAGCTTGCTAATATACTTGTAAAGCTATGTTCAATATAATTTAGAAAGCTTTGTGTGCTCCAGCTGCTGCTATGAATATTTAAGACATGGTGCGTACCTCTCTTCCATTTTTTTTTTATTACCTCACTTGTATTTGTAGGATAATCAATCTCTAATAAATATCTTGTATTACTCTTTGGTTTTAGTGGTACCTTCCTCAAAAATACTTCCTTTATAGGGGTACAGTTTGCATAATTGAATGTTCTCCTAGCAAAAGATCATTCATTTAGATAACTATAGTGTCTTGTTCTTCTTTTATAATCATAATCTCTAGTATAATTTTCCAGTTGTTATCTGGTAAAATTTCTAAAATCTGGGTGATTTGAATTAGGTGGGGCGGACGAACTACTTCATTCTTGTTTTACCAAACGTTATTTGTTTCTTCAAAATCTTCTAAGATATTATTTTCCCTTTCTTTTTCAGTGTCGCTATTTTTCATTATTTGTTCTAAATCTTCAAAGGGAATGTGTTCCATTTCTCCAAATTGATTAATCCTAATTGTTTATATATATCTTCTTATAATTCTATACTATCATTATTTATTTATTCTATTATTTCTTCATCTACCATATCTAATTGTTTAGCTATTTTTAATATTATTTTGTATTTTATTTTATCATCATTTTTCTTTTCATCATTTCTTCTCACTGTTTTAGGCTACAGTTACTTAACTCTATTTTTTTTTTTTTTTGGTTTTCAGGGAAAACTAATTCAAATGGTTTTTCTAGATTATTTCCTTTATATGGGTATGGATATAGATTTAACTCTTTTTGTTTTTCTTGAAAAATAGCTACTTGTTTTTTCTGGATTTGGTATAAAATGTCTAATTTCGTTTATCTAACTGATTAGTTCTAAATTTTTCGTTAATTTCCTTTAATAGCCTAATTATTATTTTGTTCTATAATTATTTGTAAAGAAGTATTATTATTTAAGTTATCAAATTCTACTTCTTCACTATATTCAATACTCATGCAAATGTTATTGGCAAGGCTGAGAAATCGGGCTCTGATACCAATTTCAATTGCGGTCTTGCGGATCTAAATGCGAATCTAATTTAAGCGGATCTAATTTAATATTAACTATTGTAAAAGTTTTCGTTGGTATTCTACACTTGTCTTTTCTAAGGATATTTTATTTTTAACACTAGCAATTCTCTGGCTATAATTGATTATAGATTGTCCAGAAATAATAGCCAAAAGAGAATTTAATCTAGTTAACTCACTTTCTAATTCAAAAATATAATCTAAACTATATTTTATTTCAGTTCTTAGTGCTGTAATTAAATGCATATAATTATTACTTATTAGATTTTACACAATTATAATTTTTCATAATATTTATATGTTTGTTGAAAATTTTCAAACTTTTGGGGTCAACTTGTAAATATATAAATTTGAAGATGATTGGGTTTGATGAGGTGAAGTGAGGTGTGTGATGTGTATGTTCCAATTAGGATTCAGGGAATTCGGTCCTTGTGGAATTCAAGCTACCAAGAATTATTATTTTATTTTAAGATTAATGCATCTAGATAAGGGGTACTTACCAATTAGTCTTATTAACTAGACTTATTTACCTACAGGTCTTAATTAATAAATTTAACACTATAAAAATAAGAGAGTGATAAATTTATCACTAAAAATTTATTCATAAAAACAAAGAGACTGATAAATTTATCACTATAAATTTATTCATAAAAATAAAAGACTGATAAATTTATCTTTATCACTTAATAAATTTATCAATAGGACTTAATGGGTAATAAGTCTCCAAAGTAGGACCTATTGGGTAATAAATCTCCAAAGTATGACCTATTGGTAGTTTACCCTCTAGATAAAGTACTAATTTTTTAAAATAAAATAAAGAATGACATAAATCAAAATGATAGTACTAGTAAATAACTTCACATTTGCTTATAGCAACAAAACTCAGCCCTTTATTCACCTACGGAATCAAAATTCAAAGAGAACATGCCCATGACATAGTTAAAAATAGGCATACAAAAAACCAAAATTTAATGTAGCCAATACACATACACGTGGTATTTTAAGTTGATTTTTAATAATTTAAACCGTGAATCCATTATTTTTAGAATAAAATATAATTTTAGTTAAATATGTGTTCTTTGTTATTTTAGTTTTTAATTTTATTTTTAATTATCAAAATTGTTAATTTAAGTTAATTTAATCTTATTTCTAACGTCCGTGTATATTGATAATGGAAAAATATTTTAGCGTTGGAAAAAAAAATAGTTTTGGCTATAAAGTTTGTTTTCTTATCATTTTAGTCCTTCAAATTTTTCATCAAAGTTATCAATTTGAGTTAGGACGAAATTAACTCAAATTGACAATTTTAAGGACCAAAATGAAAAATTTAAAACTTGAGAGGATTAAAAGTACAAAAACACATATTTTAGGGATCAAAATTGCCTTTTATACATATTCATGTTATCAATTTAGACGGATGTTAGACCTATGACCAAATTGACTCAAACTGACAACTTTGATGACCAAAGTGACAAAATTAAAACTTAAAAATCTAAAATGAAAAATAACGTATACTTTAGGATTAAAACTGTCTTGTATCCTTATTTTTATGTTATTGTTAGAAGGTAGCAAAATAAGTCTCACAATATAATGGTGTGAAATATTACGCCAAAACCATTAGAAGATGTATTGAGGCTGCATTTGATTTATAAATTTAGGTAGTGATTTAGAAAGAAAAAAACAAAAAAAGATAAATGATATATGAATGAAATATAACTATATTTTAGTAATATTTTACTCACATGTTTCTTTTCTCTTTTTAAATTTCTATTTAAATTCATAATCTAAACACTCAAAAAAAAAAAAAACAAAAAAAAAAAAAAAATCACCTTTCTTACAAGATCACATTATGTGAGGTGTGAGATATCGCCCGTGAATATCAAAGGTTAAGCTGATAGATGAAATGAAATTTCTTGAGTTCAAATCTTCTTGCTGCGGTGTGTAATTTCTTTTTATTTTATTTTTTTTTTTTTATTCCCTTTCATTGATTAACTTGGCCGGGCTGTTTAAACAATTCTGTCGGTCTTAAGGTCGGATAAAGAGAAGAGTTGTGTGTTAGGTAATCGCCAGTCAACACGTAAAAAAGTCGCTCAGATCTCTTATAAGATGAATCTTACTTTGAATTAGTGAAAAAAAATAATTCATGTAACTCACCTCATTTATTAAGACTTAATGTTTGGTTTGATTTTGTTTGATTTGATTTAGTTAATTCCTTTCATTGATTATAAAAAAATAAAAATAAATAAATAAATTAAACGGTGAACCTTTCTTTGATGGTGACTAGCATGTGCACCGCCCGATAACGACCGCACCATTAATAGGAAAGCAATTTTTTTATTATTATTTTAATTTCATGTATATTCTTTCCATTGACTTGTTTGTTTACAAAGATAGGCTGTTCACAATGAATGAATATGACTACTGTCTAATTTTCAAACTGGGTTCAACTAAAACTGAACTACATCTACCTTATCCGAAGAATGGCCTATACGCAAATTATATGTTAGTTATGGTTAAAATTGATATTAGTTATGAATTATTGTAATATTTGATTATGAGTCATTGTAATAGTAAGTCAGTAAATTATCAAATCAAAGTTATTTACATAATTGTGATGTTTGATTATATTCAAAAGTATTGTTAATTATGACTTACTGTGATAACATTGTTACCTAATTTTCGGTTATGGTTCAAATTGGAGTCCATTACCATCCAATTTGTATGATTAATAGTTCAAATTTATTTATTTATTTTTTTATGAGTAATGTTATTAGTAATCCCGTTGTTATTTATTTATTTATTCATTTTTAACTCTTAGACACAAGACAAAGAAATCCACAATGAGATTATATATAAGTTTTTTGAGATACTCAGAACATACTCAACTATTAGCGAATATCATCTTATTTCACTCATTTTGAGCAAATGCTTCCTTCTAGAGGAGGACCAACTCAATTATAAAAACCATACCAATGCTTCCTTCTAGAGGAGAAAAAGAGCAGGTAAAACTGGTACTTTTCTTTTTTATATTTGAGGGTAAAAAATATATGAGTTCACAAGTGAAGGAATTAAGATAATATTAATTAAGGAGGTCCTCAGGTAATTAACATTTTTTTATATATACATAGAGCATTGAAAGTAAAAGTAAAAGTGCATATGGTGTATATAACTTTTGAAGGGTGTATAATTGACATGATCTCAAATGGCAGACACAGACCACGCATGGTATGGTACACTTCATGAAAAAAAGAGGATCAATCACAATATCTTCCTTTGCTTTGCTTTGTTTAAGGTCATGTGTGTGTGCCTCTCCATCTTCATCATTCACACTTTCCAAATTACTTAGACATAAAAGCAGGATGGTACTAATGGCACGGCATACTCTTATCTCAAAAAAGTATTTTCCCTCTTTTTATATATTTATAGTCACACGATTTCATTTTTAATATAAAAAAAATTCAAATCGTGTGATTGTAATTTGTGAGTGATGGAATAAAAAGACAACCAGACAGAAGATCGAGCCCAACAGTAACAATTGAAACACATCACCACAATCTACCAACATTCGCTTACATATATATTTATGTATAAGCAAAGATAATAATGTCTCCACATTAATTCTCCACTATTTTTTGGAGAATTTAAACCCCAAGTTCTAATTTTACATGAAAATTATAGTTATAGTAGCAAAGGAAAGATCAAAGTCTCCATCCAACATGAAAAAAGCTAAGGAAAATTGAAAAATGAAAAGATTTTTGATATTGCTCTTTCAGAGTCTCTCTCGGGGGTTAGGATCCTCAATTTCTAAAAAAAAAAAATAACTAGTTTACAAATTTTAAGCAGTAATGCTTTTAACTCTTGAATGATGGGACTCACACTTCTAATGAATCTGCACCGCACATAGTTTTTCTTGATATTTCTCTGTGTCCAAGTTCTTGATTTCTAGCCATCGATTCCATTAGGCATTGGTCAATGGTGATTGGTGAACAACCTTTTGATACTTGGTGTTTGGGGAAGAATCAGAGACTTCACAGACCACCTGAGTACCCCTCTTCATGCTGAAACAGCCATTTGTACTAACACAAGACTCCTGGTGGAGAAGCTGAGGCACCGGTGAAGGGATGGCCACCGGTGGAATCTCAATTGAGTTGAGTTGGGGAGGTGGGTGCTGCCACTGAGGAAGCGGTCCAGCCAGCAGCAGTGTTTGAAGCAGCGGCCCTGCTTCCATCATCCGCCTGCAAAAACTTCCCTTTCTCTGGTAACCGCTTTTTGGATGCCAATTTTTCTGTCACTTGTTCTAGTGGCAATGCCAATGGAAATTGTAATGGTGGTGGTGGTGAAATTGGGTCCACACCAGGTGAAGCAATGGCGATTTCGTTGGAATCCGAGTATGAGAATCCATTGTTGGACTCACCACCTCTATGTTCATCTTCGTTGCCCTTGGCCCCCAGTAGATGAGCAGCTTCTAATTGTTGTTGTTGTTGTTGTTGCTGCTGCTGCTGCTGTTGCTGTTGGAGGATGGCATTCTCCAACATTAGTCTTTGGCATTTCGCTTGGGCTTCGTCTCTCTCTTTCATTGTCTTTGTCAATAAAAGTTTGATATATATCAGTTCGTCTTCTTTTCTTCCAATTTCTTCTTGAGCAGACGCAATTGTTGCCTCTAGCTCCCAAGTTGTGTAAAAAAGAGAATGTTTGAACTCTTCAATTTCCTACAAAATGCACAAAACAATGTCCATTGTTCTCAATGAAGAAAACCCAATAAAAATCTTTAACAAAAAATGAAAATTAGTACTAGATTTTTACCTCTTCTTGGTTGTACCAACCCCAGCTCAGGGGACTACATTGATCCCCCATTTTCTTTTCTTTTCTTTTCTTTTCTTTTTTCGGTGATGGAATGAACCAAATGTCGAGTGAGAGAGATGTCTCTTATAAGATTTTAAAGTACTTGCTGTTCTCTTTTTGTCGTTAACTTTCCTTCATGGGACATGGGTCTATGACCAAAACACAAGAGGACAAAAGCATGAAAAGGCCATAATGTGGTTCATCTCTTTATGTACACACACAAGGACCATACCTTGATGGGGCAAGGTTAGAATGTGAATGTCAAAGTTAGGGGCTAAAGGTCCTTCATATTGCTCCCCTTTATTCCACAGTGATAATATGCTAATTGCAGATTGCACGTGAGCGTGCACGGGTTATGCGCAAAAGGTGATTCAAATATGTTCTGAAACCACTTGTTGATTGTTCATCCTCGATGATCAAAAGTTATGAATGTATCGCAGAATGGCCATTGAGATGAATTTGTGAAGTCAAGCTATGTGCGACACATCTTATGAATCTAGCTTGTATTCATTTGTTTTAAATTTTTGTCCCTTTTTGAGTTTTTCATGGCTAGTTGTCGAATTCTGATTCTTTTGGTGTTAAAACTGAAATTTTACGCTCATGAAAGTCTGATGGGTGATTGGCATGACACCCTATACCAGCATCCAGCTAATAGTGATGTTAACACTGTAATGAGCATTGACCAAACAATCCAAGCCATCCAAATTTCCAAAATACTGTCCGTCTTAAGTTCACACTTTTGGGTATTCATACTCGAAATCCATGTTTCTCATAGATATGGAATTTGATGAGGTTACTAATAGGATCAACTAGAGGTGGCAAACAGCGGGGTTAGGGTGGGTCAAACAATTAATGCGTTTAAAACAATCTAATTGAAACTCGCCCATTTAATAAATGGGTTTAAGAGGTAGGTTGAATTGGGGACAAGTTGGACAAATGAACCCAAACAACTTACTTTATTAAAAAAAAAATTTCCCAATAGAAATGAAGGATGGTGGTGGTGAGTGGTGGTAGGATAGGTGATGATGGATGGAGTGGAGGTAGGATAGGTGGAGTAGTGGTGGTGATGGTGGCAGAGGCAGTGGAAGTGGCAGTGACAGCGGCAGCGGTAGTGGTGGGTATTCATAATTGAAAGGGGAAATTCCATGCCAGTGGAATTTTGTCAAAATAATTACAAGACGATGAAAACTTTATGATTTTAGTTTTTAATACTTATAAAGTTTATCATTAATTTGAAAATACTTTTCTTTAAAATGAAATTATCCCTAATTGAAATCCATGTTTCTCATAGTTATTGATGGGATTTCATGAGGTCACTATATTAGGATCAACTTTAACTAAACTGTTACTCTTGGAGATTAATGAAAAAAAAATAAAAAATCAGTTGATAGATCCCCCCAGTCAGACTAGAAGAAAAAGTTCCATATGATGAAATGATTAAAGCCATTTCATGTATGAAGCTCTTTTCCCCCCATTTGAGACTATATGCTTAGATTTCCTTTTTGACCCTAGAATAAAAAACAAAAAGCAAAAAACAGAAAAGATGAAGTTTTCGTGCATATAATTAAACCAAAAAATATATATATATATAAAGAATATATGTTTCACTATAATGGAGTCCACTAAATAAAGAAACAAGTGAATAAAAATATTTTATTTCGGTCTCATGAAGTTGACATGTGCATTTTTAGTTATGAAAAGTGGGTTAATTCTATTTCTCGTAAAGAAACTACGATATCCTCATTTTAATATTTTATACCAAGGCTTTCTTTTCGACTATAAAAAAAAGAAACTGAGATGAATTAAATGATAACATAAGGATACAGGATCTTCTACCTTAAAAAATTAGATCCTCTTATTCAACTGTGCCTTGAAATTCTCATTAAAATGGTGCAATTAGAATGCATTCGGGACAAAGGGACAAAAAAAAATTTGAGAACATAGTATCGGTGGCCAACTATGAGGTCGTCATTAAACTGAAGCACCTAGGTCATGACATTTGTTCAACTGAGCTAAAAATATGTTACTGTGGTGTATGCCTATCCATACAAACTACATTTTCATATACCTCTATTCACCACTTGTAAAGTGAACCAACTTCTTGCTCAAGGTCTTGTTTTCTTACATGATCAATATCATGTCATGTCCATATATTACTGTGCTCTCATAGCTTTTGCACCTCTTTGCTTTTGTTTTTTTGTTTTTCCTCTCTCTCAATAGTAGGGAGTGAAAATGTGCGTTGGGAGAGGAGATAATGGTAGGGTCCTCATGGAGGTCATTTAGACAACAAAGTGCTACTTTGAAGAGAATATAAGGGTTTTCATTTCACAAAGATTTAGAACCCACAGGAATACCCAAAAACGCGTTCCGCGTCGATGATCCAACATTTTTTCATGTCATACAATACAAGGGAGGGCCCCTCTAAATGATGTTTTGGACTTGCCAATATGTGGAGCCTTCTCTCTGCCATGGGATAAGCACTGATAGAGACACACATACACAGAGATAAATTAAGGTGCATCACAGTATCTGATTAGACCAATAATGACTCCATACTTTGAGTTTCTGTAAAGAGAAAAAAAATAAAAAAAATAAAAAAATGAAATACCTAAAAATAAAAAATAAAAAAATGCGACAAACGTTTCTATCGGTTTTTTCAATTTTCTCGTAATAGATAAACACGCTTTGGTCTTTTTTTTGGGCTGCTAATTAATCCAACTGCATACTTCACGGCCAATGTTTTCAAATATTTCTTTTTCCAATAGTAAAAAAGGGTGTGTTCGTCATTTGTCAAAGGTTTATTGATCAAGAGTTATAGTGATTTAATCTGACTGGAAATCGAATTAGTTTTGTATGTGAATACTGTAATAATTTGTGCACCCTCCATCCTAGAAAACAAGGCAACAGAAAAATAATTGTGACACACTTTTTGCCACATAACATACTACTACTACTCTTCATGTAGTTGTACTGAATGTAAGGAAATCCAAAACATTAGCAATAACCTCAATTGAGTAATTGACACAAAGTGAATGTTTAAAAATAAAAAGAAATTGAAAATTTCAAAACAGCAGTAATGACCAAATAATTATTATCATTAATAAAAATTGAGCGAGCATCGCTAAATTTAAGAGGAAGATTAAAACAAAATAAACAAAATGACGAGACAAAATGAAAAATGGAGATGCTACTACACTTTCAGCTTCCTCCTTTGTTTGTTTACATACCAATAGAAAGGATTACACTGTTTGCATATAAGACAATATTGAGCAAATAATGCACATCACATTAAGAAATTTCTTTTCTTGTATCATACAAACTTTTAGCCCATATGCATCCATGTCATTTTCCGATAAACAGTATTATTATCTCAACTATTGAAGTTTTGAATTTGAATTTCTTCGAGTGAATCCCGATGTAATTTTAATTTTTGGGCTTGTTACTATTTCAGAACTATTTTTAGTTGAATACTATTTCAAAACTATTTTTAGTTGAAATAATTATTTCATAGCAAATTATCACTTACCAATTAGCCGAAAAAAAAAACAAAACAAATGATACAAATTCTCGGGCAGTTAATTCGAGTCTGGTAATCATCAAGAAATTGAAAACCAAGATCCAGAAAGACAACACGTTCCGCTGAAACGCACAGCATAAGCAAATTTGTGCACTGAAAATGTAATTTGAACAGGAAGTGAATTCTCAGTCGTTAATGTCGATTTTGCAAGCAAACACTCTGGCCAAATTTCTTTTACTATGCAAATTTTAACATTTGAGGGAGAAAAAACAAAAACAACAACAACAACAACAATGTTCTTCTGAAGTTTGCCCTTCAGATCAATAAATTTGTTCAAACACAGATTCTAGATATACTGATGAACCCGTGTACAAGATTTCTCTCTCCGCATAAAAAGTTGAACATATGGATAAATACTTATTTGAGAAACTTGCACATAGTGCAGGGACTGTCACAGCACCTCACAATAATCAAATGGCAGCAAGATTTACAGACAACTATGTAAAAGGAACGAGTTCATCTCATCAAATTAGTTATAAATGAACTAAAATATGAAAACAACGCTGTCATGGACTCTGGACTTCTGGTTCTGAGCCACACATTCAGATATCCACATCAGGTTCCTGATCTCCTGCTCCTTCAACCTCATGTATGCAAAGAACACAGCATAGTGGAACTGCAGCTCAGAAAAGAAACCGAATATTCCATTGTCAGCAAAATCGTATACACGGAATCAACTACAAAGTGAATCGAAATAGACAAGAATGTGAATCAATATCTGTTTTGAGCTTTTGAAAGGAGCTAGATGTAATCAGCTGTGCTTCAGGACACACTTTCATAAATAACTATCAATCTATGAAATGCAAACCTGTTGCTCAAATGCTAAGCACAGTCTCTTCACCTCCTCTTCATAAAATGCCTTGTCAAGCATCTGGCTCTCTCCATAAGATAATTTGGCAAATATGGATTGATAAGGAGGGTATTTTTCCATGACAGCACGAACCTATAACAGCAATCGAATAAAGAAATAAGAGCCAAAAAAATAAATGAATAAATAACCGTAGATTTTTTTAATTTTTTTTTGATAAATATAAATAACTGTAGAATATTATGGCCACAATCAAATGTAACTAGGGCAATTCTCCAATCAACTTCTAACATAGGGTCCGGTGGGCCAATATTTGTTGACCAGCAAAATAACAAATAGTAAGCAAAGAAAAGAATTTACGTGATGGATGAACTTAGGGTGCATAGACCAATTGTTGCGCAGCTTCAACAACAAAATCACATGTGTATGCAGAATTTATACATTCCACCGTTCACACGGCAAATAAATCGTGGGAAATTTTGAAATAATAGGTGATTTCCGACAAACTGGAATGAAGTCTATAGAAAACACCAAGTTTCACAAAGGAAATTGATAATTCCACAACCTTCTCTGATGAATCTACATCCCCTTCTCTAACATAGTGGGGCCCACCCATGTGAGAGTAGGGATGGCAATTTAAACCCGGCCCGATGGGGACCCGATCCCCCGACCCCGATTGGAACGGTTTTTTTCCAAAAATTATCCCCATAGGGCCGGGGATGGTATTGAAAATTAAATCCCCGATGATTTTCGGGCTGGGGACGGGGATAGATTCCCCAACCCCGGCCCCGGCCCGGCCCCGCCCCGTTTGATCCCCGTATGTTATTATAATATATATATATTATATTATATGTTTAGGTAGGATTATTATAATATATACATATATTATATTATATGTTTGGCCATCACTCACATCACACAGTCACACACTCACTGTCTCTCATCTCTCTCTCTCAAACCTTCGCAGACGCCGATCGAGCTCTCTCCCTCCTCCGCCGATCGCCCTCCTGTCCCTCCTCCACCGATCTCCCTCCTCTCCCTCGTCCGTCGATCGCCCTCCTCTCCCTCCTCCGCCGATCTCCCTTCTCCGCCGATTGAGCCACCACAACTCACCACTGTTTGCGGCAGTCTTCCTCTCTCTCTCTCTCGATCGATTTGTTATATATATATATATTAGATTTGTTATATATATATATGTTACATCTGAATTTTTTTTTTTTTTTGAGCTCATCAGATCTGTTATGGTGATGAACAGATCTATTAGGTCTGAATTTTTTTTTTTATTTACATTTGAGCATCAGATTTCTCTCTCTACGTTGTTGTTGTGATGATAAACGAATTTGTTGTATCTATTTTTTTTTTTTGGCCGGGGATTAATCAGGGTCGGGGAAACCCGATCCCCGTTAGGGGGCGGGGGTGGGGGCGGATATGGGTTCCCCGTCGGGGATCGGGGCCGGGGCCGGGGACCGGGGGATTTCCACCATCGGGGATCGGGGACGGGAAGGGGGATCCCCGGCCCCCCCCGCCCCACCCTGTTGCCATTCCTATGTGAGAGGTAGGACCGTGGGTCAATGAAAGAGGGCCGTAAATTTAGCAGCCTTCTTCAGAAATGACAACGTATCAAAAACTCCAAGATTTAGACCATCAACCTTAGAAGTCCTCAAGGTATAGCCAACAGAAGCCACCAAGGCAAACCAAGAGCATTTCAATTTTGAGGTTCACTTGAAGTTCTGGGGTCTTTACAAATTTTTTGTATTTTACTTCTTGGTACAATATCAACAGCCTAGAAGGCAAGAGAAATCCATGAAAAAGCATTTAACCCAAACCTAAAAAAGGCCCAGCCCTATATTGTATTACGCAAAATCAAAAACGAAAAAAGCATCATGTGTGTAATTGAGCTTTCATTAGGAAAAGAAAGGAACCTGATCTATATCCTCACAGACAGCAAGTTCCTCATGACCATAGGGGTAACTGTTTCATACATATAACCTTGTCAGAAGCTCCAAGAGAGCATATAACATCAGAGGTTGGAATAAAAATAAATGTGAGCAGATGCTTACAGTAAACCGAAACTAGAGTACAACTTCTTACGATCATCTCGAGTAAGCTCGGTGCCAATACTGTAACAATGTAAATGGCACATAAAGAATGTGTTCATAAATGAACCAAGAGACCACCATCTGTAGTTAAATAACTGAAATATACAAGAACAAAATTATAGACAGTGACACCACCTGTTTATGCTGATATTAACAGCTCTTCTGTCAGCCTCAAAGGCAAGGAGGTCAGACATGATCTCTGCAGTGGCACCACCAAGTTTCTATTTGCAAAATTCACATTAGACTTCAGTAGGAGAAAAAAAGGAAATAACAACCCTTCTATAAATATGAGAATGAAACAAACATTTTCACGTGCAATAAACCCTAACCTGACAAAACCGGTAGAAATCCTCAAGGTATGCCTTGTAAAGTGTATTCCTCATTATTTCAATGTTCATGTCATCCAAATCCTGAAAATAATATAATTAAGTATAAAGCAGAAAAAGGCATGATGTCAAACAGTGGATCTTTAAAGTGAATCTATAGTACAGTAGTCAAGTAATAAATGTAATATATATATATATATATGGACAGAAATACATTCACACAGATGAGATAACTATTAACATTGTCCTTCTAATTATTCTAATTATTCATGAGGGGACCCATTTATGTACTAATATCTCAACTAAAAATTGCAACAGCAGGTCAGATAGAAAGAGGTAAATCTTTTCTGTTTTTCACTCAATTTGAAAGAAAACCTGACTGCAATCCACATAGGTTATAATGCTAATTGCCAATGTATTTTGTCTATATATCCATTTAAAATTACATCCTTCATCAGAAAAAAGAAAAAAGAAAAAGAAAAAAAGACATTTCAGCTAAAAAATTTTTTCCTATCTCATGTGTCATTCAAATATGCGCAGATCTTACTCAGAAGGGAAAAGAAACACGAGCAGTCAGTACCTCAGATGTGATACACTCAGAGAAGTATGGAGCCAAAGGTGTGTCAACAAGCACCAGTCTATAAAGCTCTCGCATATTCTGAGCGACTGCCAAGGTAGCAATACTGAGGAAAACACATTAAGAAAAGCATTATTTTATTTGTAGTTAAAACAAAACTACGAACAAGCATCAAGGAAACATTACCTGTCAAACATGCCCAAAGGGTGGCATTTCTCTAACAGTTCATGAACATCTCTTTCATGCAAGGTTCCAGTAACAATCAGGACAACATTATCAATCATGTGACCATACCTGTACAATTTGCAGAAAAAATAGGTTTCCAGAAATTTTAGGATGATCTATTTTCCCCGCTAGGTGGGAGGCATTATTTAATCCTAAAACACAGTAAACTAAAAGTTCGCCCTCGTCCTGTCCATAACAGGCGAATTGCACAAAAAATAAGATCAGCTGCATGGCCATACCAAACATTTCTATCAGTCTAAGGTTGGACTTCAAGCAATATTAATGCCAATGCACAGAGTTTGGCTAGAATTTGGAGGCATGTCAGACCCATGGAAGCTTAACATTGGTGCACTAAATGCATCCATGTGATCAATAATATTAATATCACAAACAGATGTGCAGCAAGTAACATTATTATTATTTTTGATAAATAACTAAGTAAACATCTTATTTATATAACATAATTGTCATCCACTACAGAAAATTCAGTTAGGAAATTAATTTACTCATAACTAGACAACCCTGTTAGCGCTGAATTGCCGCCACTGAAAATACCGAAGATAGATTATAGAAGCCCACTTGAAAATAAATATTTTAGTGGGTGTTTGGGAAGTTGCTATTTTAGTAGGTTATTTTCGTTTTTGACTATTTTAGTAGACTAAAATTTTTGTGTTTGGGAAGATAATTGAATTTTTTTATAGTTGAATGTGATGCTTGTGAGAGAAAAAGTGAAATGATGTGACATTTTGTCTTATTAGCTATTTTAGCCTATTTTGTCTTTTTGTGAATTTTAGCCCAAAAAGCAAAAAAATAGCCTTTGCCAAACAAGGCCTTAGTAAATTACGAGGAAATAGAAACAACCAAGTATATAGGAAGGATCTTAGTGAGCTAAATTGTCTCAATATTTTAAATAAAAAAAAGATAATGCTCCAGAAACGACTAAAATCTACATACGTGATATACTCTAAAAAGGTTGACAGTGGCTCTGTGGCTTGGCATAGCATATGCTTGTACTCATCAACAAGTTTAAGAGTGCATTTCTCCACAATTGTAGTTGTGTGCAACGGGGAAGGTTCTGCAGGTAAATATGACAGCCACAATTAGTTCATCAGATAAATAATGAAATTCCAGCTATGAAGGATCCATTAAAGTTACAGGTCCCAGCAAAGAACTAAAAGCATAAAAGAAATGTACTCAGTTAGACAACGTGTTCAAGCGTATAGTTACTTATACAAAAAATAAACAAATAAAGTATTCAGGCATTAGTTGAACCCTGAAAAGAAGCCAATTCAACACATTGATCATCAAGACAAAAAGGAGCCCAGATATGTGTGGGTGCGTGCTTGTGCACACATGCATGTGCTCTTGATGTAAAACTGAAGTGCTTTAAAAAAAATTGTTCTCGTTCTCCCACAAAAGTAGGATACATGAACAAGAGACACAGACATGACACGATACAAAAACAGTGCGACACATGAAAATTAAAAATAGTAGGACACAAACAAGGCAAGGACATGGAAGCATACAAATATATAATCCTACAAATAAACATATGCCATTTATTCGCATTATGATTTTCTTCTCCTACTGTTCTGTCATAGTTTTTTACTTCACAATTATATTCTTTTGACGTATAGGAAAGTGAACATCAGATGATTAAATTCTAGCAGCACATGTATGATGTCAACTGTTCTTTTGATTTATCTTTTCAAACATAAAGTTTGTACATTTAGGGGCAGTGGTGGAGCCAATTAAGGCCCAAGAGGAGCACATGCATCTCCTTAACTTTTTAAAAATTACACTTTCGCCTAAGGTTTTGAAAATATCTTTCAATTTGCCCGCTTAACAATTGTAAGTCATATATGCCCTCCTAAATTTGTTATATTTATAGCCAAACTCTTTTATTACTTTTTAAAAAATATATAGTACAATTTATCCATACAATTATATTTTGCTATAAAATTTCTTATATATATATCATATATATAATTCAATTTTTTTTTTTATTGTTTACTCAATTAAAAAAAGATTTCTTTTGTTGCCCTATAAGATCATTCGATACGTTAAAATTATCAAGATTTTGCTAAACAATGGATTGGTTGTTTGAATTATTAGGTTAAAAAATTTCCACATTTTTCTTCCAACGAAATCGATAAACCGTTGACTTGAACACAAGCATTGATTGACTCGTTATTTACTTCACAAGGAAATCTAAGAAAGCATCTTCTTTATTTGCATTTTACATTTTTATTTCATACACTCTAGAATTAAATGATACAATAGTTTGTTGTAGTGATATGTATTCTATTGTAATGGTTTTAAAATATTGATAATTGATTTACTTTATGAAACGAAACGAAACCAAACTAAATCTACCGATCCAATATTTTGTCTTAATATTTTTTTTTTTTTTGATGATCTGGTGTCTGGGCCAGCTTACGTGCACCTTGACTAATCCCAAGACCCAGGCAAAGCGCCCCTTCTAGGTGGATTGAGCAAATCTCAGGCAAAGCCCGAGGGCGTGGCCCCAAGGAGTTGATAACAGTTAGTGAGAAGTTAAACCTGAGATCTAGAAAGAGCACACTCCCAAGCTCCAAGCTGCACCCACTAGGCCAACCCCTTGGGGTTAATATTTTGTCTTAATATTGCTCCTCTCCAGCCAAAATTCTGGCTCCGCCACTGCTTAGAAATGTGTTTATTCCACTTTTGACAGCATTGGGAAATGCTCATCAAGTGCTAGTTGAGTGTCTGAGAAGTTCTGGCTGAGTCTAAAATTACGACAACTGTTTTCAAATTAAAGAGATGTCTAAGAAGTCTTCACAAGTGTCTAATAGTGTCAATATCCAACTCATTTCTAACAAAGACATATCTCCGAAGTGTCCATGCTACGTAATTCTCCACATTTGTGACTGTTAACAAGATGGCCATGAATCTATGATCAAGACAGTTCATAACTAAACTTAGGATTCAATTCAAAATAATACAAAACATAGCATGCAAACCAACTAATTTACAAAAAACCACAAATCAAACTCTCCTGCATCATTCATGGATGCCTTTCTGGGCATGCACGCAACTAAATAGTCCTAGAGTCCATGTGATATTATCCACAAGACGCTCCTAATCAATAACATAGCAGAAAACATTACAAGTCGAATAATGCTAACCTATGTTTGTTAGGTAGTTAGCAAACAAAAGGATGACCCACTTAGTGTGTTTTGCGGTTCATCATTTTATGGGAGCAGGCAAGATACCAATAATTTTCCACCAAAAGCACTAATCCATCAGCTATACTTCACTTATCAAAGCGTGATAAGTGAATTTCGAGTCTAGACAAATGTACCAGTTGAAAACTCCACGAGTCCAAAATGCATACATCTGGCATAAAAATTTCAACACATTTCTAATCTTAATAGTTTGATTACATTGTAAAACATAGAATACCCTCCAGACTAACGTAATTCAGTTGAGAAAATACTGACACAAATTCCATATATATATATATATATACATACATATACAGAAGTGTCATTCCCAAGTAAATTTATAGTTCAGACATTGCCACGACAAACCCACAAACCATAACACACCCAAATTCCAATACATAAACATTAAACTAAAAATTTCAACATAAAGTATCTTAATTGCGTCCAATTAGGTTGGTGAAATAGAGAATTCCAAAAGGGAAAAGCAATTGAAAGTGGAGCAATCTGAAGAAGAAGTAGTTGATGATGATGATGGTTACCATTTTGGAGGTAGGGACCGTATTCGGTGGCGGAGAGGTGCATCTTGATATCGTCTAGGGTTTCGCACTGGCAGAGATTGTTGTAATCGGAGGCGGTGAGCAACCCAGATCTGTATCCCCTCACGATCGCCTCCAGATAACCCCCGTGGATGTTGAACGTCATCGCTTCGAATCCGTACATTTTTTCTTCTTCTTCTGAGGATTGGGTTGAGACGAACAGATCTGAATTCCCAAATCAAAACAAGGATATATAAAGATTACTACGATATATATATGTATGTATGGATCGATCGATCGATCAATCAAGAGAGAGAACCTGAATGGAAGAGAAGAGAGGGTAAGAATATCGGGTGGGTTTGCGGGTTCTCCCTCTTATTTTTCCGGAGTATGAAGAAGAGGATACATGCATGACGCTGATTAGCTGACAAGCTCCAGTGGGCCTCTTGTTACCCGAATCCGGATTAATGTTGTGGTTGGCTGGGGGATTTAGGGAGGAATTTGGAAAGGAAAAGAGAAAAGGTGTGTGAAATTAGGTAAAATTTAGGCATGTTTTATTCACATTTCACCTACCTTTTCCATCTTCCTTTCCAAATCCCTTCTCAAATTCCTCACCAAACACATCATAACAGTCGTTCGGACCTTTTTTTTTTAATTTTTTAAATGACCCCTTATTAGAATTTGTCGGTTAACTTTGGAAAACTGCTTATTTTTAAGCACATACCAAATGAAATATTATTTTAATAACAATTATATTTTAAATTAAAATGATTATAATGGGTATCCAAAACATACTCTTAATATTATATTAAAATTTTCTCTATGCATATGTTTTTAAAATTAAAAAAAAAACCTAGTGCACATTTTTAAGATAAAAAATAAAAAAATTAAACTCTAATTTTTCTATTGTTTTTCACTTAAAATTCTATTTGCAAAATTTGAGTTTTTCAACTAATATTCTTTTCAATTTTGATAGATGTTTTGGTTAGGGAAGCACACAACAGGGGCTAAGTTTTTAACTATTTGATATCAAATCATCATGAGTTTGATTTTGCTGGTGCATGTATCATCCCTTCTCTTCATTGGTGCATTCTGTGAAAGAGATTTCAAAAACGGATGTTGTTAATATTGATTCATATTTAGCACCATCAATAGAAAGGTTGCAAGGATTGCCGTAGATGCTGTGGTGGAAGATATCGGGTAGGTTTGGTTTGTGTTTCTGAAAAAAATTTCAGAAATTTTCCCTACAAACAAATTTCAGAAATTTTCTTTACCAACAAATTTTTCAAAAAAATTTCCCAAAACACACAAACCAAACAAGTTTTCCAAACAAATCTCTCTCACACACACATCAAATCAATCACTTTTTCCAAAACTCTCTCTCAAAACAATTTTCCAAAACAAATTTCCCAAAAAACCAAACCAAACATGTTTTCGTACTTTTTATCTCTAAAACACATCTCTCAAACACAAACCAAACATACCCATCAATTCTGATCCCACCGTTCAGCAGAATGTGACCAAATTTTTTTACAAAATTAGAAACTCAAGTTTTGAATAAAACAATTAGTTTTAGAAATCAAGTTCCAAAAATCTGTGAAATTTTCGAAAGGTAATAGCCGAATAATGGATTTGTATATAGGAAACCAGTGTCGAATACACAAAATCAGAAATCTTCTGAGGAAAAAATGAGGGACTTTCAAACAATAGTATTCGTCAATGGAGTGCAAACAGATAACAACATAAAAGACGAAAGCGAAGAACAAGACAATGAGGAGATCGAGGCAATCGTTAAAGATCAGGGTAGGTCTAGCTTTGTCAGTCAGGCGTCATGATCATTGAAATCGCGTGCCAGACGCGACAGTTGAAGAAGACGAGAGAGAGAGAGAGGAAGAGAACATGGGAGATAGAGAAATGTGTATATCGTATATGTATATATTGTGTATATGTATGCCCTATATTGTATATATGTTATGTATATATATAGGTATATATGTATATGCATCTGTATATATATGTGTATTTATATGTCTAGCTGTATATGTATGTATATGCATCTGTATATGTATATATATGAATATATTTGGTATGTATATATGATGTATGTGTATGTACACTGATGTGTATGTATATATATTAATGTATGTTGTATGTGTACTGATGTATGCTGCATGTATACTGATGTATTTGTGCATCACTTAAATACAGTTAAAACCTTTCCCATTTCCGTATAAGATACAGTTAGGTACACCTGTTGGTTACATCGCCTTTTGTCCTTTCACATGAAACATGTTAAGAGTTGAATTTTATTCGGTTAAAACCTTCTCCTTTTCTATTTGAGATACGGTTAAGTACGCCTGTTGATTACACCACATTTTTCATTTTCTCCTTTTAAGTGAAACGTGTTAAGATTTGAAGTTTACTCAGTTAACAACTTCCCCCTTTCCGTATGAGATACGGTTAGGTACACCTGTTGGTTACACTACCTTTTCTCCTTTCATGTGAAACGTGATAAGATTTGAAGTTTATTCGATTAAAACCTTTCCGCTTCTCGTATGAGATATGGTTAAGTATGCCTGTTGGTTACACCACCTTCTCTCATTTGACATGAAACGTGTTAAGATTTGAAGTTTAGTCGGTTAACACCTTCCCCCTTTCTGTATAAGATATGGTTAGGTACGCCTATTGGTTACACCACATTTTCTTATTTCACGTGAAACGTGTTAAGATTTGAAGTTTATTCGATTAAAATCTTCCCCCTCTCCGCATGAAATGCGGTAAGGTACGTTTGTTGGTTACACCACATTTTCTTCTTTCACATGAAATGTGTTAAGATTTGAAGTTTATTCAATTAAAACATTCCCCTTCTCCATATGAAATATGGTTAGGTACGCCTGTTGGTTGCACCACCTTTTCTCTTTTTGTGTGAAATGCGTTTGGATTTCAAGTTCATATTTCCTCCTCTCGCGCAAGATGCGTTTTGATCTCAAGTTCATAATTACTCCTCTCGCATAAGATGAATTTGGATCTTAAGTTCACATTTCCTCCTCTCACGTAAGATGCGTTTGGATCTTAAGTTCATAATTCTTCCTCTCGCGTAAGACGTGTTTGGATCTCAAGTTCACAATTTCTTCTCTCACATGAGACGCATGTAGATCTCGATTTCACATTTCCTCCTCTCGTATAAGACGCATTTGGATCTTGATTCATTTTTTTTCTTCTCTTACGTGAGACAATCTCGAGTTTACTTGGTTATACCTTCTCTCCTTTCGTGTGAGACACGGATGGGCTTGCTTGTTGGTTAGGCTTTATTTCACTCGTGTAAAACACGTTTATTTGCATTGCATCCCATATTATGCTTCATATCATTTGTATGAGGTTTGCCTTGCATATTAACTCTTGTATGTCATTGCATAGTCATGAATTTTCAAAAGAAAAAAAAAAAGGCTACGCGAAACGTGAAAGTCCAACTTTCAATTGGATTAGCATATCATTTGCATCTTGCCCCTGAGCTATACTGGTTTGATTCCTTGCAAAGGGATATGTAGGCAACCCTCGGGTTCAACCAGTTGTATTTGCATCTTGTTTCTTTGCCAAAGTCTTACGGCCTTGTCAAAAAGGTTGTCTTCGGGCTTTGACATTCACTCACGTCATGAATTGACTTCGAGCTCTGTCAAAGAGGAGCAACTCTAGACACCTCATTTTGACCGGCCTTAAGACTTAGGCACTTTCTTTTGATCACCTGATGATGAAAATTGGAATATGTTATTTTATGAATTTCTTAGTAGACAAGTCAAATTTAAGCTTTAATTCCAACCTTACACCCATTTTGATCAAACTATTTTAGACCTATTAAAAATCTTTTTTTGCATTTTTCTTGTCCAAAAAATTTAGCAGTTTTGGAAAAATTGGCTTTTCAAAAAAAAGAAATAGGTCTTGGCTCTTCAAAAACTGAATGGGTTTTGACTCTTCAAAATTGGCTTCTCAAAAAAAGGAAGAAGTGTTGGCTTTTCAAAATTGACTCTTCAAAAAATGAAAGGGTCTTAGCTCTTGGCCTATATATAGAAGACTATTAGAGCTATGAGGGGAGGCCTTAGTTTTGATCAAAAGAAAGTTTATTTTGTCAAAATTGAGATAAAATACAAAGTGAGATATAAACCTCTTATCCTTCACTGATATTCCATTGATATACACCACCCAAAATTCCACTAAAGCTAAAACTCAAAACTTCTTGCTGAGATTCTAGAGCATACTCCATAACTGTGAGGGTGAAAAGAAGAAAGTTTGATAAATCAAAAAATCCACCATTTCCTCCAAAGGTGAATTTTTGCAATCTTCTCATTTATTTTCTTGTATTTTTTATTATTTTAAATATGTGATATTTACTGGTGTACATAAACTGTTGTAATTTATTACTTTAAATAAACTATTGTAATTTATCGCTTTGAATGGTTAGTACCACACCGCCTAAATAAACTATTATAATTTACTGCTTTAAATGGTCGGTCAAAACCACCTAATTTGTTAAAAATATGGCCCCGTCGGATAAATAGTGGCCGATAGTGAATAATAATCTCCGGTGATGTCCTCTAACGGTAAATAGTAACCCCAACGATGAATAGTACCTTTGGCGATATATATTGACCACGGATGAAAAAATGTCTGATAAGATGAGTAATGACCAATGAGGCTGAATAGTACCTGCTGCGGTGCATAATGCTATCGGCGATGAATAGTACTCCGCCGAATAAATAGATGCTCCCAAAAAATAAGTTTTTCTGGGCGAAATAGAGCAGTCAACAGCGGACAGAATAATTTTCAGTAGATGAATAGTGCTCCGCCGGATGAACAGTAATCGGCAAATGAATAATAACTTTATTTTTATTTTTTTTATCTTATTCGTATGATTTGTTAGTTTCAATTCGTGTTCTAATAATCTCCCAATCTCACATTTTTTTCTATTTGGTTTTATAATTATTTAGTGCTGTAATTATTCAGTCTTGTAATTACTCTTTAGTTGCATTTCATGAGTGAATTGCATTAGGATTTTGTATATAAGATCATGCATATTTCACTAACTTTGTTTTTGTAACTGTTCGTGGGGCATCGAAAAATATGTAAGTTGCTATGCTTTAGTATCCCCTTTTTGTGTGTTTTTCTTACTATGTTTAATATCCTATCATGTGGATATTTTCTTATTTGATATATCTCTATGAATGCCAATGGATGAAGGTTGTGTTGTTCAATTTGGAATAATATCGATTTTCGTGTTTGTCAACTCAATTTCTGTTGATTTGAACATTATTCAAATCATTTCAAAATATATTAAATCAAGTTGTTCCAAAATGAATGACACAATCTATACTTGTTTGCTTTCACATAGTAATTTTTAGGATTATTAATAATTGGAACATGAACATATAAAGTTAATAAAACTCATATCATGGTTTAGTAGAAGCCAATCTTTTGATTGGGTGAGGGAGGGTCCTCAATTAATGACCTTCCCCTTTCATACCTAAGGTTCCGAGCCAAGCATCCTTGGTTATAACAAACAGTGGCCTTGGCTCGAGTCATGGGTTTCTTAATTTTCTGAAAATATTAGGTGGTAACTCTGAGATCTAATGATGTAGTCCATTTCTGGCAAAGATTTTACAATAAAATGGATTTTCTATAAAAATTACTGGATTTGGACTCTCATTTATGTTTCACATTACATTCATGAGACTAGATCAAAAAACAATCGACAGTTTGAACTTTTTAATGTGCACAGGTACCCTCCCTCCTCGGCGCGAGCGATGTTACATAGGCAGTTATTACTTTGAGAAGTCGGAGAGAGTTAGAGCCTCGACCAGTTGCATCTAATGCAACTAGGGCTAAGAATGGTGACAACTGTGGTAAAGCCAATAAGAGCAAGGGTGATAAGGAAACACGTAAGGGAGATGACTTGACCCCTAGTATTGCACATAAGTCTAAGGCACCATATGTGCCTAAGGCACCCTTTCTCCAATGCCTTGATGCACCATCCCCTTTTAATAAGAAGGCAGCATCCATGAAAGCAATAGTGGATGTAACGCCTCGAAATAATTACAATATACCCATCTTATAACAACTAATAAATAACAAAACAATTGATTTGATAAGCTTTTATTAATCAGAGTTTGATATACAAAAAGTGACACATGCGATATACATTCAAAAAAAGTACATTCTGAATCTGCAGCATGTGTTACAAGATAGCGAAAACAAATGAAAACTAAACAGATAATCATATGCCTTAAAGGCTTACATCTTTCCAAGTCAATGCTTGGGTACATCAAAAGTGAGTCTTAAGCTCAATACAAATAAAGCCCTAGGCTTGTATAAAATTAACTACAAAAAATACAACACTGAGCCTTTAGCTCCACAGTCCTCCAAGCTAAGTCCTTGGTGGAGGCATATCACTAGCACTTGAAAATGTTTTCCCACATAGGGTGAGCTAAAGTCCAATAGAAATGCTACAACACAATGTATAAATCTTAACAAAGTCATAAGGTTTTATACATATGTAATGCCCATACCAAAATGTTTCACTTTTCTTTCCAAAACCATGACATGCCAAGTTTATATCATAATTCTCAAAATCATGCCCATTATAATAGAAAACAGGGGGAAAATCTCAAACCAGTACAACCATTCATGGATATTTCGTCCACGGTAAACCGTCAAACGGCATCCATGTAAACGTAGCCCATAAGGCACTACTATTGCCATTTTATAGATATTTCGTCCGCGGGAACCGGCACCCATGTGTACGTGCGTTTTTTGGGACTTTCACCCTAGACACACAAGCCAACTTGATTTGGTGATACACCTCTTTCCAATGTTCACCCCTTTTTCTCAATATCATATACATTTTTGAATGTAGTAAATAAGCAACAATGTTTAATGCACATGGATGAGAATTTAGTTTTAATTCACCTAATTCTCATGCAATTTCTACATCTAACTCCACCCTTGTCATTATCATCATTTCAATTTTACAATTTCCATATCAATTCCATTTTCTTTTTACAATCTCAAACATTCACGTTTTTGGGCAAAAACCCCTTTCTCTTTGAAAATCAATTTCAATGTAGGAAATTCCTCATTTCAACATATATCAATCCCAATTTCATACCCACACGTTTTTCCAAGAGACCATTTGAAAACCCCTCTTTATCATTTTAATTTCAAACCCTAGGTTTTACCAAAACAACCCGAACCATTATAATCCTTTGAAATAGCAAATAACTAAGGTAAAACTTATATAAGAGTGTGGAGAATCCCTACCTCAAGCTTATAAGACGAGAGAGAGAGTAAAGAGACTTCAACACTGCCGAAACCCAACTTTGTTCAGATGAAAATGAAGCTCTAAGTGAGCTCTACCTTATTCTCAAAGGGAATAGGGTAGAGAAATCATTGGATCTAGGTGTTTTAGAAGAGAAAAGGTGAGTTTTAGAGAGATAGAGTATAGATCTAGGGTTTTTAGAAAGTTTAAAGAGAGAGAGTGAAATGAAAAAGTGATGTAAAAAGTGACTTTTACAGACTGATAGACGCGTAGTCCGCTCGAGAGACTGTTGGGACCCTGAACCACTCCCCGTACTGGATAATTGTGGACAAGACCTCTTTATATGCCCCGACTGTCCACAATGATAGCATGCGGGTGATTGACCCCTACCTTGGGATTGGCTTCGAGGACGAGCTGACTGTTGAGGGTTCAAATCTTGCTTACACTCCGATGCCTTGTGGCCTTGCTGGCCACACCTAAAACAAGTAACACGGCTATGACCCGTATTCCCCGAACTCTGCATAGAAACAAACCCCGAAGACTTGGTCAGTTGGGGTAAAGACTAGAAAGAAGAAGAACCTCTGGATTTCTTGGAGGATCCCGTATCGCCCTGGGGTTCTGTATAGCACCTCTTATGTTTTACCTCAATTCCTCTGCCTCTAGCATAATTTCTACATGTTTCACGGCCTCTACCAGCCTGTCATACTCTCTGTACATGTTGCCCATCACCTTTGTCAAAATCTTGGGCCTCAACCGCTTCTCCAACTCCAAACATCAATGTTTCTCAATCGGTACAAGTTCAGGTGCAAAGTGTGCCAAATTGGTAAATGTGGCCTCAAATTCTGCCACTGGTGTATCAAGTTGTCTAAGCTCCTCGAACTGTTTCCTCAACCTCTCCTTAGCCGTGGGAGGCAAAAACTTTTCCTGAAAGGCATGGGTAAAGACCTCCCAAGTTTGTTCGACTCTCATCTTAACAGATTTCCACCATTGCCTGGCTTTCCCTTTGAGTTGATAGGCCACCAACGCCACTTGAAGCTCTCTATTATGGATGTCCAAAATCTCAAATGACTTAACAATTTGTTCTAACCATTCATCGGTTTTCATGGGATCGGGCTCGCCACTGAACTTGGCAGGGTTGGAGCGAAAGAATTCCGTCTTCAAGAAGGAGGTTCGACTTTCTTTCTCTATTGTCCTCGTCGCTTGCTCGGCTCGAAGTATCTTCGTGGACTCTCAAAAAGCCCCAGCCATTTCTCAGGCTAGTGCCCCTATTGCATCTTGGGTCGATAGAGCAACCATGTTGTTTTGCCCTACCCCTTCTTCTTAAGGTGGATGATCTTGTTGAGCCGGAATACTTCGACCACCCCAGTGAGGTCTACCACGGCCTCTGCTACGTCCAAACATCCTATATAAAGTAAGAAAGAGAAATATTAACTCACAATTCGCGCACCCACACGCCAATCCACACATCACACTTGAACAGTCACATCCCTATCCATCTATTCACTAAGCATAAAGCAATCCACTTAAGCACATAAACACATAGAGCACATACAGATCATTCTCCTAAGATACCGACTTGTTCCACAACACTCAAGGACTTCCAAATGGAAAAAGCATTGATCAAGTGGCTTTCCATGGGGACTTCGATGAGAGTAATAGACACAAATAGTATCTTAGAAACTTGACCCCATACCCACATAGTCACATAAGCACATAAACACAAAATGTACAAATGTCTCATCCCAACATAAGAACCCATTATGGCATAAGTCACACCCACGAGCTCCAAGTATTCAAACCCGGTTAGCTCTGATATCAAATTGTAATGCCTTAGAAATTTAGGTGTCCCTATCAAATATGCTCATATGGGGATGACCAATGTAGAAGAGAGAGAATCGGTCCATAATAACATTGATAAAATTTCATAACTATCTCTTCCCCATTAAACTATTCCGGTCATTACATTATGTGTTTGATTTCATCTATCAATAAAATAATGGTTCAAAAGACAATGGTAATCTAAGGAAAGAGCCCAAAAGATAAACATCCTTTCAAGGAGTGTCCTTGAATACACAAAAATGGAATCTAAGTTCCCAAACAAAAAGAGCTCGAGGCTTAACATGAAACAACAAAAAGGAGCTTTCGTGCCCCCATCCAAAATCCTTCTTCAAGTCAATCACTTGGGTGACGTATCCACATCGTTTCCTGAAAAATGGTTAGTTTAGAGTGAGCTAATGCTCAGTAGAAAATACATTTAACAAGTTATATAAATAATTGAGATGCATATGATCATGCCATGCACATGTTAGACTTAAATTCCTATTTTCTCTTTCAAAACAAAAAATGTTCAATGTATGATTTCCATTCAAAGTCTCATCCGCAACCGTGGGGTAGTAAATACACTATGACATCGAAGTAAGAGTTGCAAAGTCATACATATATATAGTTTTATGGACAGAACATATTTCCCCGTTTGTTGACTCTAACAACGGCGAAGCGATAGGCACCCAAAACGTTTCTCTTTCCACTTTTGTCGACTTTAAAAACGGTAGGCTTGTAGACACACAAAAATCAAGTTTTTCCACATTCGCTAACTCTATAAACGGCAGGCTTCGTGGACACCCCAAAAAAAAATAATCTTTCCTACATTCATCCAGCGATATACACAGATAAGATAATTGGGTGCCTTGACTCCCCACGCTGGTACCAAATAGAACACACAGCCCAGTACCAAAACCCGACTCAACTACCCAGACTCATATGCTATTTACCCCCCTTCCAACACTTTTCAAACATCTGCAAAATTGCAGGATCACAAAAGAAATTATGATGCACATGATGCATAAGTTTTCAATTAAATTTTCCCTAAGGTTTGTTCAATCCACAACAACATTAATACTATCAACAACTAAAAGATTCCTCCAATCTCAAAATTTCCTCAATCTCAACATTTATCGATCTCAATACATATACCCAAGAGCTCCAAAAATATCATATCTCAACACCATTTCCATAATCCTTTACCCAATTTCAAGATTTAAGAGTCAATTTGGCCAAATCCATTATTAAATCAAATTTGAAAATTAGGGTTTTGGAAAAATTGGGGCTTTCCCCTTCTTTACACATGAAGAGTCAATATTCATCATTTCTAACAATAATCAAGAAGGATATGCATAAAAAAAATAAATAAATAAAAAATAAAAATTCAAACATAGGGAAGACCCATTTTTATTCAACAAACCCACTTTATATCACGAACTCATCTCATACATTACTATAATTAAGAAAATATCACATATATATCTCAAATAATAAATATATCAAGTTAAATGTACCCCTACCTCAATATTGAAGGTAAATGATGAAAACCCAACTTCAATCTCCAAGAAATAAGAGAAACAATCGGTAATGCTTTTGATCTTGGCTTGATTTTCAACCTTCTTGGAGGATATAAGGTAGATCTTGGTAGAAATCAAGGGAAATCAAGTGTTTGGGGCTAGGGTTTCAGAATAAGGTTGCTAGAGAGAGAGAGAAGAGTTAGAAAAAGTGAGAAAAAGAAATGTTTGGGTCGACTTTAAGTGTGCTGACTCAACCAGACCGCTCGAGCAAACTTTCCATCGCTCGAGCGAAGTACCGAAATACAAGGGGTCCACTCGAGCAGTAAACACAAGGTCTCAGAAGTTTTACAAAGATATATTGAAAATACTGAGAGCTCGAATTTTACACTCAAGCGATCATTCCTTCGCTCGAGCGGTCTCGCCTGCAAACTTGTGAGATACTGGAAGCTGCGAATCTCCACTCAAATGGTCATCCAAAATAGATTTTTACAAAAAATAATGGTTTGACATTTGTTCGATACTAAACTTTCAAACATATGTCAAAAAATCAGCAAACTCCAACTGAATTAGAAGTAGTAATTCAACATAGCCTAATCAAACTAAACAATTGCCGATCAAAATGGGTTTGTTCGGCCAAACAGTTCCAAGCATGGATGAAAAAATTCAGCACAAACGTTCCAAGCAAATAATCTTATTTTGGTAGTCCAATGCCAAACAATACTCAAACAGATTCACAAATAAAGGTCCATGAAGTCAACATTAATGAACAAAATTCAAAAGAATCATACTTCAAAACAATCAACAATAAATTTATACTAGGATAGAAGACTGTTTTAGTCACTAAAGTATGTGTTATTTATCATTTTAGTCCCCCAAGTTTCATTTTTATCATTTTAGTTCTCAAAGTTGTTAATTTGATCCCATCTCTAACGTTCAATTAAATTGATAACGGGAAAAATATTTTATATTTGATGAATAGACAATTTTGGTCCCTAAAATGTGTCTTTTGTCATTTTAATCTTTTAAATTTCAATTTTGTCATTTTGGTCCCTAAAGTTGTCAATTTAAGCTAGGACCAAATTGATAATTTTGATGACTAAAATAACAAAATTGAAACTTAAAAGACTAAAAAATGACAAGAAATACATACTTTGAGGACTAAAAGAGTCTTTTATCTATATTATTGTTATTAATATAGACAGTTGTTTTGTTTATAAAAATATATATATATATATATATAGACATTAGACCTAGGACCAAATTGACAACTTTAATGACCAAAATGACAAAATTAAAACTTAGAAATTAAACTGACATACAACATATATTTTAGGGACTAAAAGTATCTTTTTTCTTTATACAAAAAAGGTGGGTTCAAGGTTAGGGAGGTGGCATCGGAGGAGGCGAGGGGCAGGGAAGGACTGAAGAGGGCTGGCGTAGACGATTGTGATAGTGAGGGGTTGTCGGAAGAAGAGTTGGTGGAGGTGCGGGGTCCAAAGAAAAAGGATATATTTTAGGTGGGTGGGGAGCAAAGAAATAGAGGATCAAAAGCAAAAAATAGATTGATATTTAGCAGCACTCATATGTAAAACCTTTGTACGGGCTCATACAGATTTCTTGATATACAATATAAAAATAAAAAATCAAGCCATGACAATTATTTTTGCTTTAACATTAAAGATCTAGATGGGTCCAACAATACTGGAATACTGCAACATGGGTTCTGGTTTTGAAAATTATTGAGTTGTTTTGAAGTAATACTCTATTCTATATTGAGTTGTTTTGGAGTAATGCTCTATTTTTGAGTGAAAAAAAAAAAGATTCATATAACTTATTCTATTTTATGAGACTTAAGGTTTGATTTTGTTTGGTTTACGTTATTCTGTTTATTAATTGACACTTTATATGTTATTTTCTGATTGTTCAAACTAATAATTATTAATTTGAAGTGTCACTTAGACTTGTTTTTTAAAAACATTGTATAATTTCATATTCTACACACGTTTTCTCAAGATAGAATTAAGTCATAGCTTAACTTCAACCCTACTGAAGGCGTATTGGCATTGAACCCGTGCTCCATGATTAATAGATTCTTCCTTGAGCACTATTCTAAGAAATTTCATGTCACACGTGACAATATCATAAAGTGATATGGATCATCCATTTATATGGATCTCACAAGTTACGTGGACTCATATAAATAGATGGTCCAAACTATTTTATGACATAATCACATTACTGTCACATGTAACAATGCATAATTGTTCATTCTAGCAAATCATAGAGTACGTCTTTCTATCACCCCACCAACAATGATTGAGACCCCTCTTTTTTGGAGACCCCCACAACCCCTTTTGAATCACAGCCATTAATGGTGTAGACCCTACACATACACGAGTGAGTCTCACATATGGATCAACAGTTGAGATCCAAAGGTGGTTGTGGGGGTCTTCAAAAAAAGGAGATCCCAAGCATTTTTCATCACCCCAAAGTGAAAGATAAAGTATTTTATCTAATGGTATGCCACGTGTCATAGATGATGTGATATTATTCTTTTCTTTATTAATTGACATTTAATAAAAAATGAGACCGATATATGATGTGACTGAACACTCAACAGCTCAAGTCAAATAAAACATGACTTCTCAAATCCATTTTAATTACATGTTAATAAATAAATAAAAACTATCATCTTAATTATCATTACATAAAATATTTTCTTAATAGAGTGGGTGCATACAGATTTTATATTCTTAGCCTTGTGCTCCAATGGAGTGTGGTTCATAATTTGCCTTTTTGCAGGACTGCGAAATGGGTCGAATCATATGCCAATTTAGTGGCAGACACAGACCATGCATGGTTGCTGCACTCCATGAAAAAGGAGAATCTATTGGGAAGATCTTTGATTGTTTGTTCAAGTCATATGTATTATCATCATCATCATCATTCAACTTTAAAAATTACTGGTAAACAAAAGCAAGAGAATATCATATCAAACCCTAACACCATAACTTTAGTTGCATTATAATAAACCCTCTCCTTAATTATGACATTAGGCCCACGCACCACCACAATCTACCAAGATACACTTAAATATATGTTTATTACAAAAGCTTCCCCCACTATTTGGAGAATTCAAGAACCCACAAATGACATTTACATAACAATAATGCTATGAAAATAGAAAAAATAATTCAAAAAGTAAGTAAAAAATAAAATATGTGATTAAGAGATCACTTTTTGAACTATTTTCTAACTCAGTAGCTATTTCTTTCTTCTTCTTTTTTTCTTAGTCAATTGATAGGATAGTAATTACAAATATAATAAATATTATATCAAATTAGACAATTACAATTCAACAATAGCTAAAAAGTTCAACACTCACAAGTCCAAACTTGGAAAGAAATAAACTATATACAACCCCTATCATAGGGGAAAAATAAACTCCATAAAAGATATTAAACTCCTCTCCATAGGAGTTGAACTCACAATCTCACACACTTGATTACTCAGTAGCTATTTTCTTTACACAAACATTAGAGTAGTTATATTAGACAAAAGAAAGGCCAGTCTCAATCCAACACCCAAAAAAAAAAAAAAACGTTTTAAGAAAGGCTTTAAATATGCTTTCTTTCTTTCTTTTAGAGGTTAGGAATCTTAATTTCTAAGGCAAACTATTTTATATATGAAAAATCCTTAAAATTCTTAAAATAGTACTTTTAAATATATTTATAATGACATGAATTGTTGCATATCAGTTGTTGATATATTTAAAAATCAATCAACTAAAACTCAACTCTAACAATGTCAATGTAAATAAATTTAATAATAATATTTTAAGAACCTCTAGCATTAATGGTGAGTCATGGCCATCCACTTCATGGATATGCTACTTAGTGTTTGGGGAAGAATCAGAGGCTTCACAATCCAGCACTAGACCCCTCTTCTTACTGAAACCCCTACCTGTACTAATACAAGTGTCCTGGCATGGAGGCCGCCGCGATAGGGGAGAAGGGATGGTCACCGGTGGGATCTCAGTGGAGTTGAGTTGGGGAGGAGGGTGCTGCCACTGTGGGAGCGGTGCTGCTAGGAGGAGCGTTTGTAAGAGCGGCCCTGCTTCCATCACCGCCATCAAAAACTTCCCATTTTCCGGCAATGGCTTCTTAAGTACTAACTTGTCTATCAGTTGTGGTGGTGATGGCGATGCAATGATGTTTTCATCAGAATCCGAAGATGAAAATCCATTGCTAGTGGTCCCGGATGAAGGGGCAGCATCTAATTGTCCTTGTTTTTGTTTTTGTTGGAATATGGCTTCCTCTAGTAGTAGCATTTGGCATTGTACCTTGGCTTCATCTCTTTCTTTGATGGTCTTTGTCAAGAGATGATTGAGATGGGCCAGTTCATCTTCTTTTCTTGCAATCGCCTCATGAGCAGATAGAATTGTTGTCTCTAGCTCCAAAGTTGTGTACAAGAGACAATGCTTTAACTCCTCAATTCCCTGACAAAAGTACATCATCAAATGAAGAATGCCCATCACTCCAAAAGAAAAGAAAACCAAACGAAAGCCAAACACTATATGAAGAGAGTTTTGTGTAAGGAAAAGAAAATTTAACAAAAATTTAGCCTCCGTTTCATTTACTTTTCTCTTCCTATTTTCGTTCCCTCTGCAAACCTCTTCTCAAATTCTTGATTCAATCACAGCCTAAAGTTTCAATGAAAAGAAAGTCTAGATGAGATGTCTTACCTCTTCTTGGTAGTAATAGCCCCAGCTAAGTGGACTACAGTGATCCTCCATTTCTTTTAATGCTTTGTATAAAAATCAGAGAATAAATAGAGAGATATATATAACTACTTGTGGTTTCTTTCACTTCTTATAAGATATGAAGAACTTGCTTTTCTCTCTCACTCTTCATCTTTCTTTCATGAGACATGGGGTAAGACAAAAACATAAAAGGCCCAAAAGCATGAAAAGGCCATAATGCTTGTTTAAAACTTTTATATTCTTGGTGCACAAGCACCATAAAGCACCATAATAAGAGAATGAGAATGTGAATTCGGAAACACAGTAGTCGAAGATGGCATCTATGTAGACATATACATACGAGAAAGTAATCCTAGAACTGTTGTGCAAATAGGACTTGATGGTTCCCATTTGATAAGAATTTTATTTGTGGTGGGGTCAGAACCCGACATCACATCAAAAATCTCAACTGACTTATAGTTGAGGCGCCCCCACAAGTCCCATACTCCCAAAATGCCTCCACACATGAGTGATTATTTAGTATTTTCGAAATATGAACACGTGGTATTCCGTTTTAAGTGGTAGGGAGAGGTAGAAACCCACGATTTATATTAAGGATGAGGAATAATATAAAACTAAATAATTAATGATTGACTTAAAATATGACCACGTAGTATTCCAAGATTATTGAATAATTTTACTCCACATGCGGCTAGAAACCCAATCTCCAGAATTTAAGAGTTATGAAGTGATGCCATTGGTCAAATGGATCAGAAGTTTGAAACTAATATTTGACATTCCATAATCAATATATGCCTTCGAAAGACGATGATACGTTTTCTTACTTAACTTTAGTTTCTTACAAAATTGTCTAGAATTCAACCAAAGTCAAATTTAACTTATGTAATTCAATAGTTTTCATATTATTCATATCTATCATGTTAGCTGCAATAAAATTTTGAGAAATTTCAAATCCCAAATTACTAAGAATTGCGGGGCAAAATCATATATGGTTCTTATTTTCTCTAGCGTTTACGGTTCATGTTGCCTTCATATTTTTCTCGACTAACTCTTGGATAACAACCATGGCATCTAAATCTTGATGAAAAGAAAATGGCATATTGACCATGTAATCAAATCAAAGCTATATGTCCATAAAAAGGCCTGTCTGCAAATGTCAAACTTTAAGATCTATTTGGATTTGCTTGAGTTACTTATCCTAGAACTCATTTTTTCTTTAATATTCACAAATTAAAGCCTATTAAAGCAGCATAATACAAATAGGTTAGATTCAAGTCTTGGACCAGTCCAATCCACTAAGCCCAAGTCCAAGTGGGTCGGATGAATGTGTAAGGCTAGTCCAAGCCACGATGCTGGGCTGGGTCGGGCTAAGCTACTAGACTTAATCCGTGGACCGAACTGATGGGTCGAACCCATCATTAGAACCAAAGTGGGCCGAGCCAACACAAAGATATCCAAATGGGCTAGCACATCTTTACAAGTAGTCTTACAAAAGACTGAACCGAAGCACAACGGTATCGAGCTAAGGGAACCTCTCAGAGAAACGTGGAAGCTATGAATGCATATGAAGGTTGCCACCTTAGCTGGTCCCCTCCCCCTAGAATCATGGAAATAGTTAATCAAAGGAATGTAATCTGTTATATGCATGGTTATAATGAGCACATGGATTCATCATCAACTACCTGGTGGTCTCCTACCTTGAGCAATGCTAAGGGCGCCTTGAAGCACTAAAGCTCCATGAAGGTATGAAACTCATCTCATAACAACTCTACTTAATTGAAGACATTCTTTCCTTTGCGCTCTACATCTAGAGAGAGTTCTTTATCTTCTTCGATCACTCATTTCCATGCTGGAGGGGTTTTCTGGCCAACTCTGACCGGGCAACTCTGAAGGTACTCTGTGTTGCAAGTTCTCAGTTCCTAAATAGTCTTGCAGAGCTCCGATCTACTTTTATCTAGTGCGAGATCCGATTCGCACACCTATGCTTCTTATAGAGATGGATGCAATTACCAGGATCATGAGTTTTCTTTTTTCTCTTTTTCTTTTCTTTTTTTTCCTTCTTTTACTTTCTAGAAAAGTTACTGTTGGGATGAATGAGACCAAATATTTGACAGGAGATTCCTCAGTCAGACTAGAAGGCAAAAGTTCAATGCAGTGAAATGATTACGGTCATTGGATCAATGAAGCTCTTTTTTTTTTTTTTTTGGCCTTTAGGAGCATATGCTTAGGTTTTCTTTTTGACTAACAAGGAGCCTCAGATGGATAAGATGACGTCAGTTGTTTCATAGTTGAAGTTCACACTTAAAATTGGGTGTTTTTAATGAAAATAAATTATTTATTTAATAATCACAATTTATATTATTTAAAATTTGATGTAGCTCTTAAAATAGGCTAAGTTTTTAAATAACAGATTTCTTACTTCATTTTGTTGAGTTTTAAATATGATTTTGAAAACAAAAGCCTTTTTGCCAAATGCTCTATTAAACAAACACAGGATGCCCTGCATAACTTCCTGAAGTAAAATATTGTCTAATTAGATCATGAATTACTAGTCCGTGTACTTGGTCCCAAGGAAAAGTTCAAAACATCTATATTGTTGTCATATTCATGCGAAAGTAAATTGTAAAAATATAAAGAGAAATGTTAGGAATCATGAAATTTTTTTCATGAAAATGATCAAGAAAATTTTATGACCCTTAGATTACCTTGATTAGTATGTGGTGCTTTATTCTAAGTGTAATCCAAAGGTCACAAATCTTTCATGATCATTTTCATGAAAGACTTTTCATGATACCTAGCATTGCTGATAAAGTATTTTTGAAATATAAAGTATTTTTGAAAATAGGGTTGTTTGTTTTTAGGGCGAATTACATTAATAGTCTCTATAGTTTGGGATTCGTGTCATTTTGATTATTGACTTTTCAATTATGACACATTTGACCTTCAATTTTAAATTTTATTCCACATAAGGACAATTACAGATATCATTGATCAAATTTCAAGGGCAAAGTCATCAATTTGATAAAATATAAACTAATTTGATAAAAATAAATGTCAAAAAGATATATTTGAATTTTTAAAATTATTTATATTCACCAAAGATAAAATTATGTAAAATTGATAAATTTTTTACACTTTTATTTAATTCTTTTACTAAATTAATTTTTAATATGTTTTTGGAGATGATCTTGTAATGGGTGATTATTTTTATTTTCATTAAATTAGTTTCTATTTTTCAAAAGTGAAATATGACGACAACTTTAATATCATTATTAAACCAATCAATTAAATCAAAAAATCCAAAACTAAAAATATTTCATATATTAAATATTATATATCGATTGCACATTAAAAGTCTAACAATCATCCATTATATAATTATCATCCAAACACATAATAAAAATTAATTAGATAAAAATGTAAATAAATAAATATGTAAAATATTTATCATTTTTACATAATTTTATCATTGGTGGGTAGAAATAATTTTTAAAAATTCAACAATATTTTTTTGACATTTATTTTTGCCAAATTTGTTTATATTTTATCAAATTGATAATTTTGCCCTTGAAATACAATAATGGTATCTTCAACTGTTCTTATTTGAAGCAAAATTCAAAATTCATTGTCAAATGTGTCATAATTGAAAAGTCAAAAACAAAAGTAATACAAGGCCCAAATTATAGGGACCGTTAGTGTAATTCACCATTGTTTTTAACAAATCTTTTCAAAAACACTTTTAAAAATTATTCTACCTATTTGATTTATACTTCTTATAAGTAGTATATCCCACTTTGATATTGGCCCTATTTGGTGTATTCTTTTTCTTAGATACTCTGTTTGATATAATTTCTTATAAGTTAAAAGTTAATAATTAAAAAAAAAAATTAAAATCACCTCTTTCTCAGCTTTCACTCAACTATTTTCACTTTATTTAGGAGGAAGAGAAAAAAAAAATCACCAACATATGAGGAGTGCAAATGTATGTATGGTGAGGTACAAATGAAAGGCTGTGGAGATATAAGTGTCACTTGCATCCCCTATGTTAGTTATTTTTTTCTCTTCTCACACCTCCAATGTAGTTTCCCTTTATTTAAGCTATTTATACTTGATAAACTCTAATCAAAAGATTCATCAAATAATCTAAAGTAAACTCTCAATTTAAAATAACTTAAAATTAACTCATTTAAACTGTAATAAATAAGATCAATATACTAATACTATAGCTTTGATCGCATTGTCTCTTCTCTTCCTAAAGAGTAATGTTAAAAATCTTTAAAATTCTATTAAATATTTTACCTGAGATCCACACCATTTGAATCTTATATAAATCTCAAACTTATATAAAATATTTAATAAAAATTTTAGTACAACTTTTAAAATGGGCAACATTTTTGCTTCGGAAATCCATTAGTCAAGAGAGAGGATATCCATCAGTCAAGAGAGAGAAAAAGGCAAGAGGAAATAATGGTAGGCTCCTGATGGTGGAGAGCACTTTTTCGACGACAAAGTAAATAACCTTACAAATAAAGTAAAATAAAATGTTTAACGGATTCCCTTTTTGACCCAACTCTCACCACTCAAAAACGCGTTCCGCCATTCATTATCAGTACTCTACTTTAGGGGTCTGTGCAAAAATATTTGGTACAAATTTTTTTTATAATTTATTAAAAATAATTTAAATATATTTTTTTTTGAAAAAAAAAAGAAAAAAGATTAGTTGTAAGCTAGGTAAAAGTGTTTTTAACTTTTACTTTTGTTTGTCAATTTTTAATTTACAATTATATTTTTTAGTTTAGAAACTTGACTATTTACGTAATTTTTTAACTTTCTGTAAGTTAAAAAAAATTTAATAATGTATTTTAAATGATAGCTTGATTAATGTGTATAATGTAAATTTTTGATAATAGGATCGAATTTTTAAACCTTTAACTTTTTTTAACCCAAAAACCTCTCACCAAACATATGTTTGTTTTCTAAAATTTCTCACTCCTCAATATTGATGTATATATGACATTTAGGGTGTGTTTGATTGGGCGGACTGAAAAAGGGGGATTAGAATCCATCGGACTTGAGTCCTGGGACTGTGAATCCCCCGGACTATTTGGTTGGATTGGATATGTATCCTCTGTTTGTTTTTTCATGGGATTAGATGTCCGGACTGTGAATCCCCAGACTATTTTTAGTGAATCCAACGTTTGGTTGGACGGACTGGATAGGATAAATGAACAAATGACTATTTTACCCTTTTTAAATTGTTTACTAAGTAATAGCAATATTAAACATATCTATAATATTTTAATTATTTTTAGCTAGATTAAATAAAAAATTATTTTATTTTATTTTTTACACAATTAAATAAATTTATTTTTTAAAAATAAATAAATAAAATATCAATAAAAATATATATTATTTTTTAATTAAGATTTTAAATAAATTTGTTTTAAAAAAAATAATAATCAAAAAATGAAATTAAATAAAACATCTATTAAATTTAAATAATGAAATTAAATAAAACATAAACAAAATTTTAAAATAAAACATCAATAAAATATCCATAAAAAATTATTTCAACAAATTAAATAAATAAATAAATAATTAAATGAAATTAATTAAATTTTTTCAATATTTTTTTTTAGCACCAGTTTTTTTTTCAATATTTGAAACATATATTTTTTCAATATTTATATCCAACACTTCATGGTCCAATCAAACACAACAGCAGCACAAAGAAAATGGGCAAAATGGCCATCTCACCCCTCTAATCCAAACAGTAAATAATCCCACCAATACTATCCCACACCCCCCCGGACAGTGGTATCCCCCATATGGGGGATTAGGAGTCCGGCCGGACATGGAGTCCGGCGAACTAAAAAAAAAACAAACATCGGATTAGATTTACTGTGCGGATTACAATCCGCACAGTAAATAATCCCCCCCCTTATCCCCCCAATCAAACACGCCCTTATTATATTATATATAAATACATAAAAAAGATGAAATAATATGATTAGATAAATCTAATCTAGTGATAAATATTATTTCACTTTGTCTTGCTTTATATTCATGTTTAGGAGGTTGAAAAATGCTATACATAAATTTTTCATTCCTAGGCAGGTCCACATTTATAAGTGCACTTCTTCTCATGATTTTAGTTTCTTTTTTTATTTGGTAAAACTTATTTCGGTTACTTAAATAAGTGACTTCTCTATATAGCGGGAGCTTTTATTTTCGCATACCTTTTTTCTTTTGTTTATACATTTAGTTATATATATATATATCCTAAAAAATATATCATAATATCTTTATTTTGTCCATTTTAAACCCTATTCCTCAAACAATCACAATAATCGGCCACCACGCCAACCACGCTCACAACTGTCGGCTACCATCACATTGCCCTCTCTTATTGTCACCACCTCTCCCCCACCCATTCCCCGACATCGCCAATCCTCTCGCACCCCAAACCGAATAGATCACACATACCACCGCCTCCAAATCCTAACCCCACCACCTCTGGCTGCCATGTAAAAAATATATGCACTTATAATTTTTTATGCGTGAAAATAATTTCCCTGTATGTCCCTTGAACACACTTGACTTCATGATATGGAGGATTTTGTTTTGTCCTCTGGTGTCTAATAAAATTTATAGCCATCTCTTTTTTCTTCACATAGCATGAAGATACTCTTGTAGCATATTGATACAGGAATGAAATTGCTTATAGTAGACTAAAGTGGACTGAATTGTGTATTAGGCTCATGTGGTTATCACAAGTTTGACTATGATGATTTGATCTGTTTTTTTTTTTTTTTTTTTGAATCATTAACTTACAAAATAAACGAATCAAGCCATTAGAGTAAGGTCTGTAGTGGGTCCAACAAACCCAACTAGACCATTCAGTACGCCTTATATTGAATTGGAGACAATTTGTTCTATAAATGTATTATTTGCTATTGAGTAAATTATATTTTTCACCATCACAGTTGAGCTCAAATCTCACTTTTACTATCCAAGTTTCCAAAAACTTAGGGTTGACATTGTAACTTTGACCAAAAGGGCAGGTTCAAGCCTGTATCCTCACACAGCCTAAAAAACATTGCTCCTTTGCTCTCGCTATAAAGTCATGATATATTCCAGCCCCAATGTTTGAAAAGAAAACTAATATCCATCACCATAATCATTTCATAATGTAAATGAGCAAGGGCTCCAAGGAAAGGAGCTCTACAGAATGTTGTCCAATTCCATTTCCGGTTTTCCTTATATAAAAGTGTATGGCAATATGTGAAATGTGTATTGGAGGTTCTAACTTTATTTGACATTATTTGAACTTTAATCGACGCCCATTGGACTGTGATTAGTAGGACTTTTAAACACAACAAATAAGCATAGTAAACTTTAAACCAAATACTTCCCATAGTGGAATTATAGCTTCATTTTTCTTCTTCTTCTTCTTCTTTTTGTAGTCCCAATTTGACACCATTAATTCGATAATGAAAATCCCAATATTGTTCACAACATTCAGTAACCATGGATAAGGTCAACCAAATATGTCTTCCACTATATACTGTAAATAAGTAGTTGATACCAAAATAAGAGGTATAAACATATTGATCAATAAGCAGCTAATTGCCAACTTAAAAAAGGGACAGCTTAAATTTAGCTGAGTTTGAGTAAATGAAGTATTTCATTCATCATGCAAAAGTGTATTTTGACAAATTACAACTCGATCATATAAACCTGTCCACACTTCGGCATTTCTAGTTATCATTCACAATCATACAGAGATTAGAAATCTAAACAATTAAGTACAAGAAACAACAATTTTGAAAGAGATTAGAAAACAGTCAAAACACCACCAGCACCAGAGAACACAAGGTTGATCTAGAAAAGATTTGACTCACTCTTTTCTCCGCATCTTCACATTAACTGGGATTTCCTTGTAGGACTGAACATTTTTGGCTGCTAGACGCAAGGGCCTTCCGATAGATGACCTTTGAAGTTGCTGAGTTTTATCATCACTTGGGTCACTAATGCCTCTTTTATCATCTTTGGCCAATGAACACATGGAAGTTGAACCCTGCATTTGATCATCATGCAGAGAACATACAGGAAATTTGATATCGACTATCTCAAATGTGTCTTCAGTAGGCTCTGATTCTTGATGTTTAGATCTGGCAGATTGCCTTCTCAAACAAGCCCTGCCAAGACAATAAAAGCAAATATAATTTTCTTCTGCTGTTGTAGATTGTTTGTGCAAAAGAGATTCCAGTAAAATATTTATACAAAATATGCAATGTAACATGCACGGACGTCTTGTGGGAAAACTCAAATTTTTTAACCATGGGCTGGTTTTGTTTTGCCAGCTGTAAAGCGTGAAATGGGTGTACGTGGGTTTTTGGAAAGTGATGTAGTGCGAAGTATGCTTTGTATGCCACAGAGTTTTTCTTTTTAGTGGTTATATTATATATTAATTTATTTTATATCGCTTAGCTGGGCCTCCTTGGTTCGGTGCTGCCAAGTTTAGTGGGTTTTGAGAATGGGTGTGGGTTCTATTATGTGGGGCCCTTGGCGCAAGTTTGAGCAGCATGGAGTTGCTGGTTGTGGCAACGTTTTTGTATACAAATAAGTGGGCTGCTTTTTGATTGGTGAGCCCATAAAGTTCTGTTTAGTCACTGTGCAGCAGACCATTTATAGTCGATTTTATCATCGTGTGATCCTCATGTGACTCGATATGAGGGTGGTTTTGAGCCATCTCCGCCAAGAGTGATTGGGGAGTCACTGCTATGGGGAATAGTGGTTTGATAACCAGCTGAGTTAGAGACTGGGAGATGAATGGGAGGATAGCTACCGGTTTTCTGGTCGCTTCTTGTCTTCATGTGACCCGTCCTCATTGATCGTATTGCCACGCCTGACATGGAGTGAAAGGCACACTGCCGTGGGGTTTGAGGCTTGTGATCAACCTAGGAAGGGACTGGGGGATGTGATGATTGATCTCATGATTTTGTTGGTTGTGTATTGGTTTGTTGCTGAGGGGCTATTGGTTTTCACTTCAACTCCTTAGACCGTGGCTTATGGTTACTAATCATGCTAGCTTCATGTGACTTTGTTGGGATTTCTCGTGGGGTAGATTTTTTCCTCCCTCACGGCTTTAGTTAAGTGGCTTGGATGTCACGGCTGTGAGGAGTGGGACGCTTATTGGACTCCATGTTTTATCTGCAGTAGAGACTGGGGGCATGTGGGGTTGGTTATCTTCTTTGGTTCGGCTTGAGGGTTGTTGCTTTGTGAGTGTGTCTATTGTGTTTATAAGTTTGTGGTGTTTTTCTTGTGTGTATCTTTGCCCATATATCCACCTCAAGTTCCCATCTATTATCTCTGATGGTAGGGGTTACTTGAGGACAAAAGGATATATGGCAGAGTTGGGTTTTTGTGTCTTCAGTTGTTCTTGTTTATCCCCCTTTCTTAGGGGGTGCAGTGGTAGTTTATGTTAGCTATGTTCGTTTTTATTTTGATTTTTATTTGTTGTTGGGCGTGCCTGGGGTATGCCCCTTGTAAACTTGTAAAATTTCATTGTCTTTATTTTATGACTTACTTACCCAAAAAAAAAAAAAAAACATGCACGGACGAACCTTTTCTTTTCAATTTTCTCCTTTAATTGAATTTGTTCAGCAGAAGTGTGATCCTGGGCTTCATCATCACTTGGGCCACTACTACCTCTTTTATCATCTGTTTTGGCTGATGAACACATGGAAGTTGAACCATCTTCCTGCATTTGATCATCATGCAGAGAACATACAGGAAATTTGGCATTGTCTATCTCAAATGCCTCTTCAGTAGGCTCTGGTTCTGCAGGTTTAAATCTCGCAGATTGCCTTCTCAAAGAAGCCCTGCTAAGACCCCAAAAAGAAGAAGAAGAAAAAAAAAGAAGCAAACATAATTTTCCTCTGTTGTTCTAGATTTGTTTGTGCAAAAGGAATTTTCCGCCATTCTATATTAACACGCAATATGCAATGTAACATGAACGGACAAACCTTTTATTTTCAGTTTTCTCCTTCAGTTGAACTTGTTTAACAGTAGAAAGGCCCAAACCTATGCGTCACATAACCAGAAGGTCACAAAACTAAATCAGTTTCATAAATCTCAGATGCAACATTTGGTTCCAGCAGTTACTCACTCTTTGATTGCTGCCTCTTTTTTGTTTTAAAGTCTTCATTATCAGCTCTATCTGCTTCTGATGACTCCCTGGCATCCTCAGACTTGCTAGTTCCCTCCTTGACAATAATGAAGAGAAAAATGGAAATTGGAACGAATGCCTAAAACAAGGGCCTTCAAGAAAAAATGTAAATAAGAAACCCCCAAAAATATTTTCTTAAATACCTGCTTGTCTATGTATTGACATGTTATTTCTGCTTTCTCCTGAGGAAACAAAAGCATGATATTCATCAATAGAGACTCTCTTATAAACTTGCCTGCATGCTGACAATAAAAGAATACTGGCTTGGCTAGACTGACCTTCAATTCCAATTTTTTCACATTGAGCAAAGCATTTTTGGATCCAAGTTCATGTTGTAGTACTTTCAGCTGAAACAAATTAAAACTCTATAGCAAGTTAGCAGAAGCTATACAACATAGCAAGAACCAGAAGTTAAACTTCATGTAAACACTAGTAAGAACTTACTCTATCTTTTTCTGAGTTAAGTTCCTGCAAAGTCAAAGGAACAGTAGAATGTATGTTACCAAGATTTCAAATTTGTCAAAAAAAGTAAATGCAATTTCCTTTTTTAAAAAAAGGTCATTGATTTTTCAAGTATGAGCGAGGAAAACAGACCGTTAGCATCTGGCTATTTGATTGAGCAAGCTGCAAATTCTGTTGCCGCATTTTCTGGAAGTTGATTCTCAGTTTCTGCAACTCAATTCCACTAAATTCAATGATTTTACTGTTAACCAGATTAAGGAAAACCTGTAACAATAAAATTCTGAAAGACCCCAATGGAACTACCAATCTGGGGATAAAGCATATTAATTTGCCTCACAACAAAATTAACCAAATTGATCAAAAAAAGGATACTTTCTATCCGCTAAAAGCTTCATCAGCATCATATTTTCCTAAATGAAAGTTTCAGATAATACCAATGTTAAAAGATGAACAATACAAAAGTTTGAAAAACAAAAATTTCGAACCTAGAAGAATTGTACCTTTTTGAGGTGTTCAATATACTCTTTAGTGGTATTTGAAACAAACTGTTCCTTCTCATTTTTGGTAGATGGTTTAGGTCGCTGTGGTAAGTTGCTTATGTCACCAAGCCTCTTCCTTGCCGCACTTTCAAAAGAGCCCTTTGCTTTTTTCTCTACTTCAGGATTGTCTGATACCAATACAAAATTTCAGTGTTACTAGGCAAACCCTAACCCCTTAAACACCATAATGTAAAACTGAGATACAAAGTTAAAACATAAATTTTGAGATTGAATTATCCGTTTCTACGAAACAATGGCATATGCAACACTTAAACATCAGAATTACAAAAAGAACGAAGAGTTATTAAACTAATTATGCTGCTAATCACATAACTCAACACATTAGGGTTTTTAGGTGACTTAACATTAGCGGATATCCGAATGGAGTCTTTATACAAAATTAGAGATTTAATCATATGCCAATGTATAAATATCATAAATTGGGCAATTCTAAGACTGCTTGCGAAATGGAGGTATTTGCCAAATCAGAGATTTCATCATGCACATCTAAAAATTCGATATATTTCCAACTCTCAGATAACCCAAAAAAGCAATCAAATTTTACAATCAAGTTAAAAAAAAAAAATTAAAAATAATAATAAAAACTAACTGATACTCGGGAAATTAATTTTCAACAATATTTATCGATACGTGTAAGTGTGAATGTATATATATGATGTTTTTAGAGAGTAATTGATAAGTTTGAGAAGAATAACGCGAAGGAAAAGAAAAAGTAATCAAGAAATTGAGAGAAATAGGAGAACAGAGAGTGTACCTCCGACGAGGCTGTCGTCTGAATCAAGAATGAACAAGTCTTCGGTGGTGGCCGACATCGAATCAACAGAAACCTAATCTAGTTCTCTCTCTCTCCCTCTCTCTCTCTCTCCCTCTCTCTCTCTCTCTCGCATCCGATTTGTGCTCTTTGTGTGTGTGTGTGTGTGTGTGTGTTCGTAGCTGCAGCCAAATGAAAAGAAACAGAGAGGGAAACGAACAAGAGGGGGGGGAGATTCGGAAGTCAAAATAATCCCAAGCCTATTTTTGAATCTCTGATTACGACGCAGATTCTCTCCCTACACTCGCAAGTGGAGGGGAGCATCTATTTACACACATCAAATACACTCTTTTGCACATCCTTCTTATTATACATATTAAAAAAATTAATTCTTAATTATTTTACTTACTGCAGACACGGTTCATTCCACATCTACCCTCATACACACACATAACAGACCCTCAAACCCAACTCTCCCAACGGTGCAAATGCACACATTAAAGCTGAAGTTGCATCTCTCACATTATCGTGTTTAAGACATTACCCCATGGCTCCCTGCTTCACACAGCTTTCATCCCCAAAGTTGCATCCATCAAGACATCCCATTGAAACATTTCAGCACATTTTCAATCCTCATTCGTATTTAGGTGAGTTTACTTTTCAATCCTCCTTCCTATTTAATTTGTAATGTAGAGTTTTGTTTTTATCATTTTCAAAACGAACGAAGGCCCATGGAGTGTAAACAAGTTGTTCGGAACTGGTTTTCCGAAAGTAAGGAATTTGTTCGGAAGTAGAAATCCGAAATTAGTGATTTATTTCAACAGTAGGTTTCCGAAAATTTTTCATTATTTCGGCAATCAACTTCCGAAAATTTTAAATTCGGACAACATTCAACTTCTGAAATTAATTTTTTGTTTCGGTTTTCAACTTCCGAACAGTATATATACTTTCGGTTTTCAACTTCCGAACAGTTTGTTTTTTTTTTTTTTTCCTCCCTTCTTTTGTATATTCTTTTTACATTTGTATAGTCATGGATTTTGAATATCAACAATGTGTCCCACCTACTGCTTCATATAGACGACGTCGTGAATTGGATGTTGACAATGAACGGGGACGAGGGCGTGGGCAAGAACGAGGTCGAGGTCGTGGTCGAGGTCGTGATCCAGTTTCGGTAGAATATGATATCCCCAGTGCTAGTCAAAGTTGATTCATCATGTGGATGGTTATGCAATTCGCATACTACGGTCAATGTCCATTCATCATGTGTGGTAAACTTGTGAGCCGTCATATCAAAAGGATAACCACACTTCTTCGTGCCGGTTATTCTTGATGTATTGTTGCCATCATGTTTTAACTTCTTTGTCGCTCTATATTGACCACTCCTCTCACAAGCAAGATACATCCTGGGTCTTTATTTCCCTCTACCATAGTCTGATGTTTTGATTACAATGACCAAACCATTTCTCTTTCCAACTTCACGTACCCAGTTAAGCAATTCATCCTTACTTTTAAATACCTACAAAGTCAAATAAATATTATCAAATATTTACATTTGTTGAGCAATTCGAAACATAATCATTATAATTTCGTAGAGTGAACCTGTTCAGTTGTGAATTGAGTAGTGTAATCCAACACACTATCTGCGCAAACCTGACTTCCTTGAGTTGACACATATTCCTACATGTTTTGTATAACATTACAAATTTTTAATGGCATTATAAAGATTAATTTGCAATTTGAAACTGTAAATTTGGTATGCAGTTTACAAATTTGGAATATAAAATGGAGAAATTTTTTTTTTACTTCATTCGAAAGTACAGTGTTGAACAAAATACTAATTTTCAGAAGTAGTTGTCCGAATTAATTTTAAAATTTCGGAAGTTGAATGTTGTAAAATTTAACTTATTTCGGACAACAACTTCCGAAATTAAATATTTATTTCGGAAGTAGATTTCCGAACATAATGATATAATTCGGTTCTGGTTATCCGAACGACGCTGAAAAAAAAAATAAATTAAAAAAAAAAAAAAAAAACAAGACTTTTACATTGCAAAACTCACATTTCCTTGGCTATCTTTCTTATAAACATTTATTTGCTTATGAAAATCTGAATTTTCAGAAGAGAAATCCTCCATAACAATGATGAATGAGGATGAGGTTAGTGTGTAAACTAATGGAAATGGAAAGCTACGAATGGACTTAGAGCTTCAATAGCTTCAATGGACTTGGAGCTTCAACAGCTTCAATAGAAGAAGTACCAGCTACAAACTTGGAGCTAAATAGCTTGAACAACAGATGGATGAACTTGAAGCTAAACAGCTTGAACAACAGATGGATGTGAAGTCTGGATGTGTATTGAGATGTTTGTTTATTTGAATTGGTATGATGCCTAAAATAGTAATTTCACTTAGGGATAAAATTGTAATAAAAACAAATATCATTAAGTGTGTGTATAGAGTGTATTTGGTGTGTGTAAATAGATGCTCCCCAAGTGGAGTCCTAAATTATTTAATATTTTTTGGTAAATTACACCTACACCCCTCCGAGATTTATAATTAATATAGATATTTCCCTCATATTTAAAAAAGAATAAAGAATGAGAATTCTAATTTTAGAGTTTTAAAGATAGCTCTACTACTGTGGCAATGAGTGGAGCCTACATGTGATGTGATATGTGTGCTTAATATAGAACTCACTCTAGTCAAATGAAAAAAGAATATTTAGAAATGTGCAAAACAGAGATTCAAAGTCTTCTCCAAAAGAAGTTAATTAGAACTAGTCATTCTCCATGGAGTTGTACAGCATTTTATGTTAATAAAAATGCCAAAATAAAAAGAGGTGTGCCAAGATTAGTTATTAATTATAAACCTCTTAATGATATTTTGAAATGGATCAAATATCCAATTCCGAATAAAAAAGATTTACTTTACCGATTATAGGATGCAGTCATATTCTCTAAATTTGACTTAAAATTAGGATATTGGCAGGTACAAATAGCTGAACAAGATCGGTACAAAACTGCTTGTACAGTACCCTTTGGACATTATGAATGGAATGTTATACCATTTGGTTTAAAAAATACTCCATCAGAATTTCAGCATATCATGAATGATATATTTACTCCTTATACAGAATTTCCTATTTATTATATTGATGATGTTCTTATTTTTTTCATCATTTATTGATCAGTCTATAAAGCATCTTAATATATTTAAGCATGTTATTATCAGAAATGGTTTAGTGATATCTGCACCAAAAATGAAACTTTTTCAAACAACAGTACGCTTTCTTTGTCATAATATTCATAATGGAACTATTATACCAATTGACAGAAGTATTGCGTTTGCTTCTAAATTTCCCGATGAAATTAAAGACAAAACTCAATTACAGCGGTTTCTTGATAGTCTCAATTATATTCGAGATTACTATCATCAGTTATCACAGGATGCTGCTATCCTTTACACCAGATTACAGAAAAAATCCTTCTCCTTGGACAGAAGCTCATACTATTGTCGTATAAAAAATTAAGGCTAAAGTAAAACAACTTCCCTATCTTGCTTTACCAAATCCAGAATGGCAGAAAATTGTAGAAATAGATGCCTCTAACTATGGTTATGGAGGAATTTTAAAACAGGTTAATCCTACCAGTCCCAAAGAAGAATTATTACGATTTACATCAAGAAATTGGACTAAAGCTGCTTTAAATTATCCAACAATTAAAAAAGAGTGTTTAGCTATTGTTAAATGTGTTTTTAAATTTCAAGATGATTTGCTAAACCAAAATTTTTTAATTCGTATGGATTGTTTAGCAGCCAAACAGATATTTAAAAAAGATGTTCTTAATCTTGCTCACAAACAGAAATTTGCCAATTGGCAAAGTGCATTATCTGTATTTGACTTTGATATTGGTTATATCAGAGGTGAACAGAATTCTTTACCAAATTTTCTAACTCGTGAATATTTACAGGGATCATGACCAGTCGAAGTGGCCGTGGCCCAAGTCATCGGGGCCGAGGCAGGGGAAACCCTTACCAAAATCCATATCCAACAAAATTTCTAGCATTACAAGCCTCTAACAATAATAAAGAGGAATCCTTTGGCCAATCCACTAAGGATGTCCTCCTTACTCCTGAACAGTATACTCCTAACAGTATTACTGAAGAAACAATTATTTATATTGAACCAACAAATAAAAAATGGATGACAGATCTATGGGAAATTAAACGTCGCTATCTTATGACTCAACAATTTTCCCCACATTTTGACCAGTACCGTTATATTTACAAACAGATGCTCATTGAGACTGCCGCTATGGAGATTAAGCATACTTTGTATGCTCCTTCCAAGACTACCAGTCTAATCCAATTTTGTAAAACTACCATTTGCAATATTATGCCCATTGCTACATGGGGCATTCATCCGCATACTACTCGTTAACTTGACATTCGCAACAGGAAAACTCGATATAGTTATTGGAACTATATCGATGCATTTACCTATGCATTTTAGTATCAGAATCCTATCCGCAACCATTCCTGGTTTATCCGTATTTGTCCCGACGTCCTCAAAAACGATTTACCAAATTGGTTTCTCGTTTGGTGGGATAAATTTGGGCTGCCACTTGAAGTTTTACCAGTATCTATCCGTGAAGCCTTTGGTGAATGGCAAATTGCTTATTCTCATTTACCAAGACAAAAGGATATTTCTATGACCAAATCTTTGGTTCATTTTACTATCCGTTTCAGTATTCCGTGGATATGGAAATGGGATTTCCAGTGTGACTATCAGAATAAGATTCCACACCTCAAAAGAGTTTTCTTTGTAAGATGGTGGGATGAGGGTATGGATCCTACTTTACCAGAAACTGTCCAGAAAATTAAAGTCCATACTCAAGCCTGCTAGGATGCTATTCCCAAAACAATTCACAGTCAACCAGTCATTCAAAATCCTTTTTTGCAAATTCAAACAGAATTACGTCAAAAATACCCGGATTTGTCTGAAACAGAATTAGTCATTAAAAGCATGGATTTCATGAAAGAACAATTCCTCCAGACTATTTCCAGTGATGACACCTCCATGAAATCTGTTACCAGCAGCCAAGACCAAGAAGATCCAGACTAGGATGAAAATGAATTTGCTGTACTAGCCGGCGAATCATAGGATCTAGCAGAGGATGAACCCAATTTTGGTGATTTTTGGGATTCACTCACCGGCATGATTGCCGGAAAGATTGACAAAAAAAAGATAAAAAATGTAAAGGTAAAGCATAATGACCTTCACCAGCAACAATCTTTCTGGATATGTGTCGGTATAAAACGACAATCAACAGTAATTGCATATAATGCAACTTTTAGAAAAGCAAATTTCTTATTTGCCATCCAACATAGAGACCAACAATTGTCTCATACTAGTCCAAAGAAGATAAGGAGGCTAAGTCAAAAAGAAGATTCCCACTCAGCTTTGAGGATAAGGACAATAGACTCTAACCAGTAAGGACACGCCACATGTCCTCACCTTATCTTATCTTTTATTTTCTTTTGTTTTGTCTATAAAAGGGATATCCTCACCCTTGTTGAGGCAGAGTTGGTTTTTCCTTAAAAATTTGTTTTCAAGTGTAAGATCATAGTGCTCTCTCTCTCTCTCTCTCTCTCTCATTGTAAAATTTCTCAGTTTATGCTATATAAATTAAGTGTTGAAGAATTATGTTATTTTGAAGATTCTGGTTGTAAGTATTTTCTTTTTTATTATGTATGTCTGTAAATTTACTTGTTGATTTAATTAATGTTTTAGAATTTTATCTTGATAGTAGAAATATATATTTATAACAGCTTCAAGTAGGAATGGCAACGGGCTGGGGCGGGGGCGGGGACCACACTCCCTGTCCCCGATCCCCGATAGTAAAAATTCTCCCGTCCCCGACCCCGATCCCCGATGGGGAGCCTATCACCGTCCCCGTCCCCGTCCCCGTCCTCATCCCCGTTCCCGTCCCCATCCCCTAACGAGGATCGGATTTCCTTGACCCCGAAATTTCCCCGACCAAAAAAAAAACAAAAACAAAAACAGCAACAATAATAGAAGCAACATCAACACAGATTTGAGACTGAGATCTCATCATCAATATCATCAACAATCAACAAAATCATCAACAGATCTCAGATATGAGATCAATCATCAACAATAACATATATCTCAGATCTGTGTATCTGAGTGTGTCACACAGAGAGAGAGAGAGAGAGAGAGAGAGAAAGGATAACGAAGGCGATGGAATTGCGATGAACGATGGAGAAGATCGGCGTGATGGACGACGGAAGAGGTGGAGCGGCGGTGCGAAGTAGACAGAGGTGTGAGAGTGACGAGGTGGACGAAGATGGAGAGTCGACGACGGAGGTGAAGCGACAGTGCGAGCTGGACGGCGGTGGTGGTAGATCTAGATGAGAGACACGGTGGTGTTGGTGGTGCGAGCTAGACGGCAGTGGTGGTGGATCTAAGAGAGAAAGAGAGAAAGAGAAAAGTCAGTGGGTGAGGTAGAGAGAGAAAAGAGACGTGGCTGTGAGAGAGAGAGAAGTGAAAGTGAGATTTAGAGTTTGGTTTATAGATATATATATGTATATAGAGGTAAAACAGTAATTTCACATCGGGGATAAACCGGGCCAGGGAACGGGGACAGGACCGGGCCGGGCCGGGCCGGACCGGGTACAGGGCTGGGACACTTATTCCCGTCCCCGGCCAAAAACTGTTCAAGGATTGATTTTTGAATACCATCCCCGTCTCGTTGGGGGTATTTTTTGGGAAAAACCCGCTCATTTCGGGGTCAGGGGGTTGGGTCCCCATCGGGCCGGGTTCAAATTGCCATCCCTAGCTTCAAGCAAATGACCCGTATCTACAAGCATATCTTTCTAACCAGTTAGAATTTTGTAATCAACAAATAAACAAGATTCAACAACAGGTCCAGGAGCAGATCTGCCTGTGGGCGGCTACCGTCCGGCCTCCACCTCAACAGTAAAACCATGAGACCATATATATAGGAATTTAAATCCAATATAATAATTATATAAATGATAATATTCCCGGGTTTGTACTTAGAACAGAGTAAGGTTAAGTGGGACGTCATCCAAATCACGTATAGGTTAGAAGACCGTAGTTGCAGTGATTGCATATAGGACTGCTCCCTAGTAAAGCGTTGACAGACGTGCTTAGCTCTAACCCTGTATCAAGCACCTTAAATGGTATCAGAGCCAATGCTGCTTTATTGTTGTCAATAACGGAACCAAACTCGGATCCCCACCTTCAGTGTAGTTTGGGGGAAAAGAGAATTCTAGCACGTAAACATTGTCTTCAATATATCTACTCCGCAAGCAAATTGTAAAAGAACCTGTAACTCCAAATTTGCGTGCGTAGTGTGCCAAAGGGTACTCAGTTATGCTAAATTGAGTAACATCTTTACAGAAGACCAAATTTTGGGATGAAACTGCTCTTCCAAAAACCCCCAGCCCTTTTCGTAGGTGCTGTAAAACACATGCATCTAAAAAACCCATATGGCCCTCTCTATATTCTCTGAACACAGCATTGCAAAGCCTACACGAGGCCCAAGTCTGAGCCCAAGGTAGACAATGAGTGCTACACATCACTTCTAGCATCTTCTGGATTTCTCCGAGAGTTTCATACTTCTCTTGATAATATTTCATGAATACATATTTGTTAGTCAATAGTCCTTACAATATCTAATGAACAAAACAATACAAGATTTGACATTTGAATAGTTTGCCACTTACTTTCTCATCACACAAATGCTTACATTTTGAAGTTGTCAAACCAAAAAAGTACAGAGTCCTGAAATGATATAATTGAAGAATCTTGATAGATTTAAACTGAAAGATATTTGCAAGAATCAAATATTATCACTTATAAGTCAACTTTTATGACTATAGCCTTTTACATTATTAGCTAAAAAAAAAATTAAAAATTTATTTGTCACAACTTTTGATAATTTGTGGAAAAAAATTGAATACGTTTGATTGAATAAACTGTCACATAACTTTTTTTCTAGTAATTAAGACAAAAGAAATAAGACTCTTTTAGCCATACTTATTAAAGGGTTTCAGTTAAAAAAAACTATAAATTATGAAGATTTTTTTTTTCTTTTTTGGGGTCAAATAAATTGAATAAATGAAATAAGTTATAATTTAAAATTACAAATAAATATTATTAGTCAACCTTTTTTAAGTAACAAGTTGATTTATCAATAATAATACCAAAACATTGTATACAGTAAATGAAAAAATCAGCACAGCTGAGGCTATTAAACAGATCAACTTAGGTTGCACCAATGGTCCCGTTTATTTTTAGAGATAGAATGGAGGGGATTAATAGTGAGGGAATTGTTAGTAAGGAGATTAACGGTGGAGTTACATGCACCAATTAGTATACTAATTAGTGTACCAACACTAGTTATGATATTATTATTGACCCCACTCATTAATCACATTACAAATCCCAAAGAGGGGCAACTGTAGACACCCCATTTTTGACCGACCTTAAGACTCAGACGTCATCGTTTGTGCGCTCGATGATTGTGCATGTTTGCGCTCGTTTTGAGTGTCCGAAGTTCTCGGCTGAGTGCCTTGTCTTTGAGCCTCTTAACACTCTGTGTTTTGGCCTTATTTTTGGGCCAAACCTTGTTGCCTCTTGCCTAGGGGAGGGGAAGGCCTTGCTGGCCACTTTTCTCTCTTGTAGGCCACTTGAAATGGTCGGTCAGCTAGGGGAGGTGGCCGGCCGGCCACCTTAAGTGGCCGGCGGCCAATTTTTCTCCTTTTTAGATATTTTCAGATCTTTTGAGCCAGCTATGGCTCACTGAGGCTCATCCTCCATACACGTGTATAGAGGGATGATGCAAGCTTTTTGCTTGCTTGCTCTATATAAGGGGAGCTCCTTCCCCCTTTAGAGGGGTTACAAAATTTCAAAGCTGAAATTCCGCTCTCTCTCTAGAATTCTCTATCTCTCTCTATATTCTGCTATATTGTACCATATTGTGTTTAAAAGTGAGTTTTCTTCACATATTTGCACTAAAACACCTAGTCAAATACCTTCACTTTGGAGCTGAGGTCCTTGGAAGCTTAGTTTGAGGTCTTAGGCTTGGTTTTGGTTCAGAATTGTTGCTGATTTGTGGTTTTGCTTCAAGGGTAAGGACTTGCCCCTTTTAAGCTTTGTTTTGATTAAGTGCTTGGCCACCTTTGCATGCTATTTTAAGGCTGGTTTTAACCTCTTAAAAACTCTGATTTTAAGGCTTTAAAATGTTGGTTTGAGTCTTGGTTGGTTAGGGGGTGGTTTCCTCCCTTGGCTCTTTGGCTAGTAAAGCCTTTTGAGCCACCTTCCTTAGCCTTTGTAATAACCTTTGTTTGGCCTTTCTACCACTGAAACTCAGAGGAATTTTAGTGGTGAAAAGTTGGTTTTGAGGCTCAAAATAGGAGGAGGTGGTCCCCTCTCCTTGTATCTTGTTTGTATGCATAGAAGGCTTAATAGTTGAGCATGTTTTTCTACCATCTCATGGCTTGTTCTCAGCATGTTTTTGTGACTTTTTTGACATGCTATAACTCTATTTTTGGCTGGTTTGGTCAACTCTTGCTTGCTCCTTACACTTGTAGTGTAATCTTGCTCACTAGCCTAGTGTGCTTGATGTGTTAGACTATCATTCTAGCATGTGTTAGCTCCATTCCAGCATGTTTTTGGCCTTTCTTTGACATGCTTAAACTCTGTTTTGAGTGGTCTTGGTCCCTTGAGACTTGCTTTGTATAGTTATAGTACAAATAGCCTTGACTAGTTTTGAGTTTCAAGGTCTTTAACATGCTATGTTTGTGATGTTTGCATGCCATAATATCATTTCATACATGATTTCAGTGCATGTAACCTTGTCACACTCTCATATATTCCACTCTTTCATTGTGTTTGAGAGTTGTGCTTTATGCCTTGTTTATGAACCAATGAGTGAGCATGCTTTTTCTTGCCTTTTGTGCCTAAGTTTCAGCATGATTAGGCCACTATTTTGGCATGATGTAGCTCTATTTTGAGCTAGTGTGGTCATTTGAGCATTGTATTGCATGCCTTTAGTGTTGTGTCCTTCACTAGCTTCATGCTTTGGCACTTAAACATGTTGTGCATATGTTGGTTGCATGTTTTAACATTACTTGTCATGCCATTTCAACACTGAATCTCTGCCACCACCCTCATTTCTTCATTTTTCCTTTTGCTTTGAGGGTTGTTTGGCCTTAAGTTTGTGTTTAAGCATGAGGTAGGGTTTATGCACAAATGGCTTTAACCTTCTTTTGAGGGTTCCTCCTAGTCAAAGGCATAATCTCTCTCATGCCTTAAACCATTCTTTTGGTTAACCTCCTCTCCTTAGAGGACTTTCACATTAGACCAAATCAATTAAGGGATGGTTTGGTAATCTAAATGAGTAAACAAGAATTGAGTAAAGTAAAACATGTCAAGATAACATATATGTGTTGCATTGCATGTGTTTGGATCGGACATTAATCCAAACACAAGAAATGTGGGACGTTTCATACTCCCAAGTGATGAAACGTGTCGCATTTCTTGGTTGCCAATACCCTTGATCATGCATGATAGGGTGGAGGCTCTTTGTGTATTGTTTGTGCATTCACTAAGCTTGTACAAGCTTGGTTCTTCGGCCATCATGCATTGCGATGCTTGATTGGTGGCTTGAGAGCCAAGTGCCACACTCCTTTGAGCTTGAGACATGGTGAGGAGGTTGGTAGTACACACATTTCTTACCAGATACATTGTCTTGGCTATGTTGCTCTCTGTTGCAGCAAATGCAGAATTCTGGAAAGAGAAGTGGCCGGCCGACCACTTGCACTAGCCTACCGACCACTTGCACTTGTCGGCCAGCCAGTTGAGGTAGCCTATCGACCAGTTGAGGTGGCCGGCCGGCCACCTGCAGGAGAAATTGTCCAAAGTGTTCCCGTGTTAGGGCAGATGCAATCTGGAAGTTCATGTGATGTTCTGAGATCACCGCGAGTGCAAACAGAGGCAACTTATGGCAAGGCAATGCATTTTCGGGCGAAGCAAACCGAGCATGCATGTCTCCCTCCCCTCGATGCCATTTTACTGCTTTACTTAGCTAGTTATTTTATCGTTTTTTATAATTAATTAGTTAATGTGTTTAGCTAATTTAATTCATCTTTGTAATATTCTAATTATCTTAGATTAGCTAGTTATTCAATTTCATTTGGTTTGTAATTAATTAGCTAAGTTAGTTAATTAGTTGGTTTATAATTAGCTTAGCTTAGCTGATTTATTCAGACCCTCCTTCGCGAGGGCGTATTGTTGTAATAAGGGTGCGTATGTGTGTGCATGTCTTTCAACCCCATTTCTTTCTCCCTTTTACTTAACCGCTTTTGATGGTTAGTTTTAGGACATTTTTCAATTAGCATACCTTATGCTTGCATGTTTGCATCATTCATTTGTATTGCATGTACCGGGCTCGGCGCATCATCCAAACTGCATCGTATTTCAATACATATTTGAATACGTGTATCAATTGTCGCATTCATATGCCATCGTAGATAGCCGAGCCTATTTAGTTGTATTATTGCATGTGTTGCATTAGGCATTGTTAACATAGTTAGGATCATGCATTGATTTCTAACTAGCTTTTGTTTTGGCTTGGAGTACATTGTAAGTGTTTCCACTTTAGCATACTTGCATGAGATGTGTATGTTGCCATGATAGCATGCTTGCCATGAGGCTATTTGCTTAAATGATTAACTGCATGAATGCCTGTGGGTGAAGGCTTGATTGCCTGAATTGGACAACTCGATGATTGTGAGTTTTAAGCCCACTTTGCGAAGTGGCAAAATCATGTTTTCTAAAGCCCACTTGAGGGTGGCAAATTTGCGCTTTAGCCCACTGTGAGGGTGGCATTTTCAAACCATTTTTGAAAACAAACATGAGTTGTTTTGTTCCAATTCTCGTGATTGAGTCTATACTTGTATGTTATGCCCATCACATAGTAAGTTAGATAATAACCGAAATAAGAACACTTGTGTTTATAAAACAACATATCATGCTTAGTTGAGGCCAATCCTTTGATCGGGCGAGCGGGGGTGCTCATTTCAGGACCTTCCCCTCTCGTACCCAAGTTCCCGAGCAGAGGCAACTTTGGTGATGACGGACACGTGGCCTTTGGCACGAGTCAGGGTTTCCTAAATTCCCCAAAACAAAATATTTAGGTGGCAACTCTGTAATCTGGTAAAGCAGTCCATGTTTGGCACTTTTTCATTCAAAATTGATTTTTCAAAACCAATTGCCAGATTTGAACTCTTTGGTGTTTATTAGTCTCACATTGTACTTTGTGAGATTAGATTCAGAACTGTGACAGGAGTCCGAACTGTAGCAAGACCAATTCGGGCCCTCTCCGAAAGGGGGGCGCACGAAGAAAGTCGGGTCTACATTGGGTCTCACATCCATCTCAATCCCATCTCTATCTCCCGAAACAAACGGGGCCAAAGTGTTGTATAATTGTCCAAAATCACCTTCGTTGTTTTGGACAGGTGCACCTTACCTTGGGATGGAGTATTTCAATTGGTCCAACACTTTGAGTAGAAATCTGTATTGCCTAGTCAATGGGGCTACTATAAACAATTAGGTAAATTTTACTCACCTCCCTTGAGAGGTGAAAAAATAAAATAATAATTCTTATATTTTTTGTTATAATTACATTAATTTTCCTTACATTAATGATAAGGTTAACTGAGCTAACAATAAGACATATTTTTTGTTGGTCCTTGTGCATCATAATGAAATTATCAATTTTCCTCACGAGAGATCAATATAATTTACTCAAATGATTAATGTCAATGACATAATATCTGAATAAAAAGCTCAATACGTGTGTGCATAAGAATTATTGTCAAACTGCATGTTAAATGATTTACACAATAAAATTAATGAAAGGGTAAGATTAACGAATCATTAAAAAGATTGGCCAATAAAATGGAACCAACTAGTAAAATAATTTGAGCTCTATCAACAAAAGAAATAAGAAAAAGGAAAAGAAACATCATTGAAAATTAAAATTACCAATCATTGGATAGGCATAAAAAAATAAATAAATAAATAAACAAAAGTAAAGAAGAGAACGTAAAAATGAGACTGATTATTCCAATTAGGGAGTTAGGGGACAAACCTCAATATACGATCATAATTGAAACTATCCGAAGTTATATTTATTTCAGTTGTGAACACCATCTCAAATACAGCAATACAGCACGGCCTAGAAGCTTCAAACAATGGTACAGCCAGAGATTGCTTAATATTGCAATTGATAGCACGATCGCGCTGTAGATACTCTTTGCAGGAGTAATACTGCACATTTGGAGTAGACTCCAACTGTTGATGGCGGAACACACGGCCAAGGAGGCCAAGATGTTTGTCACTCACTCCATCCACATCAAATTCAGAATCCGAAGACATCAACCTATACGAACAAAGTCCTTCATCGATCTTGTCAAAAACAAAAGGTTGGTGTCGAGTTGTAAGTAAATGCTTGCCCTCAATTTCTATGACTTTCCAAAAATGTATAAGAAATTGGGTACCGGGAGAGATATGTATTACTACATATCTAAAGTAGAATTTTATCTTCTCTATAAACTCTGGAATAGGAGGAGCAATTAGGGTTCCATTGATTTTCTCTGTACAATTTTGCAAATTTCCAAGCCAAAAAAAAAAAAAAAATACAAGGCAAAGTAAAAATAAGGTAAGCAACAAGAAAAAAAGTGAGAATCTACGAAATCTAATCTAAATCTAAATATATAAAAAATTTGTTAACATACCTACTACTTAAGCACAGGTTAGAAATGCTATATATTATCATTTGGTTTTGTGTCACCTATTTGATATTTTCCCTATATTTTAACACTGACAACCGGAGTTGGGATTTTCTCAGAGATAAAACTAACCAAAAGAAAATTAATAGTAAGTGTTTCAATAAGACACTGGTTAAATAGAGAACAATTAGAGTGAAGGCCAACTAGTAAGCAATAGGAACATATGACATGAGATGAGAGAGAAACTAACCGGAGAAGGGAAGCGGAGGAGGAGGACGTTCGCAACTCCAAAAAACCCAGCCAATGTTACAGCTTCCGTGCTGGTATAGCAATTTGTGGTTCTTCACATATGATTTGAAATCAAGAGGAAAGTAAGGGATCATATCATCATCTGTACGATTTTCTGTCTGGAGGAAATGTTCATTCTCGGCCATCGATTATTTCCGCCCCCCCTCTCTGTCTCTCTCTGTCTCTCTCTCTGTACCTCCCTGTACCAGCGGCCAAAGTGTTCCTCTTATATGCCTAGTTGCCTCATTAAAAAAATAAAATAAAATAAAATAAAAATATAATAATAATAGTAGTAATAGGTGGAAGGAAAGTGCGTAGAAAAGTCAAGTGATTCAAGAGGTTCACATGGTCCAATCTTAAAAAAATAAAAATTAAAAAAAAAAACTTCCAACAGACTTCTTTAAATTATGCATAAGGTTATATTTTGAAAAGACTGTCAATTGACTGTTGTAATTTTTGCTCAATAGTGAGAAAATTGATGACTGTTAGAAGGCCTTATAATAGTGATATGAATAGCATTCCAGCAGGCTTAAGTATGGACTTTAATTTTCTGGACAGATTCTGGTAAAGTGGGATTCATACCCTTATCCCACCATCTCACAAAGAAAACTCTTTTGAGATGTGGAATCTTATTCTAATAGTCACACTGGAAATCCCATTTCCATATCCATGGAATACTGAAATGGATAGTAAAATGAACCAAAGATTTGGTCATAGAAATATCTTTTTGTCCTGATAAATGAGAATAAGCAATTTGCCATTCATTAAAGGCTTCACGGATAGATACTGGTAAAACTTTAAGTTGGGATAATTACACGAATCTTTATTTTCAAACTATAGGCAAACAGTTGACCAGAATTGAAGAGTCAGTAGGAGAATTAGTACAAAACCAAAAGAAAGACTCTACACCAAACCTCCCTATCCAACCAGTAAATGTTAAACCCCGCTTAGAGGTGACTAATTTTAAACTCAGATCCACTAAACAGGATAATGAATTCATGGATGCCCTTATCCAGAAAATGAAAACCATTAATATAGGACAATCCTCCAGTTCTTAGATAAATATGCTTTCTGCTCACCAACCAAACAACCTTTCTGAGCAAGAACATGATCTTTCTCCTTCGCATATTTTAGAAATCCAAAATAATTTTCAGGATAATTAGTCTTTTAATAAAACCCATTTTTCTCAACAAACTTCCAGAATGGATTTAACAGGACCTGATAGGTATTATTATTCCCGACCCACACCTCAGGATATTCTATACGAGGAAGATTTCCTTCATACACAGAGGGCCTACCATGGAAAAACCATTTATGAATGGAATATAGATGCCAAATCAGAATATCAATTTTCTGAAACTGTACATCAAATGTTAATGTATGGCACTGTTTGCAAATAGAATGATAATACTAATCATCAAGTTGCCCGCTTTATTGCTAATGGCTTTACAAGGATTCTCAGGGGCTGGTGGGATAATGTTGTCACTACCACTTAACAGAATGAAATACTTAATTCTTTTAAGATTGAATAACTGGGTCTACAAGTAGATCACTAAATGTTCGACTAGGTGGTCTGGAAGGCATTCCTTGTATGACCGATTCAATAGGATCTGAAATAGATTGTCGGGACGATTTTGGTAAATCCACTCGATAAGGAGAAGTAGTTCTAAGTCTAAACCATTCATTGCAACGATAGATTTCCAATAATTGGCCTTGGTTAAAGAATTTACAAAGACAAGTCTAGTTCTGACTCGGATACTCTAGAACAATGTCTTTGTAAAAACCAGTAATGTAAATTCTTTAACCAAGGCCAATTATTGGAAAGTTATCATTAGACTTAGAACTACTCCTCCTTATCGAGTGGATTTACCAGAATCATCCCAACAATCTATTTCAGATCCTATTGAATCAGTCATACAAGGAATGCCTTCCAGACCACCCAGTCGAACACCTAGTGATCCACTTGAAGACCTAGTTATTCAATCTTAAAAGAATTAAGTATTTCATTCTATTGAGTGGTAGTGAGAACATTATCCCACCAGCCCCTGAGAATCCCTGTAAAGCCATTAGCAATAAAGTGGGCAACTTGATGATCAGTATTATCAGTCTATTTGCAAACAGTGCCATACATTAACATTTGATGTACAGTTTCAAAAATTTGATATTCTGATTTGCCATCTATATTCCATTCATAAATGGTTTTGCCATGGTAGGCCCTCTGTGTATGAAGGAAATCTTCCTCATATAGAATATCTTGAGGTGTAGGTCGGGAATAATAATACCTACTAGGTCCTGTTAAATCCATTCTGGAAGTCTATTGAGAAAAATGGGTTTTATTAACAAACTGAATATCCTGAAAATGCCATTGCCTTGCCATCGGATGCCTCTGTTTGCACTCATTTGATCTTGGAAAATTGCACCAACTTCTAGATTGCCTCTGCTCCAACACAGGAACACACTTGCACAAAAATTCACTGGTGACCAGTCGGTCATAGAAGGTGGCTGTCGGCCACTTTAACTGGCCGGTCGGCTAGTCTAAGTGGCCGGTCGGCTACTTCAAATGGCCGGTCAGCCACTGCTTTTTTCGATTTTCTTTTTTTGCTGCAACAAAAAGCAACAGAGGCAAAGCAATGCATTCTTCAAGGAATGTGTGTACTGCCACTCTCCTTATCATTTTTCAAGCTCAAAGGAGTATAGCACTTGGCTCTCAAGCCACCAACCAAGCATTTTCATGCATGATGGCCAAAGAACCAAGCTTGTACAAAGTCAATGAATGCACAAATAAGACTCAAAGGGCCACCACCCTATCATGCATGATCAAGGGTGACAGTGACCAAGAAACGTGACACGTTTCATCACTTTGAGTATGAAACGTCCCACATTTCTTGTGTTTGGATTAACGTCCGATCCAAACACATGCGATGCAACACAAATGCTTATCTTGTTCATGTTTTACTTTGCTCATTTTGTTTACACATTTTACATTACCGATTAATCATTTAACCGATTAAGTCCAATGTGAAAGTCCTCTAATTGGAAAGATGGCCTACGCTACAAGTGCCTTGAGCATGAAAGAGGTCTCATGTTGTTGGTTAGGAGGAACCCTCAAGAGAGGGCTAAAACCATTAGGCATGAGAACCTAAAGTTCACACTCAAGCCAACAAGGGGCTCAAGACCACTTTCAATGCAAATTGAAAAGTGAAGAATAGAGGGATGTTGTAGAATTTTCAGTGCTGAAATGGCATGAAAAATAGTGCTGCAACATGCAAGAAACACATGCACAACATGTTCAAAGCCAAAAACATCAAAGCTAGTGAAGAGCACTACACTAGATGCATGCAATATCAAGCTCAAATGACCAAACCAGCTTGAAACAAAGCCAAAACATGCCAAAATAGTGGCTAAAACATGCTAAGTTTGAAGCATAGAAGGCAAGAAAAACATGCTTATTTGTTAGCTCGCAAACAAGGCTCAAAGCACAACTCTCAAAAGCAATGAAAGAGTGAAATATGTAAGAGTGTGACAGAGCTAGACACACTGAAATTACATGTAAAATGATGCTACAACATGCAAGCAACACATGCACAACATGTTAGAGGCCTTAAATCACTAAGCTAATGAAGGCATTTGCACTATAGCTATGCAAAACATGGCTCATATGATCAAGACAGCTCAAAACAGAGCTAAAGTAGGCCAAAATAGTAGCTAAAACAAGCTGGAGTTAAGCTAACACAAGCTAGAAAAATAGGCTAACTCATTAGGCATGCTAGACTAGTAAGTACAATTGCACTACAAGTACAAAAAACAAGCAACAGGTGCACCAACCAACCAAAAACAGAGTTGAAACATGCCAAAACAGAACCTAAATCATGCTTGAAATAAGCTAACTCAAGCCACAAAAACATACTACTACGTAATGCTAACTAGGCATGGAAGAGAGACACAAGGAGGGGAGGCCAACCCCTCCATTTTTGGACTTCAAAACATATTTTTTACCACTGAAATAACTCTGAATTTCAGTGGTTTAAAGGCCCAAAAGGTTTGACTTTAACATGCTAAAAGATGACACAAAGGCTCATACAAATATGCAACAAAGAGGGGTAGACAACCCCTTAACACAAAATGGCTTCAAACCAACATGTTTAGGCCCAAAAATTAAAACTTTTTGTAGTTGAAAACTAGGCTCAAAATAGCATAAAAAGATGGCAAGACAAGAGTGTACAAAGAGCTTAAATGAGGTAAGTCTTATACCTTTGAAGCACAACACTTAAACAGCCACTTTCTAGGCTCAAATGACCTTCCAACAGCCCAAAATAAATCCCAAGATGCCTCAGCTCCAAGGTGGTCCAATTTGGTTAAGGGGTTGCATGCAAATATGTAGAGAATTCTAACATTCAAGTATAAACAAGAGGAGAAAGAGAGAATTGTAGAGAGAGAGGTTTTAGAGAGAGAGGCTCCCAAAACTTTCTTCCAACCTCCAAATATGAGAGATAGGCCATCTATATATAGAAAACCATGAGCTTTGGTTGAAAATATCTATACAGGACAGCTGGCACATTGTGAAAACAGCTGGAGGGGAAATATCTGCAAAATATCTGAGTTTAGGACATTAGTGGCCGATCAGCCACTCTTGGTAGCCGACCGGCCACTTTTCTGGCCGACCGGCCACCCCTGGTGGCTGACAGCCCACATCTATAGCCGACAGCAAAAATCTGCTCTCCTAGTCCAACTTGAAATGGGCATATCTCTTTTATCTAGACTCCTTTTCAAGTCATTCTTGTGGCTAAATTGAAGCCCCATAAGTCTTCTTTCCAATGGTGGCAGCCTCATATCAAAATTTGAAGTGTGAAAAAATATATGCTCATTTTGGTGAAGACTGCTCAGTTTCGGTTTAACCGGATTCATGCCTAACTTCTCCTCAGCTAGTTTTCTTCCCTCCTCTCCTCTTTTCTTCAACCCCAAACCCCTAAATAAGGTGTTTTGAAAGATTTTTCAAAGAGTTCACCTCTCTTTCATTCATTTCCACTTTGTCCTTGCTCAGTTTGCCGAAAAGCGCAACATTTAATAAAATGCGAGCCTCGAAGCATCGTGGAATCATTTTCAAAAATGTTTTGAAAGAGAGTGTTTTAAGGTCTAAAATCTTTGGTCAAAATAGTTTTAGTCCAAAAATGGGGTGTAAGGTTGGGATTTGACGCTCTCCTTGCCGAAGAAATCGAACCTTTGCACAACATGGCCTGCACTATCGAATAATCAATCAGTAGTACCCAAGTCTTCAGGGCGGTCAAAGATAGGTTCTCTACAAAAGGCATGGATATGATGACAAGCAAAATATACTACATATTTACAAATAAGGAAAGCAAGTAAAAGAATGGGATAGAAAGAAGCGGGGCGGGAAATTATTACATCACTTGAATATTTAATATCTGAATAAGGGAGGTGGGGAAGAAAATATTATAACAAAGTAAAAAACCTCACAACTCTCTAAATAAAAAGAAAAACAGAAGCTTCAGATGCCTCGAAAACCATCGAAAACTATTTTGCTCGACGTCGGAAGACTGCTTGGTTCTGTCCCAGAAGAAGTTGGTTGGCCAGCCAATTAATCTTAACAAAAACTTTGTTTTTTTCCTTTGCAACAACAAAGAAAGAACAAACAAGGGATATATGGGTGGCTCTGTAGCACCCCAAAAAAATTACAATAAGATCATCCCACGACAGATATAAATTAATAACAGATGATTGAATATAATGTTCTTCTATTCATAAGGTTTCATCTCTTTACAAAAGTGTAACACATGCAGTATTTTAACCCTGAATCTATAGCATGTGTCATCAGTACAAGATATAAAATAAGAGTGAACAGATATGGTAATGCCCTATTGGCTACAACTTTCCAAGACGGTGCTTGGCTACAACAAAAGTGAGTTTAAACTCAATACAAATAAAGCCCTAGGTTTGTACAAAATAAATACAATAATAACAAAAATAGAAGATCTTGGCTTCCAGTCCTCCCAAGCTATTGCCTTGGCGGAGGCATATTTTTAGCACCTAAAAATGATTTTCCACAAAGGTTGAGCCAAAACCCAATAAAGATACTCCAACACAGTGTATGAATCTTAAAAGAGTTATAAGGTGAATGCATATGCAATGCCCGTGTCAAAACATTTTATATCACTTCCCAAAATCATGATATGCCAAGTTTATGTCATAATTCATGCAATCAATTCCTTTTCAATAGAAAACAGGGCAGTGGATACAACACTTGGAATCTCTAGGACGTGTCTGCAAGAAGGCTACAAGTACTACCAATTTGTCATTTTTACCGGTATTAACCAGAAGGCTCGACACCAAACTGCACGGATTTCTAGACTTTTACCAAGGACACACAGGCTAACATAATACCACAACTACACTCTTACCCAGATTCACCAAGGTATTCACCCCTTTTTCTGAAAACAACAACAATTTCAATGTGTTGAATATGTTATGACGCTTAATGCAAATGGATGAGAAAATAGTTTCAATTCACCTAATTCTCATGCAATTTCTACAACAATCATAGCTATCCTCCACCGATAACCCAAAACAGATATCTCTAAACAAATAATTACTTTTCAAAACAGATATACTTTTCGATATTTCTAAGTAGAAGTAATAATTCATATCCAACTCCACCATCATCATCATCATTGTTCCAATTCCATAAAACCAACATCAATTCCATATTCTCTTTATAAAAACCAAATTTTCACAATTTAGGGCAAAACCCCCATTTCTTTAAAAATCGATTTCTATGGATAAATCCACCCTTTAGCACAACCCAACCATTTTTACAAAGCCACAATCATACACAAGAGCCTATTAGGGAAAACTCCTCTTTTGATTTCAAAATCAAACCCTAGATTTTATCCAAAAATCCCCAAACCATTATCTTGTTGAGAAAAGCAACTAACTTTAAAAATCATAAAAATGGTCAAAGTAATCCCTACCTCAAAGACAAGAACCAAGAAGAACAAGAATTGAAACTTGACGAAGCCAAAAACGAACTTTGCTCTGATCAAAACGAAGCTTTAGGTGAGCTCTATCTTTTTAATAAAGGAACTAAGGTGGAGAAATTGGTGGATTAAGGTGTATTTGGGTCAAATATTCATGAACTAAAGAGAGAGGGGAAAGAGATCTAAGAATTTGGAGTGTTTAGAGAGAGAGAGAGAGAGAGAGATGTGTGAAAAAGTGATCCAAAAATGTGACTTTACAGACTGATAGACGCTCAAACCGCTCGAGCACAGGAATGGTCGATCGAGCAACCAGACACAACAAGTGAGACTGCTCGAGTGAACAAAGTGACTGCTCGAGCAAAGAACACCACCCTCCAGTACTTTTGTAGACCTACAAAAGTATTGAGAGTTCTAAAAAACCACTCGAGCGCAAGAAGGACAGCTCGAGCCAAGACTGCTCGAGTGCAAAAAGTACCGCTCGAGCTAAAACACCATCCTCCCAGTACTTTTGCAGACTTGCAAAAGTACTACTAAGGACCGCTTGAGCGACAAAAAGACTGCTCGAGCAAAGAGGCCAAAATTTGGGCAGAATTTCCTTTGAAAAACAAGCTACCAACCTATTCCAAACACAACAATGATACTCCAATAGCCAAACTCAATGAAGTACAAGATGAATAAGGACATGAACAACCAAATACGACAAGGAATCCCATATCCAAAATAATAAAAAGGTTGGGTTTAAACCAGAGTCGCTATAACCTCCTTTCTTAAGGAATTTCGTACCCGAAATTTTAAAATCAATACACTAACCACCGCATTTAAATCAACAAAACAATGATCCAACCATTCTAGTAACCATGACCCATCCACCGGTCATCCAATCTCATAGCAACAATGAACAAGGTTTTTAACATTGAATATACAATTCATTTTTTTTTTTTTCAAAACATGTGCAATGTTTACATTTAACCAACATAAAAAAAATTTCAATAAAAATTTCAAGCATCAACAAAAAGGTCCAGGTACTTCTCACGGACTTTCGCCTCATGTTCCCAAGTCGCTTCCTCAACCCCGTGGTATCGCCACAGCACCTTTACCAATGGAATTCTCTTGCCTCACAAGACTTTGTCCCGTGTATCTAAGACTCTAACCAGTCTCTCCTCGTATGAGGCATCCTCATCTACCTCCAACTTAGTCCAATCCAATACATATGATGGATCTGGCTCATACTTCCGAAGCATACAGATATGGAATACGTCATGGATCCCGAAAGCTATGGCGGTAGGGCCAAATGATAAGCTACCGCCCCAATACGCTCTAGGATCTCAAAAGGCCCAATGAATCTAGGAGACAACTTTTCACTTTTCCCAAACCTCGCCTAGGTGATATTTTCAAGAAGATGTGATCTCCCACCTCAAATGATAACGATCTCCTCCTATGGTCGACATAACTCTTCTGACGACTCTGTGCCGAAACCAACCTCTTACAGATAAGTGCAACCTTCTTCATCATTTCTCGGACTAACTTGAGACCTAACATAGGTGCGTCACCTATCTCGGCCCAACACACAGAAAATTTACATGGTCGGCCATACAAGGCCTTAAACGGTGCCATGCCAATACTCGCCTAAAAGCTATTGTCATAGGCAAACTCTACTAAAGGCAAGTGCCTCTCCTATGACCCCTTAAAATCAAGAACACAATCCCGAAGCATATCCTTAAGGATCTGAATGGTACGCTCTGATTGCCCATCAGTCTGAGGATGATAAGCGGTACTAAATGTCAATCTAGTGCCCAAGGCATTCTGTAGGCTCTACCACAATCAAGCCATGAAACGAGGATCTCTATTCAAGACAATAGTAACAGGGACCCCGTGAAGTCGCACTATGTCCCTAACATAAAGGTCGGCAAGGTAATCTACCAAGTCACTCGTGCGCATAGGTATAAAGTGTGCTGACTTGGTTAACCGATCAATTATCACCCACACAGTATCATTACCCCAATTGAGTCCTTGGAAGACCCACAACAAAATCCATCGTGACATGCTTCCATGTCCACTCGGCTATAGGCAAGGGTTGCAACAATCCCGTTGGCCTCTGATGCTCGGCCTTTACTTGTTGACAAGTAAGGCATCTCAATACAAACAAGGCTACATCTCTCTTCATCTCCCGGATATGCCGCAAGGCGTGAATGGCAGAACTCTCAGAATACCTCCTCTCTACAAGACTCTGACATGAAAAGATTGTCAAGATATCTAACGCTCAAGTCAGAATAAACGTTCAAACCCTTCTCTACCTTCCCACTAGATATCTTTCCCTGAATGGACTTTACCTCATGATCACCTCATTGTGCTTCTATAACTCGACTCACCAGCGTAGGTTGTGTAACTACAGTCAACAAAGTTGCTGACTTAACGGACTCTCCAAGATGCAAGTCCAAACTCGCCAATAGCACCCAACATCTCCCATTCCTGGATAGCAATACTAGCCACACTGCTAATGGATTTCCTACTCAAGGCATCGGCCACTACATTGGCCTTTCCCAGATGATAGTGCAACTCGAAGTCGTAATCTTCCATGAACTCCATCCACCTCCTCTTAAGTCATGAGTGGGGTAGTTTCTCTTGTGTATTTTCAACTACCGTGAGCCATAAGCTACTACTTTCCCCTTTTGCATCATACACAACCCAAACCTTCTCGAAACGCATCACAATACACAGAATAGCCCAAACCCCTCTCCAGAATAATCAACACTGGAGCAGTGGTAAGTCTAACCTTAAGCTCTTGAAATGACTTCTCACAAGTCTCATTCCACACAAACTTAATTCCCTTCTTCATCAATCTAGTCAATGGTGAGGCTAGTCTAGAGAAATCTTTCACAAAACAACGGTAATAACCAACTAACCCCAAGAAACTCTGGATTTCAAAGGCATTCTTAGGTTGTTTCCAATCTTGCTCAATCTTGGAAGAATCTACAGTCACCCCTTCCCCGGATACCACATGGCCTAAGAATTTCACCTCCCTCAACCAAAACTCACACTTCCCGAACTTAGCATACAATTTGTGGACTCTAAGTAACTCAAGTACAATCCGCAAATGTTCCTCATTTTCCTCCTTAGAGGGTGAGTAAATCAAAATGTCATCCACAAAGACAACTACAAAGCAGTCTAAGTACTCATGAAATATCCGATCCATAAAATCTATAAACAAGGTCGGTGCATTAGTTAACCCAAAAGGCATCACTAGGAACTCATAATGGCCATACCATGTATGGAATGTCGTATTCTAGATATCCTCCTCCTTCACTCTCAGTTGGTGATAACCCGATCTCAAGTCTATATTAGAGAAACAACAAGACCTCTTCAACTGATTAAACAAATCATTTATACAAGGCAATAGGTACTTGTTCTTAATAGTTACCCAGTTTAACTTCCTGTAATCAATACAAAGTCGTAATGCGCCATCCTTCTTCTTGGCAAAGAGGATCAGTGCTCCCCAAGGTGAAGTATTAGGATGGATAAAACCCCTATCTACCAATTCCTATAGTCGAATCTTCAACTCACTCAACTCAGCGGGTGCAAATCTATACGGTGCCATAGAGATCAGTGTTGTGCCAAACACTAAGTCAATAGAGAACTCAATCTCCCGGTGAGGTGGTAAACTAGTGAGATCCTCGAGAAAAACGTCTAAGTACTCGCAAACTACCCTCGGCAACTCTACTCAGACCATATCACTCTCAACACCCAAAAAGGTAGCAAGAAGGAGACTAAGCTCGCTCCGACCACACAAATCACATACTAGCAACAAGGCCCTATCAACTCGATCCCCCAGGAAATAAAAACAGTCACCACTCGAGGTGCACATCGTAACTCTCTGACGGTAACAGTCTATAATGGCTTGATAGTGTCACGACCCAAACCCGCCCCTATAGGTTTGGCACCGTAACTGGCCAGTAATCCGAGGATTACCTACGGCCTCTGAACAAATTAACAAAATATTAGGGGCTAGCGGAAGCAAATAATAATATACAACGTCCACTGAGCTGTGCAGACTTATATGAGACAGAAAAATTTTAAACTTTTTATATACATATATACACATCAGCTCCACGTCATACAATATATACAGATTAGGCAAGAAGGAACTTGGTCCCTTTTTCAAAATACACATGACTTGAAGAACCAAACGAGAAAACATAACTTAAACCTTAAATTACATAACGATAACACTTAATATAATCGGGACCTCCACGGGAGGCACATAGGTTGGCTAACAGAACAGATTCTAGACAGATGCCTCTAAGCCTGGTCACGCGCCTGATCACCTACATACATAAATAATACAGTGAGCTAAAGCCCAGTGAATGATAACAGAGTAAAGGGTTTAATGAATGATGTCTATCACAGAGTTTATATCAGAAACACAATCATATCAGAAACAGAGTCTTATGCATACTCAAATGTCATATCAGAAGTAGATTCAGATACATACTTGTTTTTATATTCATACTCAGATTTTGCATAAGATCATATGTGGTACACCCATTAGCTATCCGAACAAGTAGGTCTAAAGACCACCACAAGTAGGTCCGAAGACCACAACAAAGTTGGTACCAACAACCATAAAGGTCCATATCTTGCGCGCAAGCAGCCATGGTATTATTACCCCCAGGCAAGGGCCGTAGGCCACGGTATTGTTACCCCCGGGCGAGGGCCATAGGCCACGGTATTGTTACCCCCGGGCGAGGGCCATAGGCCACGGTATTGTTACCCTCGGGCGAGGGCCATAGGGACTAAGGGTGCCACAAATACTTTTTTCAGAAAACTGGACATTCATTCATTCATTTCCAACATATCATAGCTTTTCAAGAACCAATCATTTCGTATCATAGTATATTGAAAATACATAACGTTGAACATAACTTTACAAAGTTATTACTCACAGAGGGCTGCAGAGGCAAATCAGACAGACTGGATATATCAGATAAATCGGGCAGACAATGGCGCGTGACCTACACAAACATATAACATATACACATTGAAATTCAATATTACTCCCTTGATTAAACTTGTCCTTTCAAGTCTCTAGTCTGTATAGTCCGAAGTTCTACTACGTTTATTCTTTCTCAATTAAGTAAACTGGGTTCTTAATTCACATATTCTTTCATTACTAAGACCTTCTCTTCCAAATAGATTGATCATTTACTTGGCTTCTTAAACAATTACCACAAGATCAATGATTCAATCATTAACTAACTAATCTATGTTGATTAGTAGCTTATTAATCTTTATTGAGTCATAAATCATGTCTAGAATGCATTGGAAAGAGATGAGGATAAAAATATGAACTAAATGCAACTTTTCAAAATGTGCTGAAAATGGGGTCTTCGCTCGAGCGCCACTTTGGTCGCTCGAGCGAACTGTAAAATTTGAAAAACTACTGGGAGCTTGATTTTCACGCTCGAGCGAGACTTTCCTCGCTCGAGCGGACAACAAAAATTCAGAAATTCTAAAATTGAAATTAAAATCCAACTTTGGTATTTAACGCCTCAAAACATGTACTTTAGTATACAAACATAGAAAACCATTTATTAAAGTCATAAATTGCTAAATCATTTATTCAAAATCATACCCCAATTGCCAAATTTAGTTTGAAATCATTTTCTCCATAACAAGCCAAATCCCAACTCAAAATGATTAACTTCCAACTTAATCTCCATAAATTGAACATGGCTCCAAACTCCCATTTTCTTTTTAGTTACATAAAATTGGTGTCAAATTCTTTCTATTTTCCTTGAAATCATGAAATTGAAGTCATGAAACTTTTTATAAATTTTCCAACTAATTTCCATAATCTAAAACTTAACTTAATTTATAACCTCAATTTAATTCATAACCATAGATATCCCAAAATATGTTTCATTTAAATAAAATCTCAAATTACAAGTATGGATTAAAATATAATTATAAAATCAAAACTTCCTTCAATTCCAAAATCAACTCTCAAATTAAGAATGATTCTCAAAATTGAACCTAATTCAAATCCATAAACCTTTTAAACATGAACTAAAATCCCAAAACCTTAAACTTTCATAATGCATGTTTAATTAAAGTATTAGTCTTGTAGAGTTTTTCCCATGCATGTACCATTTAGGCATAATTTCATGCAAAATCACAACATCAAACCCAAATAATCAATTTCCATAAATTTGAATCTAATTCCATTTATTCATCATCTTGCTAATTTCTTCTATTTATGTGAAATTAAACATGCATGCAAGGATAAACTTAAAATATGTGAAGGATGAAGAAAATCAAACTCAAATATTAAATCACAACAACAACTTCCTAATTATTAATCTTAACTCAAATCTTTTACATTCTTCCCTTGTGTCATGAAATTAAATACAATTACTCCTTGATTTCAATTGCTAAATAATTAATCTATAAGAGTCAAGCTTAACTTTCTTACCTAGAAATTTAATTTGTTGAGTCTCTTAAGCTCTTCCTTCAATTTTTGCACAGAACCAGAATTCTTTTTCTTCTCTTCTTCCCACGGTTTTTCTCCCTCTCTCACTCTCTCACGGTTTCAAACAGAGCTTCCTTTATCTTTTTTTTTTTTTTTGTATTTGCTTCAGGTTAACCCTTTACTCAAACACACATAACTCACTTTCTTTTTGACTTCAAACTTGACACACGTGCACTCTTCTAAGCTTTCCAACACATCACATGCACACACCCACCTAAGTTTCTTTGCACACCCACATATATTATTAATCCTATATTTAATTTATGATTAGGATTTATTTAATTACGCAACACTTAATCTTAATAAATTTCAATTTACACATTGTTGAATTAATTATGACTAATCATAAATCCCACATAATTTAATTAATCTAATTGATTTCCATTAGAGCCTAATTGATTATATTTAAATTTATCGGTACAACTCAGATTTTTAATCAGACTCTCAAAAGGCTCCAAATAATAAATCGAACTTATTTTCATCCTCAATTTTGATTCCCCAAATCATTTAGGCCTTCAATTTCTGATCATCGAATTTTCATCAATAAATTACATATTCAAATTGGGCACACCATAATTAAATTTAATTTATAATAACCACAATCCTCAATCCTCATGACTTAATCAACTCCAATTAAGACCTAATTAATCGAATCTCAATTTCACTAAACTGAATCGAATATTTAATTAAACTCCCAAATGGGTCCGTAATTAAAATTAAATTGATTCAACTTCCTAACTTCACTTCCTTAAGCCATTTGGACCCTTAATTTCCAATTCCAAAATAAACCTTCAATCAAATCATATACGAGTCAGATTTCATAATTCTCATAAATCCCAAATAAATTATAATACTCGGCAATTAAACTCAAATCCTCTTAATCAATCAAGTACTAATCCTTATACGTGATGGGGTTGTTACATCCTTCCCCCCTTAAGAAGTTTGGTCCTCCTTAAGATACTTGTACAGAAAATTAGTCATACAATCAGTCTCACTTCATTTCCTCCTATAGGTAACTCTTTTTTTTTTTTTTTTTTTTTTTTTTTTTTGGACTTCTTCATGTAAATTGAACTTACTCCCAAACACTTAATGGTTAATAACCCAAATTGGCAATTCATTATCGTCTCTACTAATTTCAACTACATACCTCATATACTTTAATTCAGCAATCTGTAATTCATATACTTTCGATAACAGGAGATTTATTGTAAGGAATGTTCATGATGCTCCTTATCTTCAAACTGATCAAAATATTCTGTTATTGACATGGTAGATTCTTCAAATTAAATTTAATAGCCCATGCATTACTAATAGAAAACACGACTTCTCGATCCTTCAGTCCTATTAACAAAATATAATCCCGACTCTATCGCTATGCAATCTGTAATTCATCCTATCCCAAAGAACAGACATTAACTTTCATTGACTATGGTCAAGGTTCTTAAGTTATGCACATGACGTACTTTCTCCAAAGAAGATTCCACATGTTAATCTATAACAGAAATTTCCGAATTATATGTAAACGTAATCATATATTAATGGCCCCACTTCCAAAAGACATCTTGGATGACAATTATGATGGTAATTTCAAAACAGAGAAGCACATTGAATTTCAAACGGAAGCATATTTCACAGAAATTCATTAACTTTGATCAATAGTCACGTGGTAGTTTAGGGCTACGCTTTTAAATTTTCCTCAAATTATTATAATTAGCCAATCAAAATTCTTATGTTCCCAAAGGTTCCTTAAGAAATATGCGCTTGTTATTCTAACGATTTTTGTAAATTGGGTCTTCCCTTGCTAACTCCCATAGGTTTCAGTCTCCTAATGCGAAGTACCATTTTCTTTCTATTCAAACAAGGTCCCAAAAACACATAGCTTTGTTAGACTAAACAGAAATCCCAATTATTTTCGATATTCATCAATTGGTCACGTCTTAGCGATGTATTAATCATTTCAGCAATTTCAGGTTGAGTTCTAAATGGTCCAACCAATGGGTTCCATCTATATCAAACAACACGTAACCTAGCTTGTAACAAAACATCGGATGAATCAAGTTCATCAATCAAATCTTTCAAAGCTTCTTGGGATGATTAACAGCATCTACATAATACTTGGGGTGATGACATTCCAGACAAAACAAAGGAATAATCGCCTCAGAATCGAGCACACCCGTTCATAGACCGTCGGTGGCCGACCTGGAATCGATTAGACAAATCCACCCGTTCATAGACCGTCGGTGGGGCTATCCGTTCATAGACCGTCGATAGCAAAGAAATATCACAACAAGGTGCTACATAAGCTTAACGTCCCCTAGCACGAAAGGACCTTTCGAGAATGTCCTCAAAACAAAACTAAGACTTGATACAGAAACTAATGGATAATCATTCAAGTTAAACCAAATACTTTTCCACAATAAGGCAAAGCAAAGCCTTATCCAAAACAAAGCAAAGCAAAGCAAAGCTTCATCAAAATACTATAACATAGCTTTATAAAAAGAAATGCCACTCACACATAAATTGTTGACTTCAAGCAATCCCACTTGTACTTAAGCACTATCCTTAACCGATTAAATCATTTGGGCTTTCTCTTAGATTTAGGATAGTCTTTTATTTGATGCCCCAACTTCTCACATTTTCAGTAGTCCGATGACACAGTCCCCAATGAATCTTGTGACATATTGACATACTAGAATAACTTACTTCTTTTACAACTTTGCCTGGAGTTACTCATCTTTCTTACCACAAAATTTTTAGTTTTGTTTCCTTCTTTGATTCACTTTTCACTTCCACACTTAACTCCTCCTTTTGATCTTGCCATGTAGAATGGGATTCACAACTCTCACCACATTCTTTAGTACTTCTTCTATTTCACGTAATCACTCTGACAAAGACTCAATTTCTACTCCATTCACACTTTCACTATTTATTCCTAATGACGGAAGAGAAGGGTTGAACACAAGAAAATGGTTGATAACACTTGGGTTAATTTAATTGACTTAAATTAGAATACAAAACACATATCATATACAAGGAGACATACACAGATACGCATATAAGGACACTGGTAGGGTATCCTATTCATTTCCCAGGAATTTACCAAGAATTTCCGATTCGAAACTACGCTGGCCGAACGTGATTCCAATCGGACTTTCAAGGTCATTCTACAAAGGCATGAGACTCTACGGTTTAACATCCCACATAATAAGTTCCCACCGAATTGCACTATCTTACACATCAAATGACTTTTCTCATCCTTAATTACCATAGCTCTACATATTTCATTGATCAACAACTTCTTCAATTTCAAAAATATTCTCATAGTTCGATTTAACATACAACCCATATAGCTTCCATGACTTTCACCAAAGATTCTAATTCTGTACAATACTATGTTTCCACAAATTAACATACTCATTCTCACCAAGGTACTAGTCAAACATTTTGATTTCCTTGTAAGAGTAGAGATTTCAGAAATGCCACCACAGTTCTTAACTTCTAGTCTCCTTGCTAAACTGATTCAACACAATCCTATTTCCTTATAATCATTACAATTCCATAATAGCTCATAATTCTCAGTTTCAACACTTAAATACATTATACAAAAATATATGCATACTCTTAAATGCACAACTTCTTACTTACTTACTACATGCATGGAACTTAAATCTGTTCTAGACATTCTAGTGCTCAATGGACACGTGTGTGAGAAATTAACGCGTGCTCTGATACCACTCTGTCACGACCCAAACCCGCCCCTATAGGTTTGGCACCGTAACCGGCCAGTAATCCGAGGATTACCTACGGCCTCTGAACAGATTAACAAAATATTAGGGGCTAGCGGAAGCAAATAATAATATACAACGTCCATTGAGCTGTGCAGACTTATATGAGACAGAAAAATTTTAAACTTTTTATATACATATATACACATCAGCTCCACGTCATACAATATATACAGATTAGGCAAGAAGGAACTTGGTCCCTTTTTCAAAATACACATGACTTGAAGAACCAAACGAGAAAACATAACTTAAACCTTAAATTACATAACGATAACACTTAATATAATCGGGACCTCCACGAGAGGCACATAGGTTGGCTGACAGAACAGATTCTAGACAGATGCCTCTAAGCCTGGTCACGCGCCTGATCACCTACATACATAAATAATACAGTGAGCTAAAGCCCAGTGAATGATAACAGAGTAAAGGGTTTAATGAATGATGTCTATCACAGAGTTTATATCAGAAACACAATCATATCAGAAACAGAGTCTTATGCATATTCAAATGTCATATCAGAAGTAGATTCAGATACATACTTGTTTTCATATTCATACTCAGATTTTGCATAAGATCATATGTGGTACACCCATTAGCTATCCGAACAAGTAGGTCTAAAGACCACAACAAGTAGGTCCGAAGACCACAACAAAGTTGGTACCAACAACCATAAAGGTCCATATCTTGCGCGCAAGCAGCCATGGTATTATTACCCCCAGGCAAGGGCCGTAGGCCACGGTATTGTTACCCCCGGGCGAGGGCCATAGGCCACGGTATTGTTACCCCCGGGCGAGGGCCATAGGCCACGGTATTGTTACCCCCGTGCGAGGGCCATAGGCCACGGTATTGTTACCCTCGGGCGAGGGCCATAGGGACTAAGGGTGCCACAAATACTTTTTTCAGAAAACTGGACATTCATTCATTCATTTCCAACATATCATAGCTTTTCAAGAACCAATCATTTCGTATCATAGTATACTGAAAATACATAACGTTGAACATAACTTTACAAAGTTATTACTCACAGAGGGCTGCAGAGGCAAATCAGACAGACTGGATATATCAGATAAATCGGGCAGACAATGGCGCGTGACCTACACAAACATATAACATATACACATTGAAATTCAATATTACTCCCTTGATTAAACTTGTCCTTTCAAGTCTCTAGTCTGTATAGTCCGAAGTTCTACTACGTTTATTCTTTCTCAATTAAGTAAACTGGGTTCTTAATTCACATATTCTTTCATTACTAAGACCTTCTCTTCCAAATAGATTGATCCTTTACTTGGCTTCTTAAACAATTACCACAAGATCAATGATTCAATCATTAACTAACTAATCTATGTTGATTAGTAGCTTATTAATCTTTATTGAGTCATAAATCATGTCTAGAATGCATTGGAAAGAGATGAGGATAAAAATATGAACTAAATGCAACTTTTCAAAATGTGCTGAAAATGGGGTCTTCGCTCGAGCGCCACTTTGGTCGCTCGAGCGAACTGTAAAATTTGAAAAACTACTGGGAGCTTGATTTTCACGCTCGAGCGAGACTTTCCTCGCTCGAGCGGACAACAAAAATTCAGAAATTCTAAAATTGAAATTAAAATCCAACTTTGGTATTTAACGCCTCAACACATGTACTTTAGTATACAAACATAGAAAACCATTTATTAAAGTCATAAATTGCTAAATCATTTATTCAAAATCATACCCCAATTGCCAAATTTAGTTTGAAATCATTTTCTCCATAACAAGCCAAATCCCAACTCAAAATGATTAACTTCCAACTTAATCTCCATAAATTGAACATGGCTCCAAACTCCCATTTTCTTTTTAGTTACATAAAATTGGTGTCAAATTCTTTCTATTTTCCTTGAAATCATGAAATTGAAGTCATGAAACTTTTTATAAATTTTCCAACTAATTTCCATAATCTAAAACTTAACTTAATTTATAACCTCAATTTAATTCATAACCATAGATATCCCAAAATATGTTTCATTTAAATAAAATCTCAAATTACAAGTATGGATTAAAATATAATTATAAAATCAAAACTTCCTTCAATTCCAAAATCAACTCTCAAATTAAGAATGATTCTCAAAATTGAACCTAATTCAAATCCATAAACCTTTTAAACATGAACTAAAATCCCAAAACCTTAAACTTTCATAATGCATGTTTAATTAAAGTATTAATCTTGTAGAGTTTTTCCCATGCATGTACCATTTAGGCATAATTTCATGCAAAATCACAACATCAAACCCAAATAATCAATTTCCATAAATTTGAATCTAATTCCATTTATTCATCATCTTGCTAATTTCTTCTATTTATGTGAAATTAAACATGCATGCAAGGATAAACTTAAAATATGTGAAGGAAGAAGAAAATCAAACTCAAATATTAAATCACAACAACAACTTCCTAATTATTAATCTTAACTCAAATCTTTTACATTCTTTCCTTGTGTCATGAAATTAAATACAATTACCCCTTGATTTCAATTGCTAAATAATTAATCTATAAGAGTCAAGCTTAACTTTCTTACCTAGAAATTTAATTTGTTGAGTCTCTTAAGCTCTTCCTTCAATTTTTGCACAGAACCAGAATTCTTTTTCTTCTCTTCTTCCCACGGTTTTTCTCCCTCGCTCACTCTCTCACGGTTTCAAACAGAGCTTCCTTTATCTTTTTTTTTTTTTGTATTTGCTTCAGGTTAACCCTTTACTCAAACACACATAACTCACTTTCTTTTTGACTTCAAACTTGACACACGTGCACTCTTCTAAGCTTTCCAACACATCACATGCACACACCCACCTAAGTTTCTTTGCACACCCACATATATTATTAATCCTATATTTAATTTATGATTAGGATTTATTTAATTACGCAACACTTAATCTTAATAAATTTCAATTTGCACATTGTTGAATTAATTATGACTAATCATAAATCCCACATAATTTAATTAATCTAATTGATTTCCATTAGAGCCTAATTGATTATATTTAAATTTATCGGTACAACTCAGATTTTTAATCAGACTCCCAAAAGGCTCCAAATAATAAATCGAACTTATTTTCATCCTCAATTTTGATTCCCCAAATCATTTAGGCCTTTAATTTCTGATCATCGAATTTTCATCAATAAATTACATATTCAAATTGGGCACACCATAATTAAATTTAATTTATAATAACCACAATCCTCAATCCTCATGACTTAATCAACTCCAATTAAGACCTAATTAATCGAATCTCAATTTCACTAAACTGAATCGAATATTTAATTAAACTCCCAAATGGGTTCGTAATTAAAATTAAATTGATTCAACTTCCTAACTTTACTTCCTTAAGCCATTTGGACCCTTAATTTTCAATTCCAAAATAAACCTTCAATGAAATCATATACGAGTCAGATTTCATAATTCTCATAAATCCCAAATAAATTATAATACTCGGCAATTAAACTCAAATCCTCTTAATCAATCAAGTACTAATCCTTATACGTGATGGGGTTGTTACAGGATAGGATGACAACCAATCCATGCCCAAGATAACATCGAAACTCAACATATCAATCAACACAAAAGCAACAGGAAGTTGGCGACCAACAACCTCTATCTCACAACCCCGACACCCCTGGTCCAACACAACCTCACCACCAACAGGTGACTCTACCCTGAGTGGAGATGCTAACTGAGCCACTTCTAACCCCAATGCTGATGCAAATGCAGACAAAATGAAAGAATGTGATGCACCAGTATCAATCAACACATTGGCAATAGAATTACACAACAAGAAGTTACCTCTCACTACCAAAGGTGCTAGCAACAAATCTAGCGTAGTAACAACATACACACGCCTGGTAGGTCTCTACTCTTTCTGCTCACCTCTCGAAGCATTAGTCTGATACACTGACTGAGCCGAAGAGGCTCCCTGATTAGCCCTCGAGGCCTAAATTGATAGTTTAGGCTGATGGCTCTGTGTCTGCCTCACACCAAACACACTAGATATGCCACCTGCCTAAGGGAAAAACCTCCTCAAAAGCCCTGATTGCCCACACTAATAACAGGTAGGCGGCTGCCCTCTCCCCTGACTCTGGCTCTAAGAATGAGTCAAAGATAGTGCAGACTATTGCCCTCCTCCCTTCTGCAGGCAAACTACAAAACTGACCGCACTTGAAGCACGTGATCCCTTCCTAACCATCTCTCTTAGAACCAAAACTCGATACCGAGAAAATGGACCTAGACTGAGCTCCCTAGGACTGCCGTGGGTTAAAACCCCTCTACTTTTTACTCTTCCGAGTCTCCTCCTGAACCTCCTGACTCCTCTGTCTAGAGCCCCTTATCCTCTCCTCTTCGATCTAAATCATAGTCTCTAAGTGAGCTACCGCCTCCACAAGAAGACCGTAATCCCAAATCATGGATGCAGCCACCTTGAAAAGGAGTCTGGTCCCCAGTCTCTTCTTAAACTCTAAGCAGAGGTGTTCTTTCGTCGCTACAAGCTTAGGTGCAAACCTCAACAGACTAGTGAAAGTAGCCTCAAACTCGGCCACTGGTGTGTTAAGCTGCTTAAGCTTCAAAAATTGCTTCCTCAATTTCTCCCTAACAGTGAGAGGCAAAAACTTGTCCTAGAAGGCATTGACGAAAGCCTCCCAAGTTCTCCCAATGCGTCCTCGTATAAACTTTCACCACTAACCCGCATCTCTCTTCAATTGAAAGGATTCCAAGGTCATCTCAGCCCATCGTCCTCGATGCCAAGCATCTCGAACGTCTTCACCATTTGCTCCAACCATTCATCCATCTTCAGTGGTTCCTTCGGATCCCCCACAAACTCATCCGAATTTGATCGGAAGAACTTCCTCTTTAGAAATAACAGCACTGTCTCTGCAACATGAGCCTGGACTTGATTCTCAATTTTGAGAATGTCCATAGATTCCCACAAAGCTCTGGCCATCTCACAGGCCAAAGCGCCCATGGCTTGCTGACTAACCGGTTCGACCACATTGGGCTAACCAACCCCTTCCTCCTATGCCGAAATATCATCCGGTAATGGCGCATCCTGCCGTCTAGGCCTGCCACACTTACCACGTCCACGTCCACGTCCTGACATCCTAATGAAGGTAACACCAAAAAATAGCACATTTACAATGTGTCGAAGCTAACTCACTCGTGTCCTAAAATGGTGGACAACAATTAATTCATTCCACATAAGCACATAATCATATAAACACATACGAATTTCCTTTCTAGATAATGATCGTCCTGCAACGTTGCCAGAGTTCCAGTTAGAAATAATAGTGATCAAGTGTTCTTCTAACAGGACTTCTACAAATTCGTAGACCCAATGAATATCTTAGAAATTAAATCTCATACCCACTTACTCACATAAGCATGTTATCACATAGAACACCAAGTTATTCCTAATATCATCTAGCAAGGGAACCCATTGTGGTAATAACCACTTTCCATGATCCCAAAGTATTCAAACCTGGCTCGCTCTGTTATCAAGTTGTAACACCTCGAAAATATTTCAATAAGATCATCTCACGACAGATATAAATTAATAACAAATGATTAAATATAATGTTCTTATATTTATAAGGTTTCATCTCTTTACAAAAGTGAAACACATGCAATATTTTAACCCTGAATCTATAGCATGTGTCATTGGTACAAGATATAAAATAAGAGTGAACAGATATGGTAATACCCTATTCGATACAACTTTCCAAGACGGTGCTTGGTGACAACAAAAGTGAGTTTAAACTCAATACAAATAAAGCCCTAGGCTTGTACAAAATAAATACAATAATAACAAAAACAGAAGCTCTTGGTTTCAAGTCCTCCTAAGCTATTGCCTTGGAGGAGGCATATCGTCAGCACCGGAAAGTGATTTTCCACATAGGTTGAGCCAAAACCCAATAAAGACACTCCAACACAATGTATGAATCTTAAAAGAGTTATAAGGTAAATGCATACGCAATGCCCATGTCAAAACATTTTATATCACTTCCCAAAATCATGTTATGCCAGGTTTATGTCATAATTCATGCAATCAATTCCTTTTCAATAAAAAAATAGGACAGTGGATACAACACTGGAAATCTCTAGGACGTGTCTGCAAGTAGGCTACAAACACTACCAATTTGTCATTTTTATCAGTATTAACCAGAAGGCTCAACAACTCAACGCTCGGGTTTTTGGACTTTTACCAAGGACACACAAGCTAACATAATACCACAACTACACTCTTACCCAGATTCACCAAGGTATTCACCCATTTTTCTCCAAACAACAACAATTTCAATATGTTAAATATGTTACGATGCTCAATGCAAATGGATGAGAAAATAGTTTCAATTCATCTAATTCTCATAAAATTTCTATAACAATCATAGCTATCCTCCACCGAAATCCAAAACAGATATCTCTAAACAGATAATTACTTTTCAACACAGATATACTTTCTAATATTTCTAAGTAGGAGTGATAATTCATATCCAACTCCACCATCATCATCATCATTGTTTCTATTCCATAAAACCAACATCAATTTCACATTCTCTTTACAAAAATCAAATTTTCACAATTTAGAGCAAAACTCCCTATTTCTTTAAAAATCAATTTCCATGGTTAAAATCCATCCTTTAGCACAACCCAACCATTTTTTCAAAGCCACAATCATATACAAGAGCCCATTAGGGAAAACTCCTCTTTTGATTTCAAAACCAAACCCTAGATTTTATCCAAAAATCCCCAAATCACTATCTTGTTGAGAAAAGCAAATAACTAAGTCAAAAATCATAAAAAATGGTCATAGTGATCTCTATCTCAAAGACAAAAACCAAGAACAACAAGAGTTGAAACTTGACGAAGCTAAAAACGAACTTTGCTCCAATCAAAACGAAGCTCTAGGTAAGCTCTATCTTTTTAACAAAGAAACTAGGGTGGAGAAATTTGTGGATCAAGATGTATTTGGACTAAATATTCAAGAACTATAGAGAGAGGAAAGAGATCTGAGAATTTGGAGTGTTTAAAGAGAGAGAGAAAGAGAGGGAGATGTGAAAAAGTGATCTAAAAATGTGACTTTACGGACTGATATACGCGTAGACCGCTCGAGCGCAGGAATGGTCGCTCGAGCGACCAGACACAACAAGTGAGACCGCTCGAGCGAACAAAGTGACCGCTTGAGCGAAGAACACCACCCTCTAGTACTTTTGCAGGCCTACAAAAGTACTGAGAGTTCCAAAAGATCGTTCAAGTGCAAGAAAGACTACTCGAGCGACAAAAAGACTGCTCAAGCGAAGAGGCCAAAATCTAGACAAAATTTCTTTTGAAAAATAAGCTACCAACCTGTTCCAAACACGACAATGATAGTCCAATAGCCAAACTCAATGAAGTACGAGATGAATAAGGACATGAACAACCAAATATGACAAGGAATCCCAGATCCAAAATAACAAATGGGTCGAGTTTAAACTAGAGTCGCTATAGGCTCAACTAACTACTTCCAGTTATATTACAACAATTTATAATATGACTTCAAAGCAAGAAAATCGAATATAGGAAAGAAAGTACAAGAAAATAAAAGTTTGCAAAATTCACCTTTCAAAGAAATGATGAACTTCTTGATTTCCAAACTTCTTTTTGATCACCCCTAAGTTTAGGAAGTGTGTTTTCAACCCTCTGTTCGAAAATTCAAAATTCTTGTTAGAATGGTGTTTTTGGGTTGCTTAACAATGTGTGTGAGGGGTATTGTTTAACTCTTTGTTTTTTTCTCTTTCAATAACACTCAATCTATTTTTGATCAAAGCTTTTGAATTTGACTATAACAGAATTTCTGGGATGGTTTTTATATATGAGAGATAGTATATTAGTGTATATAGAAGAAATGGAAGTTTTTTGGCCAACTCTCAAGACTTCTCTCTATTTGTCTTCTCTTAATCGATCTCTCTTCTTTTTCTACATACATTCCGATCTCCATATAGGCAATGATGGAAGGCTAAGTCAAGGAGATGGTGAAAGACAAGGTGGAAGAAAAGGATGATAGCGTGACAAGGATGATTGCATTAGATGCTCCTTTTTTGGAATAGACAAACACTCTTTTGACAGTGGAGGCCAGAGCAGGTATCCATCTTGTGCATGATTATATCAGAAAAATCTGAAATGGCATGTCCCACACGCATTCAACAAGAATTTTTCCAAAACTGCCTTACTTCTGGGCAAATTATCTGGCCGGTCAATTAATTGGTTGGTTGGCCAAAAAGTTGATTGATTTGACTATTTTACACGAAACGGGATTTTTCAACAAAATTATCATCCTTTCCTCTTATTTCCACACTGTTCTTTGCTCAATTTCCTGAGAACATATTTTATTTTGAAATTTAAAAATTAGTCTCGGAACACTACAGAAATACTCGAAACAGAGCGCGGAAAGAAAGTTTTGAAAGAGAGAGTTGAACGGGACTTAAACACTTAGCCAAAACAGGCTTAGGGTCGGGAGTAAAGCTTAAATTCTATATCTCTTACTAAGGATGTTGTGAGAAACACATTCTTATTTTAATCATCGGTAATCAAGAGAAAGCGCTCAAGTCTTAGGACCGGTCAAAATGGGGTGTCTATAATTGTGTGTGATAATCTGTATTTGATTTGTATATGTTTTTGCTAAGAATTTATTTCTGTATTAGAAATTGAAAGCTTAAATGGCTTAAGAAAATATAATTGATAAGTTAAATCAGTTTAATTTCATGTATTGAGCCTTATGGGAAGTTAATTAAATAATTTCATGTATTGAGCCTTATGGGAAGTTAATTAAATATTTTATTTAGTTTAGTAAAATTTGTTATGATTAAATTAAGCTCTAATGGGAATTAATTAGAATAATTAAGTTGTGGGTAAGTAGGATTAATTAAGATTTAGTTGTGTTTAATTAAACTAATGTGTAATTAAGAGTTAAGCTAATCCTAATCAATAATATTATGAGAAGTGTAGTACATTCTAGATATATTGAGAGTTTATAAGTGTGTGTTATTGTGCTGAAGAGAGAAACTTAGAGAGAGAGAATCCAAGATATTGAGAGAAAAGTTAGAGAACTCAAGAGAATTGAAGAAGAAAAGAAAAACTCAAGAAATTCAAGAAATTGAACCTATTTTTCAACTCTAGGTAAGGATTCAAGCCTAAATTCTTGTAGTTAATCCACCTACTAATTGAATTCAAGAAGCAATTGAGATTATATTTGTGTAATTCATAAGAAATTGGATTCGGAATAAAGAATTGAGCTAGGTTGAAGAACATGAAGTATAAACTTTGAATTTCATCAATTTTGAGTTTGATTTTGAAAACTATAGTTAAAGTAAGCTTCATAGATTACATGCACCATGAATTTTGTGGACTTGAGCCATGCAATTTCATTATACATTTGATTTTGAAGAAAAGTTTTGGAAATCATGAGTTCATGAAGATTTGGGTTTTGATTTTGAAATTAAGCAAGGTTTTGATTCAAATAAGTTAATTAATAATCATGTTCCATGTTTATTTTCATGTTTGATTAAGTATTGCATGAGTGTTGGTCACTAAATGAATAAAGGAAATTGAAATTAATTTGAACGCTTTTGTTTTTTCAGATTGTGTATGTGCTTTCTATAGGTTGGACCACCAAGGATTAGCATCCGATCAAGTTACTGTGAGTAATGTCTTTGTAATGATATTTTTATATAAATGATTTTGGAAATGCTATAATATGCGATGTTTGACAAAATCTATATTTTGTTTTCGAAATGTTCCGATATGATAAGTATTTTCTGAAATGATAAGACATGCTATGGAACTCCGAAATGTTTATGATATGATAAGTTTCCCGAAATTATGTTTTTGATAAGAATGAATGAAATTCCTTTTTGATCATTTAACGTGATATCCATAAACATATCCTTTGATCTTTGGAAACTTCCATCCTGTCTTCGACTCCTCATAGACGTTCGACATATGTTATTGATTCGTTATAAACATTCTGAATGATATCAATCTTTGATGGTCGTTATGCATGGCTCCGATCATGTATGATCGTTCTATATGGCTTCATTATTTTATGGGCGTTCTATATGTAATTGACCCGTTATAGACGTTATGTATGTTTTCATTCCAATGTGGACATTCTGTATAAGCTTGGCCAATATGGACATTCTGTATGTTTTCGAACCTTTGAGGTTGTTTTGTCAAACTTTATTCTGTTTATTTCATATGATGCTATTGGATGTACCACGTAATGTGTTTAATTATGAAAGGTTTGATGAAACTTATGTATTATAAATATATCTAAAAAATGTTTTGATAATGTTAAGAATATTGTTTTTATAAAGTTCTTGATCTCATTCATTTAACCTTTATGTTGACATTATTCATTGAGCTTCTAGCTCACCCCCTTCCCTATATATGTAGGTGAGCATATGGGAGATTTGCATTAGAGTTTGCTTTGGACTCAACTTTTTTGTGAAGACCATCTGAAGAAGTGCCTCCGTGTTGAGGCTATAACTTTTGTTTTTGGCCAAGCTTTGTTAAGTTTTGTAAAGCTTTAGCTCTGTCAAGTTTTGTTAAGTCATGTATGTGATCTTGAATTGTATATAAGATAAATGTTTGTATATATTATAAGTGTTGATAAATGTTTTGAGTATTTCGGTTTATATCATATATGCACAACTCAATGGACAATATTATTTCTGTTTTTGTTTCGGCTTTAAGCCCCGATATTTAATAAATATTTTGTGATTTGATTAAGATGCCGTAGGTAATCTATGATTACTGGCCGATCATGTCCCTAACCTCTAAGAGTGGGTTGGAGTCGTGACACGTTCAAATCCATAGCTTTTTAGCTCGAGTTATTAAGTTTGTAAGGTGTCTTCACACCTAGTGCCGTAAAAAGGCTACAGATCCGAAGGTTGGAATTGCTCTAAGAATATATTCCAGCAGCTATTTGACATCCCAAGGATTATAATGTGAAATTGGTGCATTGTTAGCTCATAACTGTATAATGTACACATTATCAATTAATTAGATCAACAAAAACTGAAATTCAACAAAGTATATGTTATATGTGGAAACAAATAGATTTATATCAGCATGCCATAAATAAATAAAAATTCTAAAGAGTCAGAATTTACCGAATACAATTAGCAATGATATTCATATTCACAACCCTTTAATCTGTTTTTTTTTTCTAATCAGAAAATGACTGTCCGGCCAGAAACATATAACCATAGGTTACCACCACCGGTACAGCCACTATTATTCTTATCGTTACAAAAAAATTGCAAAACACTGCCCACCCCGACACCAGGAACCAAAAATAAATGATCCAAGAGCCGAGCTTTTTCTAGCCAAGAAGAAGAAAAAAAAAATGTAATTAAACAGAACCTTTTTCCTTTTCGGAGTAAAAAAATATGCAGGAGAACCACTGCTACATTTTCTGGATGTTGTATAACTCAGTATTCTTATGTAACCTACATACAACTCGAGCAGATAGAATCGGATATCAGCTGAGAATTAGGGGAAGAGTTTAATCTGATACTTGTTCAGCTAGCCAATGACCATGTCGTCCCCAGCTTGAGCTGCAACTTCTTCGAGTCTCTTCCACATCAACTCGCGTTGCTCCTCCAATTCTCTAGAGCTGGCTTCTCTCTCAGCGTACTGCTGATCACACTCTTCAAACAGCTCTGCATCCATATCCAGGAACATTTTTCGGACATTGGCAGTCAGCCCATGAACCGCCTGGTTCCAGTGGCCCTCTATGTTCTTCTCCAATGCTTCAAAGATGAGTGGCAAAATTACTTGTCGGTTCTGGGCAATCAAGCCCACTATGTGTTCATTGTTCCACAAGTAGAGCGCTCGTTCTGCTACCTGTCATGTACTTTTGACTTAGAAACAGCTCATACAGCTTACATAGTGCATTTGTGTAATGTCACAATGAAAATTGAAGAAACAAACCATGAACACCATACCACGATGGGAACAAAGACATATCTGAGTGAGTAAAAAACACAAGATCATATATTTAGTTCCAAGTAGCTCCTTATCACACAAGAAAGATAGCTGATAATGTTTTAAAAAAAAAAATTGAAGAAAATGACTAAGCACAGGTTGAACTCTGCCTATGGCTGCATCGGAGCCCAGGTGTAGTGATAAATGAACGAGGGTTAGCTAGGGCGTTTCCCCAAGTGACATGCCACATTGGTGCTCAGGTGTGGCAAGAAGTAAATGTACAATAATGGGTAGAGAAGCTAGTCCATAACAGTAAGAAAAGCTTAGGAACTTGGAAAATAAGAACAATAACAAAGAAATGTCTGGAACTAGTGGATACTATGATTAGAAGGAAAATCAATCTTATTTGTTTACAAGAAACTAAATGGGTAAGGAAAAAATCTGGGAAAATAGAAAGAGTACAATATGAACTCCAGTATTCTGGAAAAGAGAAACATAGGAATGGAGAAGGGATAATTGTAGATAAAAAATTTAAAGTTGTAAAGGATCAGAGTAAATAAACTAAAGTGAACCAAACAAAACTAAGTCTTGAGTCCCATTCAAGTGGGGTCAGCTACATGAATCACTTTTTCCCATTCTGCTCTGCCAAGGATTTAGTTTTATTTCATATTAGGATTCATGTTCATAAGAAATTTGACGGGAATTTTACAAATCACTGTCAAGCTACTTAACACACAATCCTCCTTATCCAAGCTTGGGACAGGCTGTATAAAAACACTAAGCAGGACACAAGCAGAGTTATTAAAATAAAATGAGAAAGAATAATATTGGAAGAGACACTAAATATGAGTTATTAAAAGAAGATAGAATAATATTGAAAGAGAGACTAAATATAATTAGTGCTTATGAGCCTCAAATAGGAATTAAGATGAATCTAGTAAGCCACAAATTTTGAAGCATTTGGATGGATTAGTACAAGGGATATCAAAGCGGAGAGAGTTTTTATAAGCAATCATGTTAATGACCATATAAGGAGATATAGTGGCGATGAGATTTTGGATATGGAGAGAGAAATGACGAAGGTGATGTTATCCTAGAGTTTGCAATGACATATAACTTTGTGATAGCAAAGACATGCTTTAAGAAGCAGGAAGAACAATTAATAACATTTAAAAGTGGAACCAATATTAGCCAAATAGATTTCTTTCTAATTAGTAGAGTTAATAAAGGAACCCGTACGGATTATAAACTAATAGTAGGCGAGTCTAATTACACAATGTAGGTTAATGATATGAGATGAATGTATCAAGGAGTGGAAGAGAAAGAGAAAAGGAAGTAGGTAACCAAGAATCAGACAGTGGAACTCATAATGTGAACATTTAGCACTCTTTAAGAACATAATGATTAAAGAAGGAAAATGAAAACTAATCCTATGTAATGTGAGATGGCCATGAGCATTAAAGAAACAAATAGCAAAAGAGGTCCTTGGTGAATCTAACAGAAGTGAGTCACCATCTAAAGAAACTTAATGCCCAAATGAAGAGGTTTAAAAAGCAATTAAAACAAAAGGAGACTGTCAAAAAGCTTTTATACATGTATGAATAACAAAATTTCAAAAAGATATAAAGAATGCTAGTTAAGAAAGATGAAATCAAGGAATGGTATAGGAGTTACTTTTAAAAACTATTTTAAGAAAACCACTCAAGAAACTTAAGTTTAAAAGAACTTGATAACTCTAGTAGTAATATATATACTACAAGTAATATTAGTTATAAATATTTTGCAAAATTATAGTAGAGGTAAAAGAGGCTACACGAAATTCCCATTGAAGTTTGGATGTGTTTAAGTAACGAATAGTTTTTCTACTAATTTGTTTAATAAGGATCTTAAATTTAACAAAAGGCTTGATGAAAGAGGAAAAGCACATTAGTTCCAATATACAAGAACAAAAGTAATATTTAAACTTGCACTAATTATTGTGGTAATAAATTATGTGTCATATAATAAACTTTACAAGAGTAATTGTGCTGAGATAAAGACATGAAACAACTGCTTTGAAAAAGCAACTTGGTTTTATGATTGGGAGATCTATTATGAAATTTATTTGAGAAAGATGGTAGAATATTTAGAACTTCAGATGCTGTAGAATGAAAACAAGGACGAAAGAGAAACAAAGGAGAACAAGTTCTAACAACTCTATCACCAAAATTAATGGATTCTTATGTTTCAGTCTTCTGTAGCTCCAGAAGAAAGAAGAATTATTGTTTATACCAGTTGCATTTAATTCAGCTCTTCTAAAAAATCAACTCTTACCAAGAGTTCTGACAACAAATTGGGATTAAATTCGTAAGCAAACAATGCAACCTGGACCACCTTTGTTTTGTTTGATTTTGTAGTTCGAAGTTAATTCTTCCAAGTAGTAAGACAGTAAATGTCTTCAGCCTAGGAATCAACTCACAAATAATCATAACAAATGCATCTAATGCCTGACAGCGGGAAAACTGGCCTTGATCACATTAGTGCACAAATGAGCAGATAAAGTTTAAGGAAAATTCAGGGTAAAAAGGAGCAATAGAACAAATGGTTGGACAAACACATGGATCAAAAAATTTCAAAACTCATAATCAAACACACAACTCACTATTCAAAACTCATAATCAAACTCTATTTTTTTTTTTTTTTTTTAAATTCAAAAAAATATTTTTTATTTTGTTCTTTAAAAATATTTTTTTTTTATATTTTTTTCAAAAATTTTTTTTTTTTTTTTTTTGAAGAAAAATATTGTTTATTTTTAATTTTTTTTGAAAAAATATTTTGTTATTTTTTTAAGTATTGACCAAATAATTTGTTATGATTTAGATATATATATATATATATATGGGCGATTCAAAATTTTTTAAAATTTAAAAAATTAAATATTTTTAAAAAAAGAAAAAGTAACAAAAAATTTTACAACAATATTTAAAATATTTTTAAAAATATTTAAAAAATAAATAAAATATTTAAATATACAATTAAAAAAATATAATTTAAAAATAATTTTTTTAAATTTCTAAATATTTAAAAAAAATAAACTCAAAAAAATTTAAAATATAACTCAAAACTCTCTTCAAAACTCAACTCCTTTCAAAACTCCTAACCAAACAAATTTTCTCTTTTCAAAACTCATTTCAAAAGTTCAAAACTCAAAATATAACTCAAAACTCAATTTATGATTCAAACACTAAACCAAACCGAGCCATTATTTTTCCAATTCCTTAGAGACTCTAGATGCATTTCACTAATTTTCTTCTGGTTCATGTACACACTTAACCTCAAGCTAACAATTGGTAAGTGGGAATATTATTTTCCTAATCGGTAGAGATTCTAGATGCATTTCACTAATTTCTTCTGCTTCATGTACATGCAATTAAATCTCAAGCTAACAATCAATGAAAAATATTCATTTAACCTACTTTCAAAATTCAAAAACAACTCAGATAAAAAACATAAAGCCTCACTCAAAAGATGGATAGCAGAAATTGAAGTACAAAAGTCACCTCTTGGGGGGTGAGTAGGAAAGAAAAACATAGAAATTGACAAACTGGTAAGTTGCCAAATCAAAATTGTTCATATAAAACATAAATAAATGTGCAATGTATAAAAAAAAAGAAGATAAGAAAAAGCTTATCAAAAAACATAAAACATGAACAGGTAGCAATAAAGTGGACGATCACATATGACCTGCAGTCCTCCAACAACATACACATAGCCTCTCAATTTGCATTCGTAAAACTCAATATGAAAACATTTTGATTGTTTCTTCAAAGAATGAACTAAAAAACTATAATCTCTAAGAAACCTAAAATAAAAGGAGGCCGCCTTAAGGCATTATCCTGCTCTCACTCTCATTCTTTCAGCAAATCAAACTAGTTGCTTATTGACCTGAATAAGTTACCTGAACTATATTCATATAAAGAAAAAGAAGAAAATGTTAACTACAGGGATCAAACAATCCACCAATCTATAAAAGAATGGCAATGATAACAACATACGTGGATGCCTAGAAGGGGAATAATATAACAGCAGATAAAGTACATGTAACATTCTCAAACCTGGAAATGTGGGCTGATGAGGCAACGCCGAATCTGTCTGAAAAGAGGAACCATGCAGCGTTGGAATTCTTCAGTCTGCGTAGCTTCCAAAACTTCTTCTAATTCTCCAAGAAAGAGAACCTCTTTCCCACAATTAGTGACTGGCCAGTACTTCAATAACCCCATAATGACAGTATCTGCCAACTTATAATCCTTCTCAACAAACTGGATAATGCAGTAAGATAATTGTTGATGATATGAGGCAACACATTTCGGCTTGTGGAGTGGTATGAGTGCCCGAACAAGGAATAACTTATGCTCCTCTTTCATCGGCAACGCAAACCCATTTATTATACTTCCAAGAATCTCTAACAATTCACCAATCCCACTATGCCTCTCCGTTTCAAATATGAACCGGTAGAAGATATTATTTATTGCCTTCCTTATAAATGGGCGATGAACCATGAATTTTCCGTAGATACGATGCAGAATAGTCTTCAAATACTCCCGCTCTCGTGGATCCTCGGAATCAAACAAATCAAGCAATTTCACCACAAATGAGTGATCAATATATCGTTTTGCGACCTTAGTGTCCAACTCAGTTGACACAACATATCTCAAAAGCAACTCATACACAAGTTGCAAGTGAATCCACGAAGGCTCGAAAAACGCGTCATCCTCATCCGGTTCATCAATTTTGGTCGCACTATTTTCATGGGTTGCCGGGGGTAAACACCGAAAAATATTCACCGAAATCATCCGAACCAACTCTTCTTGTAGAGTTTCGTTCAACTTACACCACCCTGTCTGCACCAATTCAATCAACTCCGCAAGGGTTTGCCTCTTAATCTCCTTCTCACGAGCCGACTTCAACGGGTCGGAGAAATCAAAGGTAAAGCAACAAATTTGAAGCTTACGGATGAAAACAACGTGACGGTCCATCAACGGGACGTCCTTCAACATGGGCAAGATTTCAACAACACCAGAAGTGGGTGGAGCAGACACAGATACTGGTTGTGAGTTGGAATTGGAACCCGAAGGCCCAACGGCGGAGCGGGAAGCATGGTTCACGGTCACACTCGGTTGGGGGTTCGATGTGGGGGGTTCAATGGCTTCTGATTTGGGGACCTTACGCTGTCCACGTTTGATGAATTTGTTCAACATGATTGGGACTATTTTACTCTCTAACACTAACCCTAGACTAATCTTTTTTTTTATTTTTTTAATTGTATGTTCTTATTGTTCTATGCAATGATCATCGGAGCGATTGATCAACAATTGAAACCCTAGAAATCGATCGGTGTACGAAGTAAATACAGATATACGTGCGTGTGTGTATATATATATACACAGAGAGAGAGAGAGAGAGAGAGAGAGAATTTTCTCAGGAAATCAACAGGAAAATGAGGAGAAAAATTACCTCATGAGAGAGATCCGAAAACATCAGCGAAAGACAGTGAGCGCGTGTTTGTGTTTGTTTCGTCGGAAGTGTTGGCACTTTAGGCTGCGTTTGTTTTGGGAATATCAAAATAATTCATTTTTTCAGAAATTTTTAGTTAAGGTTGTTATGCCTTCGTTTTGGGATGTTGGTTGTTTTTTTAATTTTTTAACTTCTTAATTATTTTTGTTTAAGGTTAAAAAGTTTTGTTTATAATAAATTTTTTTGACTATTTTAATTTTTGTAAAAAAAATTAAAATGATTATGATTTGAATGTAATATTTTATCTCTTTAATTTTTTAACTTATTTTATCTTTTTGTAACTATTTTAACCCAAAAAATTTATGCCAAAGATAACCTATATTTGTTTAGCTCTCAAATCCTTAACCTAGAACTTTTCATTTATATTTTACTTAGTAATTTCTAATATTGTTAACTTTTAAAATAAAAAGTTAAACAAATGAAAACAAATAAAGAGATATAGATTAACATGGATTTCAAGGACTACATGATAACTACCAATAAAATTTAAAATAGCCAACCTCCTTTTCCCCAAGAAAAATCAATTGATTGCTTTTAAACTATTCATTGGATAAGAATAACTATTCTTGAAAATTTGAATCTTATTCTGTTTTTATCTTTATTTTGTTTAATTTGATATAGTTAAATTATTGGGCATTCTGTTCATAAAATTTAAATTTTCTTTCTCTTCATAGTATGAAATATTAGGCTTATAAGGATAAGTTCCTGCAAAATGACCAAAATACCCCTTTACCATCTCTGCCTTTCACGCGTTTTATTTCTCTCTCTCACACTCCTTAGATCTCTCTTTCTCTCTCTCTTCGTGGTTCTAGGGTTTTGATCTCACAATACCAATCCATCTACCTCCGTCCTCATCAAAACCCTAATCGGTCAAACTTGATGTTGACCAACAACAACAACGACTACTACCACATCAACAACAACAATGACCACCACCACATCGATAAGAAGAAGAAGAAGAAGGCGACGCGTAGTGTAACAACCCCAAGCTATAATTAGCCACTAAACCAAGATTAAGAACGCTTAATGAGTAATTAAGATGAAATTTTAAATTAATTGCATGTGTATTGTATTATTTGTGTTTATATATGTCTGCTGTAGGAATATCTGTTTGTGTTTCTATTTTGTTCTGCGAATTGAAGGTCTTATCGGCATCCGATCACGAAATTAACTTGATTTATGTGTTATTTGAATTTTTTAGAATTTTATGGTAGGTTTGATTGAAATTCGATTCGAAGCGATTCAATGAGAATAATTAATGTCAATTTGATTAGATTTAACTAATCACCACTAATCAAGCATATATAAGGCTTAAGTTGATTATAAAGCATCACTCACATTCTCATTTTACCATCTTTGAGACTTCAAACGTATAGAGAGAGGGACTAAGAGAGAATTGAGTGCAAACAAAGGAATTAGCTTGGAATTCAAGGATTTGGTTTCAAATCTTAGTAAATTCACCATCTAGAGCTTGATTGAGAAGTTGAGGTAAGGATTCAACACTTAGATTGTATAATCATGGTATTTAGGACATGAATTCTAGAGGATTAAGTAGAGTTATTCAGGAATTGAGCTAGTAAGTAGAGAAGATGAACATGTCATACATGTCTGTGCATTTCATGGATTTTGAGTGTTGATTTCAACAAATTCATACATGCAAGGACCTATTTTTGTTCAATTATGGGAGCTCATTGTGGTTTTGCACTTTAACACTCCATTTGTATATGTTTTGGAAGGTTTGAGTTCTTGACAACGCATGCATGATATGTATACGTATTGTTCAAGTTTGGTTTTGAAGAATTCACTTGCTTTTGGGCTTCGATTTTGTGTAATGAACCTTAATTCATAATGTCTTATAAGTTTACAAGTGTTTTCTCAAGTTTTGGGACCCAAAGTTGTGTTTTACAGCTTTGAATTTGAGTTTTGGACTTAGAACATTAATCTAGAAATTCCAAAATTCTACCTCACCGTTCGAGCGACAGATTCTACGCTCAAGCGACCACTCTTGATTTTGCACTTCCGCACGAGCGAGAAAAAGTGCGCTCGAGCGTAAAATGCATGTTCCTAGAAGTTTACACATTTTGCAGACCGCTCAAGCGACCAAAGTTGCGCTCGAACAAAGACCTCAGTCTCACACTCGAGCGACTGTCGAGTGTGCATCGAGCGAAAAAATCAAGCAACCAGTACTTTTGCGGAGTTTACAGACCACTCGAGCGACAGAAGTTACGTTCGAGCGACCACTCTTATTGTTGAACCTCCACTCGAGCGAAGGAAGTTGCGCTAGAGCGAAAACCTTGCTTTTAGCAAATTTGATTAAGTGTTTTGAATCACATTTTGGCATCATCATTGCATCTTAGGCATTCTTAAGCCCTAATTAAGACATAATAATGAGGATAAGACTTAGAAACACACTAAAAACGAAATACAATAAGTTAAGTACTTGTGACAACCCTCACCTCTGATTAATGCTAAACTGTGACTGAGAATGATAAGTAACTGATTTGACTGAAATTCTGAATTGATTGCAAGAGTATGTTGCTTACTTGCATTTCTATCTGTTTGTCATTTGGTTGATCTGTTCATGTTTTAAGTTTCGAACTGTAAATTGAAGGCCTTATCGGTGGCCGAATCTGAAATTGATTGGTATTTTATGCTAATTAAAATTTATGTGATTTTATGGTAAATTTAATTGAAATGTGATTTGGTATGATTAAATTAGATTAAATAAAGCTAAATTACATTAGTTCAAGTTTATTACAATATTGCCATTAAGTGGGCACTTTAGGCCATTAATTGATTTTTCCTATATCACTTTGTTGCACCATCTCACCCATTTCCTCTAGAGACCAATTTGAGGGAGAAAGAGGGAGAGTAGGAGAAAATTTAGTTCATCAAGAATTTGGCTTGGAGACTTAGAAGATTTAATTGAGTTTCTATACTTGGAATTCAAGACCTAAGGTAGAGATTTCATCATCTCATTTGTACATTTGAGTTGTTCTTGCATGGTTCATGGGATTATTGGAGGTGAGAGTCAAATTATGATTTAAAGTGTTGAATTGAGAATTAATCCATGCATGCATGTACATGTTCTTGGAATTTGAGGTTGTTTTTAGAAAATCCTCACATGCATATTCATTTTCTAGTTGTAGTTCACGAATTCATCATGTTTTTGGAAGGATTGACTCATTTGATCATGTGTTAGAAGCTTTGAATTCAATTGAACACATGCATGTTAAACGTACATCTTGTTCTTAAAGTTTATTTGAAATTCATGTCTAATTGACTTACCCTTGGACTTTGATTTTTCAAATTGATCTTCAAAACATGTTATATTATGGGTTTAAAGTGTTTTTCCAGAAAATTGGCCCAAAAGGATCGAATTTGAGGCTTTTAAAGTTGAGTTTTGTGCTTGGGGATGAATTTGGAAATTCCAGATTTTGGACCCACGCTCGAGCGTAGGACTTCACGCTCGAGCGTACACTTTGAGTCGTGCATCTCCGCTCAAGCGTGGAAAGTCACGCTCGAGCGTGAAATGCATATGCCCAGAAGTTCATGTGTTTTACAGTCCGTTCGAGCGAGAGAGTTCACGCTCGAGCGAGGACCTGAGTCTCACGCTCGAGCGGAGGTCGAATGTCCGTCGAGCGTAAATTGCATGCATCCAATACTTTTCATGAAGTTTGCAGTCCGCTCGAGCGAAGGAAGTCACGCTCGAGCGGAGCTCCTTTGTCTGCATGTCCGCTCGAGCGTAGAAAGCCACGCTCGAGCGAGACCCTTGTTTTCTGAAAATTTTGAAAAGTGTTTTAAAGTGCATCTTTGCATCCTCTTTCCATCCTAGGCATTCCGAGGCCATGTTTAAGGCATCTTATTGAGGATACTGATGTAGAACCACACCGAGTCAAGATAGGGATTAAGTTGTTGATTCCCAAGTGTGTAACTTAGTTGTGTGTGTTCTGTAACTGTGTAGGGTTGGCATCCGAGGACGCTCATTAGCCGCTTATAGCCCAGTGCTCTGTGAGTAACAATGTTGTAAAGATATGTTCAATGATGATTATTTTCTGAACAATTAACTGTACTGTTTTCTGAAGTGATACTGTTTACTGAATGAATGATGTCCTATTTATGAACTGTACTCGTGGCATCCATAGCAAATTACTGTTACTGCTATTGTTACAGAGATCTCTGTCGGTTCCAATGTTGGAACCACTACTGTTTACTGTTATGATGACCATCAACTGACTGTTCGGTCTGTTAAGACCTACTGCACTGTTTGCTATTGGATGTACCACATATGACTATTATGGTTTCTAAATGACTGTTATGGCATGAAATATGAGCCACTGACTGAATGACTGATTTACTGATGTAAACGACCGTTTTAAATACTGAAAGGACATTCATTCTAAACCTCTTTATGCATATGTTATTCACTGGGCTTTAGCTCACTGTTTATATTTATATGTAGGTGTCCAGGCATCGGACCAGAGCTAGATGCGTCGAGTTAACTCCATTTTGTCAAGCCAACCTTTGTGCCTCATTTCGAGGTTCTGAGTCTGTTCAAGCTAAGGCTTTTTGGGGTGTCTTAGCTCACCCTTCTGTCTCCGTTTTGTTGTACTATTTAAGGCTTGCACTGTACTGTTATTATGGTAGGGATTTGGTCCCTAACCTGAATGTCTGTATATGATGTATGTATTTACTGTTTTGGCTTCCGCCAGCTCCTTTACTTTATATTACTGTCATTACTGTTAAGCAGGCCTTCGATATTCTCGGATTACTGGCCGGTCTCGATACTAAACCCATAGGGGCGGGTTTGGGTCATGACAGTACTATCTGAGTGTGTGTCTCAATATGCGTATCTGTTATGTTTGTGTAGGTCACGCGTCGTAAGCCATCTAATTTGTTTGCTCTGTCTGTCTGCTTTCGGAGCCATCTGTGAGTAATAACTTAGTAAAGCTATGTTCAACTTTATTTATTTTCTGTATGATGAAATAAGATCTGTTTTCTGAAATGTTATGTTCTACAATGTATCCGTGGCATCCTTAGCATATCTATTAGCAGTTACCCGGTATTGGAGGTTCCATTATGGAACTTAATATGTCTATTGTAGACAACCCATTTTTGACCGCCCTTAAGACTTGGGCGCTACTGATGGTTTACTTGGTGATAAAGTTGTGCAGTGCAAGGGTTGATTTCTTCGGCAAGGAGAGAGTCAAATCCCAACTTCATACCCCTTTGGACTAAAACGATCTTGATCGAAAGATTTTGAGACCTTGAAACCCTCTCTTTCAAAATATTTTTAAAAATTCTTCTGCGATGTTCCGACGCTCGCATTTTGTTAAATGTCGCGCTTTTCGGTAAACCGAGCAAGGACAAAGTGAAAATGAATGAAGGAGAGATGAACTCTTTTGAAAAATCTTTCAAAACACCTTATCTAGGGGTTTGGATTTGAAGAAAAGAGGAAAGGAGAGAAGAAACCAAGTTGGAGAAACAGTTTGCCATCAATCCGGGTAGGATCAAAACTGAGCGGCTTCACTAAAAGAGGGATATCTCTTAGCACATTTGAAATTTTGATATGAGGCTGCCACCATTGGAAAGCTTACTTCCGGGGCTACAATTTGCACACAAGAATGATATGCAAAGGAGTTCAGATGAAGGAGTTATGCCTGTTTGAAGTTGAACCTGGAGAGCAGATTTTCTCTGTCAACCACTGGTGAAGGGTGCCAGCCATGGATGATGCAGTGCCAGCCATTGATGATGCTTGCCTGCCACAAATGATCCCCTGTCGGCCAACAATGACAAAACTTAGATTTTTCCAGATCTTTACCTCCAGCTGTGTCCCATACTGCTCCAGATATTTCTGGACTGATATTTTTTGCCAAAGCTCTTGTATATTGCTATATAGGAGCCATTTCCTCTCATATTGGCAAGTTTGGGGAGCCTCTCTCTCTAAAGTCTCTCTCTCTCTAGAATTTTGAAGAGCAAAAATTCCAGCCCCTCCCTCTAGAAGCCTCTCTCTCTTCTTGTTTTGAGCCTTAAGCTTAGAATCCTTTACACTTTTGCAAAGAGACCCTTGATCAAACTTAACCACCATTGTGGTTTTAGCTCAGAATTTGGACATGTTTTGCAGCTGTGCTTCAAGGGTGAGAACTCTCTTCCTTTTAGCTTATTTTGCATACTTGCTTTACCATCATTTTTCTATTATTTTGGACTATTTTGGGGCTGGTTTTGAACTGTTAGAAACTTTGGCCTTGTTTGGTTTGTTTTTCAGAAAAATTTTTGGAAAAAATTCTTTATAAACAAATTTTCAAGAGTAATCAAACCAAACAAATTTTTTCAAAAAAAATCTCAAAATTTTGTTCGATTACCTACTTTCCAAAATCACTCTCTCTCTCTCATACACCTCAAATCAATCACTTTTTTTTAAAACTCTCTCCCAAAACAATTTTCCAAAACCATTTCTGAAAAAAGACAACCAAACAAGTTTTCATATTTTCATCTCAAAAACTACTCTACAAACATAAGCCAAACACACCCTTTGTTTTTGAGTCATAAAAATGGTGGTTTAAGCCTTGTTTGGCTAGGGGGTGTTTCCTTCCTTTTGCTTCTTGACTTGTAAAGCCTTTTGAGCTATCTTTCAAGCTTTTCAAACAACTTCCTTTTGGCCTTAAAACCACTGAATTCCAGAGGAATTTCAGTGGTGGAAAGGTAGTTTTGAGGCCCAAAATGGGTGGGGGTGGTCCCCCCTCATCTTCTCTTGTTTGCATGTGTTGGTAGCCCTTCAAAAGAGCATGTGTTTCTACTTCTTAGAGGCATTGTTTAGGATCATTTTCGTGACTTTTCAGACCTTCCATAACTCTGTTTTTGGCCGTCTTGGTCACCGCTTACATGCTTCTTATACTTGTAATGTAATCATACTTGTAGCCTTGTAAAGTAACATGTCTTTATGCCTTGAGTTGGCTCTATCTCAGCATGTTTTTAGCCATTATTTGCCATGTTATAGCTCTGTTTTAGGTCGGTTTGATTGCCTCTTGCATGCTTCACACCCTTGTAGTGCAATCCTCCTTATAGCCTTAACATACATCATGCTTTGTGCCTCTAATTCTAGCTTGTTTTAGCTTTGCTCCAGTAGGTTCTTAGCCTTGTTTTGACCTGCTTGAACTCTGTTTTGAGTGGTCTTGATCATTTGGAACTTGCTTTGTATAGCCATAGTGCAATCTTGCTCACTAGCTTTGAGTTTCAAAGTATCTAGCATGCTTTACTTGAGTTGTGTGCATGCTTTGGCCTCATTTCTCACATGGTTTCAGTGTGTGTAGGGTAGTCATACTCTCACATGTTTCACACTTTCAATGCTTTTGGAGAGTTGTGTCTTATGTCTTGATCATAAGCCAATATGTATGCATGTTTGCCTAAACTTTGGGGCTACCATCTCAGCATGTTTTTGGTGTTACTTTGCCATGTTACAACTCTGATTTTTGTTGGTAGAGTCACCTCTTACTTGGTTTTGGTATGTGTAGTGTAATCCCACTCATTGGCCTTGCATGCATCATGCTTCATGCCTCACATTCTAGCTTGTTTTGGCTACACTTCATCATGTTTCTAGCATTGTTTTGGCCTGCCTTAGGACTGTTTTGAGTAATCTTGGTCCTTCAGGGCTTGCTTGATATGGCTATAGTGCAAGTACCTTAGCTAGTCTTGAGTTTTGAGCACCGTAGTATGCTATGTTTGTGATGATTGCATGTTTGGGCATCGTTTAACATGTTATTTCAGAGCGTATACATGTGTCATGTTCTTACTTCTTTCATTCCTTGAGAGCTTTTGAGAGTTGTGTTTAATGCCTAGCTTGCGAGCCAATGCATGAGCATGTTGTTGTAGCTTTTGGTGCTTCATTTCCAGTAGGATTTTGCCACTGTTTTGGCATGCATGGGGTCTGTTTGGTGTTGGTTTAGTCCATCGAGCATTGCTTTGCATGATTTTAGTGTTGTGTCCTTCACTAGCTTTTAATGCTTAAGTGTTCTAGTATGTTGTGCATGAGTGTTTGCACGTTAGAGTCTTGCATTTCATGCCAAGATTAGCATGTTGTTTGCATGTTATGTTGCTTGCTTTGCATTGTGTTCAATCGGACGTTGTGTTGAACATAAGGTGGATTAGTTCATTTCATACTTGAAGTGATGAAGTGAGCCAATCTCCCTTGGTCTCCATTGCCTTTGATCTCTCATGATAAGGAGATGGTCTAAGTGTCTTGTTTGTCATGCATTTATTGAATTTGTACATGTTGGATCTTTGGCCATCATGCATTGAGATGCTTGATTGATGGTTTTGGATCCAACGGTGCCTCTCCCTTAATGTTTTGAGATGATATGGAGGGGTATGGTACATACATGTCCTTGGGAGACCCTCTGTTTCCTCTCTTTTGAGCTCTGTTGCAGAATGGAGTTTCAGTACATCAGTGGCCGACAGTGCCTTATTGATGGCCGACACCTCTTCATCTGTGGCTGGCACTGCACATCCTTGGCCGACAGGCCACTGGTGCATTCCCCAACAATGATTTGGTAAGGTTCAGCAGCAAGTTCTTGGAGAAACCCTGCAAACAAAGCCTCTAAAGAGCAAACCAGAGAGTTTTTCGGGGCGGAAACCGAGTATGCATCCTTCATTGTTCAAGGCAGAGCTATAGCAGCCTAATTTAGATGCTTTTCATACTTAGTTGGCTTTGTAACTTAATTAATTTGATTAATTAGTCAAAGTTTTGTAATAATTAATTAGCTTAGCATAGTTAATTAGTTGGTTTGTAATAATTAGTTTAATTAGCATAGCTAGTTAGCTAAATTCATTCGGACCCTCTGTCGAGAGGGCAAATGCTGTAATAAGTGTACGTGTGTGTGTGAACGTCTTCCAACCAGCTTTTGATGGTTAGTTTTAGGGCATGTTTCAATTATCATACTTATGCTTTGCATGCGTGCATCATTCATTCGTATTGCATGCACCGGACTCGGCGCATCATTCAAACTGCATTGTATTTCAATTCCTATTTGAATACATGTATCAAGTGTAGCATTCATGTGCCATCTTAGATAGTCGAGCCTATTTTAGTTGCATTTTTGCATGCGTTGCATTAGGCATCTTGTATAGTTAGGATCATGCATGATTTCTAATTAGCTTCTTTTTTGGCTCAGAGTACACTGTGAGTGTTTATGCTTTAGCATCCTTGCATGTGTGTAAGTGATTGCCATAACAACATGCTTGCCATGAGGCTATGTGTTTAAATGATTAACTGCATGAATGCCTGTGGATGAAGGCTTTATTGCTTGAATTGGGAATTCATCATCAAATGTGCGTTTTAAGTCCACTTGAAGTGGCAAATCATCATGTTTTAAGCCCACTTGAGAGTGGCAAATCCGTGTTTTAGCCTACTTGCGAGTAGCAACTTCAAACCATTTTCGAAAAACAATATGAGATGTTTTGTTCAAACTTAAGCGATTTGGTCTATACTTGTATGCCGTGCGCATCACATAGTAATTCTAGATTAATAACCGGAATAAAACACATGTGTTTTCAAAAAACAACATAATGTTAGAGCTGATCTTTTGATCGGGTAAGCAGGGTGCTCATTTCAGGACCTTCCCCTCTCGTACCCAAGTTCCGAGCTGAGGCAACTTTGGTGATGACGGACACGTGGCCTTAGGCACGAGTCAGGGTTTCCTAATTTCCCCAAAATAAAATATTTAGGTGGCGACTCTGAAAATCTGGCAAAGCAGTCCATGTTGGCGCTTTTTTATTAAAATTGATTTTCCAAAACAATTTGCCGGATTTGGACTCTTTGGTGATTTATCAGTCTTACATTGCACTTTGTGAGATTAGATTCAGAACCATAACAGGAGTTCGAACTGTAGTAGCTAGAACCCAAATTCGCGCCCTCTCCGAAAAGGGAGACGCACGGAGCGAGTTAGGGCGGTAAACATCTGTAATCTGTTACCTATACTGGAGGCTTCATCATGGAGCTCAGCATATCTATTCTCTGTTACTCGGATCTGGAGGTTCCTTTATGGAACTGGTTATACATAACCACCATCTGTTCTGCATCTGTTCTGTATCTGTCTGTAACTGTTTTGTATTTGTTCTTGTAACGCCAAAAAAAAAAAAATACAAATAATCCAACTCATAAGAGAAATAAGCATAATAGAATTGGTGTACTTCCATTCATCTGAGTTCGAATTACAAAAGATAGTACATGCAATATACATTCATCAATGTTCATCCTGAACCTATAGCATGTAACATCAGTTAATAACAACAAAACAAAATGCCCTACGGGCTTACATCTTTCCAAGATATTGCTTGATTACAACAAAAGAGAGTCGTAAGCTCTGCACATATATAAAGCCCTTGGCTTGAATAAACATTTAACACAAAATACAAAATAGAGCCTCCAGCTCCTAGGCCCTTACAAGCTACGTCCTTGGAGGAAGCATATCACCGGTACTTGAAAATGGTTTCCCAAGTAAGGTGAGCCAAAGCCCAATAGAAACAGTCTTTCACAGTATATGAGGTTTAACTAAGATATGAATGTCAGAGATATATTCAATAGTTATGACAAAATGCTCATTCTTCTTATGACCACACGGTCCCGACATTCACATCTCAATCCAGTCCCATTTGTTCATTTCGAGTTAATTCATTTCATTTCAATTTCACAAGCCAAATCTATAATTTTCCAAATCACCCAATTGAGACTACAACTCAGTGGTTCTCAATCAATACAATTATCATATAAGCACTTCAATCTTGTCATTTTACGGAAATTTCATCTACGGGATTGGCACCCATGTATACATATAATTTTGGGACTTTCACCCTGGACACTTTGGCCAACTTAATTTCAATGGAGTCCATCCCCTATCTCCTCCAAAAACATGAAGTACATCCCCTTTCTTCTCCCAAAACATTATACATATACAATATATTTAAAGGCACCGTCATATTCAATGACCATCAGTTATATGATTAGTTTCAATTCACCTAATCCTCATGCGATTTCTACAACAATCATAGCTATCCTCCACCGATAGCCCAATACAATTATTTCTAAACAGATATACAATCTTTATAACCGATGATTCATCAAATTTCCATAGGTGAGTGATTTAACAAATCCAACTACACCATTCATTCATATATCCTCTCAATTTCACATTTCTTATACCAATTCTATTATTTATACAAAATAATTATTTAACACGTACTAAGGCAAATTTCCCCCTTTTCCAAATGTCAAACCAAAGGCTAAAATCCACGTCTCTAACCCAAGATAACCTCATATTCAAAACCCCATATCTATTTACAAAACACAACATAGAAATCCCTCTTTTCAATTTGAATCCAAACCCTAGGTTTTCTCCAAACCTCCCAAAACTCACCATTTATACATAACAACAAATAACTAGGTTAAAGATCATAACAAAGTGTAGAATGTCCCTACCTCAAGATGTGAAGACAAATCAAACAAGAGTGAAACACCGAGAACATCGAAACCCACTTCTATTCGGATCAAAATGAAGATCTTGAAGCGCTCTACCTTTTTCTCAAAGGCATTAGGGTGGAAATCCCAACGGATCTAAATGAAATCTTAGAGAGAATGTGAGTTGTAGAGAGAGGAAGTGTAGATCTAGGTTTTTGGGGAGTTTTAGAGAGAGAGAGAGAAGAAAAAGTGATTCAAAATTATGTTTTCACAGACTATTATACACACAGTCTGCTCGAGCATGGAAAACTATGCTCGAGCATCAGATACAAAGTTCCGCTTGAGCGTGAAAAGTGGCGCTCGAGCATGGGATATGCACTTTTAGAAGTTTTATAGACGAAGGATCTCACTTGAGCGTGAAACTAGACGCTCAATCGTCCAATGCATTCTCCCAATATTTGCAGACCTGCAAAAATACTAAGAATTGACAAATCTCGCTCGAGCACAAGAATTGCTGCTCAAGCGGAAGAGCAAAATTTGTGAAGCTCGCTTGAGCGCAAGAATGCTCGCTCGAGCGGAAGAGCCAAAATATGGACATCACAGGTTTGGAAAAACACACATCCAACCTGTTCCTAACGTACAACTACAATCGGATAACCAAAATAAAGGAAAAGACAAGGGAGAAAAATATGAATGACCATTCAAAACCATACCAACCCAAGTCCGAAATACGACAAGTGGCGAGTCAAAATCGAAATCGCTATAGTTCTGTTAACGCTAATGGATGTACCACGTATGATTAAGCATGAACTCTGATTTCTGTATAAGATTATGAATCTGTTTCTGATATGAAATCTGTTTTCCGTATCTGATATGAAACATCATTCAATTAAAACCCTTTACTCTGTTATTATTCACTGGGTTTCCGCTCACTCTATTACTTATGTATGTAGGTGATCAGGCACGTGGCCAGGCCCAATGATGATCGCCTGGTGCTCTGTTTTGTCGACCAACCCTTGTGTCTCCCGAGGAGGTTCCGAAAGTCGTGTGGTTATGTTTTGTGAACATATAAGACTTTGTTTTCTTTTTGGTTTAGGAACAAATTTTCTGTTTATCTGTATATTGGGCTAAGTCCCCTTTTGGTTATATCTATAATGAATGTGACGTTGGACTACTGTAATTATGACGTCACGTGTTGGTATGGCCCTGTTTGGTAGAGCTGTGGGAAAGTGCTTATAACTTATACGTTAACAGCTTATAGCTTATAACTATGAACATAAGCTGATTTCTGACTTATAAATTAAGCTTCTCCTGCCCCACTCAAAGAATAAGTTGATTTCTGACTTACAAAAAGCTATAAGCTGTATTGTTAAGCTAAACCAAACACAAAATATAGCTTAAATTAAGCTGAAAGCTGAAATAAGCTAAAATTAAGCTTTACCAAAACAGGGCCTATATAAAGTTTTGAAATTTCTGTCCTATGTATCTCTACACAAGTCAATGGACATTGTATTTTGTATATTTGCTTCATCAGCCCCTTATGTTATAAGATATTCAGATCAGAGGCCTTTGGTAATCCCAAGATTACTGGCCGGTTACGACGCTAAACCTATAGGGGTGGGTTTGGATCGTGACACGTAGGGCACCACTGATGGCAGATCGGAATCAATCGGGATGAAGATAAATACCCTGGATGCAGTGAAAGTTGGTAGAGTCTCTCTCTCTCTGTCTCTCTCTTCATTTCTTCAAACTTTCGGTACACTTTTTTTTTTTCTTTTTCATCTTTGCAAAATCAAGGTCTCTAATCCGTAGGCTTGTTCTGCGAGCCTTCATGTGGTTTTCTCTTACCTCATGATATTAGGGTTTTTTTATTACCTCGAGCTATAGAATTTGTTGATTGGTCTCTGAAAACACACTGCCAAGGTTATTATGATGGGCCTTCCTCCAAACTACTTCATCTCCCGTACCACTATTCATTACTCTAGCATCGCTACCTTCACTCTCCGCTTTAAAGACTCCACCGAATCCCCCATTGTCGCCGTTATTGATCCCTCCTTTGGTATTACTCTCAATACCAAACCAATACACACACATACACACACACTCTCTCTCTCTCTCTCTCTCTTGTCTTTGTCTCTATCTCTGTCTCTTTGATTTTGTAATTTGGGGTTTAGATTAGGGTGTTGGTATTGTAGATAGAGGTAATATGGGAGGCTGATACTGTGCTGCATTGGAGAGAAGGGGTTTTGCAAAAAGAGAGTCCTAATTCGACTTCTTCCCTATTGTCGAAACTAGTGAGAGGTGAGGTGCTTCTTGACTCATGTGGCTCTTGAGATTATATTCTCTCTCTGGCGGCTCCAATGGCCATCATCACCGTCATCCCTTTCAACAAATCATAAGCTAAGTTCGTAGAGGGAGAAAGAGAACAGTTTACACAACAAGGACACTAGCTATCAATTTGCAGAATAACAGTGTATTGTCATTTCCAATATGTGATGAAGACAGAGAGACAACGTTATTATCCATAGGAAAATGCTATAGATCCCAAATAATCTACCAAATTTTCTACCAAACCTTTCACATGGGTATGGGACCCACACATGTGAGAGGTTTGGTAGAAAATTTGGTAGATTATTTGAGATCCCTAGCATCACTCTTATCCATAAGCCAAGTAGGAAAATTATTAAATTCAAATTACTAGTTCAGATTAGGCCCACAAATGTGAGCATAAAGTAATTTTGGGCTCTATTTGGTTTTGGAAATTTATTTCAATATCAGATGCAGACCTGTTGTTTCAACAGATAAAAAAAAAAAATAAAGATTGTGATTGCTTGTTGAATAGGGCTGAGTAAGGAATCTGCGAAATTCGTAATTCGATCCAATCTAGTAGGTTTGGATTGGTTTTTTGAATCCGTGGTTCGGTTCTGGATTGAAAAATTAAAAATTCGTAGTCCACGGATTGGTTCTAGATTGAATCTCACTATTCTGGATTAGAATTGATCTACACCGTATACAAATAGTCTATATTTTTATTATACACCCTTTTGCATAGTATCTTCTTTTATTCCATATAAAACCTAAACCCGTATAATATCTTCTTTTATTACTTTTGTTTGTTAGTTTTTAGTTTTAATTTGTAATGGTCTAAATACTTATGGTGAAACCAATTTTCTTATGATTGTTTAAATTCTAGAACTGTATGTCGTTATTATGGAAAGACATGTTGCTATTGTGATACTAGTATAGTGCTATGTTTATGTTTTTATGAAATTAAAGTGTTGTATATTTTTTTGTTATTTAATTATGTGAGTTCGTGGTCCTAAACCAATCCAATCCGTGTTTAAATAGATTGGTTCGGATTGGTTTCACGATTTAAACGGATTAGATTGGTTCCAATTTTTCAAGAACCGTATATAATGAATTGGTCCTGATTTTATCTCAATTTGATCCAATCCGGACTATGCTCACCCCTATTGTTGAATTGTTAGATAAAAAAAGCATTTTCAATAGATTAAAAAAATGAACAGATAAAGCTAAAAGAATTTAACTGATACCCCTATCTCTTGATTAAATAAAAAAAAAACTAAATTGAACCGATAGGAAAAATAAGCTTTCTAAATTTTAGTAGATATATACAAATTTAGTGAATTTCAATAGGTAGGAAAAAAATAATTTTGACAGATAAAAAACATTTGAATAGATAGGTTTTAAAATTTGAACAGATAAAAAATATTTGAACAGATAGGTTAAATGGTAAAATTGAAAATAAAATATTTTTTTAAATAATTAATATATTTTTCTCTAAAATATTTTACAAAGAGTGTACTTCTTACCTAAAAAAATACTCATGAAACTTAATGCCTTACATCCTCTTTAGATTAAATTTTTCAATAATTTCTCTAAATTATTTTGTTGTAGATGAGAATAATTATTGCTTAAAATTTTTAATTTTATCCTACTTTTATCTTTATTTTGTTTGAAAATAGTATGTCATGCCCTTATACAAGATGACATACCTTTTCGATGCATAAGGCGGGCATTGACATGTCTCCTCATTGTACTCATACCTCAATTACTCTTTTCAAGATGACCTTTATTTTATTTTATTTTGTTACAGAAAAATCTTTATTCTCTCCTGCAGGTCTAAGGTAGCGCCCCTTGTAGAGATCACCAAGGCGTTCTATTTTTCGTTATGAGTCAGAGACTATACCTTGAGAACTTGTCCCGACCTCTCAAGACAAGTTAAGTGTCCTGTTGTTTGTTTTGAGTCCGAGACTATACCCTGAGAACTTGTCCCAACCTCCCAAGACAAGTTTCGTTGAAGTCAGGACTTGCACAACCCAACAGTGAACCCACACCAAGTGTTGCGGTAACAACTTAAGACTAATCTTCTAACTAACTGCGCTATACTAAGAAGATTGACCTAAAAAATTTCGAATTTAAAATCTAGGTCTTGACCCCTAGACCTTTACCAAATGCGGTACATGCCTTGGTTCCTAGATGACCTGTAGTCTAATCTTTCCTTAAAAATCCATTGAAAAGGTTCCTCAATGACGAAGTCATGTGGACAATGAGATATAGAACAGTACAGAATTTTATTTATTTATTTTTTTCATCTGTTGTAAAAATAGGAAAGTTGATGGTGGTGCGAAGAAAAAAACGTCAACAAGGGTCCTAACTGTTCTTCTAATTTTCTTGATTTCATAAAAGATAAATGATTATGGAAAATGCACCAGACCCGCACTGGGGGTGACCCCCAGTGGGGTCTGATTGGTCAAAATATATATATATATATATATATGTATTTTTTTTTCATTCACTTGTTGCCCCTTACGTGGAGGTGGGGGGTGCTGGGGGTTACCCCCACTGGGGGTCCCCAGCAGGACTGAATGATTATATCATTATTCAAATTGCCCCTTTTTTAAAAAAAAATGTGATTATAGTATTTCACAGTGAAGGGAGGGTGAAATCTATTGTGTTTTAAATTTATAAGTGGGTAAAATCTATTTTACCTTTTTGTGTATGACTTAATAGCATTTTAATACTCTATCATTTTAAAAATAATCATTTTCTCCCGTGTAATTTTGAACTAAAATGTAACCGTTAACTATTGATATGAAATGACTATAATATTTTCAAATCTTATTTTTTGTTATTTTATTTCTCTCTTCTCTCAAACATATAATTTATAATGTCTAGTATTAATTTAATTAAATCACAATTAATTATAAATTCTTAATTATTTATTGTAATTCTTAAATTTTAATTTAATTATATTTTAGATCACAATTAATCCTAAGTATTTAACTATTTATTGTAATTACTAATTTTTAATCTAATTTTAATTTAATTATATTTTAGATCACAATTAATCCTAGATTCTTAATTATAATTTATAACATGTTAATTAAATTACATTTTAGATAAATTCTTAATTATTTTTTTTATTTTTTATATTTTATTTAATTATAATTTATATTTTAATAATTCTTAATTATAATTTAATTTAATTTAATTAACATATTAATCTAATTTTAGGTTTGGAGAAAATGGGGGTAAAATTGTCATTTTATTGTATTAATTTCATTCTAATTTTTCAAAAAACAAAACCCACTCTAAAAAATAGTGTGTGTAATGTACATTCCGTTAGTTTGGATAGAAAAACTAACAGTAATACTTTAGTTTAAAATCCCATGGGGACTTTCTAACTATATTTGAACGATAGTAAGTAAAATGCTCCATCCCCAAATCACAAAGGGGTAAAATGAATTTAACCCTTTATAATTTAAAAAAAACATGATATATTTTTCACTCAAAAAAAAAAAAAAAGGAAAAATAATGATGATACCCTTTTAAAAAATTTAAAAACATATATATTGGCAAAAGTTTTTAGATTTAAAATAAAAAGAAAAAATTGGTTTAACTCTCCTTTCCAACTTTTAGTAATGGGACACCCTCTAGAAACCTAAAACAAAACTTTTAGTAACGGGAGAGGTGCACAATGTTTTTTTTTTGTAACCTCAAGTCCCTCCACACTTATATATCACACCCTCTCTCTCTCTCTCTCCCCCTCTCTCTATCTATATTTATACATATACTAAATCTCTATTTCTCTCTCTCTCTCTCTCTATATATATATATACATATACCAATTTTCTGTCTCTGTATTTTCTATTTGAAATTTCAATAAAGAAAGGCCACCAATTACTACAATTATTAGGAATCATGTGATTTTAATTGATGCACTGTGCCTTTGGTTCATGGGTGACACATAAATTTTAAAAAGTGGTTGGGTTTGGGTTTGGGTTTGGGATTGGGTAGACGAAGGAGTTGCAGTGGGGATTTTGTTGTGGAAATATGTAAAATTGTTTCAGATCTTAAGCCCAAACCATCATAAGAAGGGTTCGCTTTGCTCTCCTCAAAATGTTCTGTTTACTTGTATCAAAATTATATGACATTAGAAGAAAATAGGAAAACAGATTGTCTTTTCTTTTTGTCAATTTCCTTCATTAATCTTTGTCTGCATTTCCTGGTTCTGATAAAAATATTTTTTTTCTTCTAAGTTTTAAAAAAAGAAAAACTTTGTAACAAAAGAATTGTGAGTCAACTTGAAAATGAGATATAATTTTGGAAAATAGTCAAACAATGAATTTTTTCTGATGATGTTAGATTATGTCTATAATTTTCTTCTGCATCTGAATTTTCTTTGAGGACATTAGGTTTTGTTATGTGATTCTATTTATAATTTTCTCTTGCATCTGAATTTTCTCTAATGACATTAGATTCACTTTACTTTATGTGTTTGCTTCATCTTGTCGAAGCTAATAGTTTGGTTGAGATGAATTTCTCTGTAATTTCTTTGCCATTAGTTTAGTTGAGATGAATTTTCTTTGACATTTCAATTTATATTGCTTGTTTGATTTTCACTAATTAGTTTACTCCATGTAATGAATTTTCTCTAGGATCCAAATTTTCTCTGACCACAATTATAATCACATTAATTAACTTATGTGCTTTGATTGACTTTCTCTAGCATTTGAATTTTCCCTAACCCATCAAATTATGTTGTTTGTTTAATTTTCACTGGTTAATTGTCTCATTGTGTGTAATTTCTCCCTTGAGATGAATTTTCTCTAGCATCAGAAGTTTCTCTCAACACATTGGATTCACTTTATTCTCTATGTGCCTTGCTTGATTTTCTATGGCTAGTTGTCTCTTTGATTTTCTCTAGCATTTTAATTTTTCCTGACCACATTAAACTCCCATTAATTTGTGTTGTTTGTTTTATTTTCACTGGTTGTTCCTTGAGTTGAATTTTCTCTAACATTTGAATTTTTCCTAAAAACATTAAACTCTTACTAATTTAGATTACTTGTTTGATTTTCACTAATTAACTGTCTCCTTGTGTGTAATTTTCTTTTTTAGATGAATTTTCTCTAGCACTAAGATATTATCCTTTAGATTAATTTTTTCTGAACACATTGGACTCTTTTTCTCTCTATGCCTTGATTTTCTCTAGTTAGTTGTCTCTTTGATTTTCTTTAACATTTGAATTTTCCCTGCCTACATTAAACTCCTCCTAATTTATGTTGCTTATTTGATTTTCACTAGTTTTCTAACTTTGAATTTTATTTTTTGATCTTTTGGGATGTGTACTAGTTGCTATTTTTTAAACTGTGATTAGATTTTGTATTATAAGTTCTTTGATGAACTTAGCATGGTGTTTTCTTGTAAAAATTATAGAAAAATAGGTTTGTGAGTAGCTCAATTTTCTCTGTAATTTTCTCTGGTTGGTTCAAAACATAGAGAAAATTGTGAGCAAATCAAACAAAATTGGTCAAAACACAGAGAAATTTGTGAGCAAACCAGAGAAATTTAAATTTCAAACGAATTTCAAACCACTCTGTGTTTCAAAATTTATCTGGATCGAAATTTCTTTGCTTTCGAAACTTCTCTGTAAAAATTTGAGGGACCCCAACTACTATAAAAATATTTCATGTCTTTTATGCTATAAAATCTTTATATGAAGGATCTTAAAAAAATTTCCCAAATAAAAATAGCTTGGCTAATTACAAAATTACTGCTAGTAATTTGTCTTTGGTGGGTGAGAGATAATTAACATATTAGGAATACTATAAATCCATAATTATTTACTAAGAATTTACTTAGAAAAAACAATCAATGGTTCAAATTCATTTCATTCGTAGACCACACACTTCATCAATTTAATCTCCACTACACATATCCATTCTGGATAAATTCAAAGACTCTAATTCTGACATGCCAGACTTTTCCTTGACTTATTTGATGGGTTTTATAAATTCAGAAAATTATGTAGCATCAAACTCATTTTTTCCCCATAACTTTATACAACTCTTAGACTTAATATTTTTATTTATGAGAAGTAATATGGTGGGGGTAAAAAGTGTGAATCTTGTATTTTATTTATTTATTTATAGACAATGTATCATTTTATTTGGTGCACTGCTATGGTGTATTTGAAGGCAAATGCTTAACATCAGATTGGGGTAAACAATATTAATGAAAACTGCTTTGGAGTAGATAAAATTATTAAAAATTTGATCTAAAATTTATGAAAAGTATTTTAAATTTTGTGAAAAATGTTTCTTGTTTTTTATTTTTTTGATTCGTTTTGGTGATTTGAACACTTGTTAGCTACACCTTATTAAAAAATAAAAAAATAATTTTTTTTCAAATCATGGAAAAACTTATCATATATTTTGGTTGTGTTTGGCAAATTAAGGAAAAAACTATCAAAGAGTATTTTTCATATAGGATTAATTGGTGAAAAGTCTATTCCTATACGGTCATATGTTATTTAATCCAAGATTTAATATTTTTGGTGATAAAGGCACGTATTGAAAAGTCACTGAAAAATGACAGTATTGGCCACTGCCGGTTGATGGTGGTGACGTGGATAGATAGGTGAATAAATAAGCAACACATGTATAAATAGGTAAGATTTAAACAAATAGTTGGATAAATAGCTGACACGTATACATATATATCACATTTGAATAGATATGTCAGCTTTGAACATAGGTATCTTTTTAGCCAGATAATGTCATTTTGGCTAAGAAAAGATTTAAGCTTGAGCCTATTAGTGTAATAATTCTAGAACACAGTGAAATTGTACTGTGTTGCACAACAAACACAATGAACATATTAATTATAACTTTAAACACCTTCATCTATTCTGTTATATGCTTCTGCTATATATTAGACTGAGCAAAAACCACAAGCAACAAGGGCATCTCATCATGCAACAACTATTGTAGTTTAATATAGCCAAGCAAAGGGGATACAAGTTCATCACATCATTGGCTTTCTATGGTCACACGGTGAAATAATTAATTTAGAGAGGAACTAAATGAACGATAAAAGGCCACAAAAAAAAGAAAAAAAAGCACAGTTCTGTTACTTCTGATTAAAAACTGAAAGTTACTTAAAGAAAGTTTGAAATCTACCAATGGGCACTAGTATAAAAAAACCAAATATGCAATAACAAAGATTAAATACCTGGATAATGTAATTACTTTGAGAGTCGTCACGGGCCTCTTCTGCCATGTCCATCATTGGCCTCGCCCCATGTATCAGCTGGTGCTCCATCTTTAGCAGAGTCAGTAGTTCCTTGGTTCCACCCACCAGCTTGGCCATTAGCAGCTCCACTTCCCAGAGTTCCTTTTGATGGATTCCAACCAGAATTCCAAATTTGGCCCTTGTTACCATTGTCTTGGTTCCATCTGCCTCCACTGTCATTACTCTTCCATCTCTCAACTAAATCATTTTTGTTGCGCCAGTCATCGTTTTGATCCTTCCTTCCACGGCCTCGGCTTCCAAAACCTCCCCTTTCTGACCTTCCTCTACCTTGAAAGCCTCCCCTATCAGATCTGCCTCTAATTCCATAGCCTCCACGGTCGGATCGACCTCTACCTCGAAAACCTCCTCTCTCTGATCCACCTCTACCTCCATACCCTCCACTGTTTGATTGACCTCTGCCTCGAAAACCTCCTTTCTCTGATCCACCTCTACCTCTATATCCTCCTCGATCAAATGATCCGCCTCTGACAAATTGATCTCTACCTCCTTGCCTGCCTCCTCTTCCCCTTCTCCCACCTAAACCACGCCCTCCTTCAAATGTTTTTGTCCTATCCCAGCTCTCTTGTTGGCCTGTGTCCTCTATTTTTCCCAGCCCATTTTTGTTCCAACCAGAAAATCCTTGGTCCCCAACAAATGGCTTAACCCAATTGTGTTTTTGATCTGTCCTTTCATTGAACTCATCTCCTGTGTTCACATGAGTTTGCTTAGTCCAAGAAGATCCACCGCTTTGTTTATTCCATGAAGATCCTCCAAAACTAGCCCAAGAACCATTTTTACTGCCTTGGTTCCAGATTGCCTTTGTTCCGCTAGCCCCATCTTTACTGCTCCACTTCTCCGCAGCTTTGCCCCTAGAATCTTCCGGAACTCCCACCTGGCCTCCAGCAAATGATCTTCCTCTGCCAACTTGATCTCTACCTCCTCGACTGCCTCCTCTTCCCCTTCTCCCACCTGAACCACGCCCTCTATCAAATGTTTCTGTCCTAACCCATCTTTCCCGTTGATCTGTGCCACCTTCCTTTCCCATTCCACTTTTGTTCCAACCACCAAATCCTTGGTTCCCACCCAATGGCTTACACCAACTGTCATTTTGAACTGTCATTTTTTTGGACTCATCTCCTATATTCCCACCTGCATTACCCCATCCCAAAAATTGATTCCTGGGTTCAGCAAGAGAACCATTCCAAGCTGCCTTGCTTCCACTAAAACCCTCTATACCGCTCCACTTTTCTGCAGCTTTGCCCCATGAACCTTCTGGAATTTTCTCACCAGTGCCTCTATCAACTGAATCAACTGCTTTTCTCCAAATAGATAAATCATTTCCACCACATTTTCCTTTGCCCCGAGAACTCAGTGGGTTTTTACCAGCAGTTGCATTACTCCAGCTGCTTGTCAGGTTTTTAGTAGCATTCCTTCCTTTATCAACAGAATTAAGAGGATTTGCAAAGCTGGATTCTGGCAGAAGCTGGGAATAAATAATCATCATCAGAAAAAAAAAAAACAAAAGTGGTGGACAGAGAAAGAGAGGGAGGGGGGATGAAAAGAGGGGAGAGATTTGTTGGAGGGGGAAAGCAAGACGAGCTCGTGCATAATAAATTTAGACCAGGTTAGAAAACTAACCGAGAAGCCTGAAGATGGGAAAGCGGGACAAGAGCTCCTGCATAATAGTGCCACCAGAACAGCTCAATTTTCAGAGTAAGTAAAATTAAATCAGAGCACAACAACAAATGCATTGTTGAACAGAAAAAGAAAAACACAAAAGGTTGAATGTCAAACTGCCATCAATAATGCAATAAATGCACTAAGAAATCTAATGTTACTATCAACTCAAGAATGGCATACTAGCAATCTACAATTTGTGAAATACATTATGCTCCAAAGTTAAAAACAATATAATCAAATAACTTAAGTTACATAACTTTAGTTCCCAATTATATATAGAATGTGTTCCACCACAGGGTCAACTGTAACATCAAACAAAGATACACTTACACATGACCCTCCACAACGAAAGAGCAGTATTATGGTCTCCTCTAAATTGGTATCTTCGCAAATAGATAATTTGTTTCCACTCCATCAAGAATCAAGGTTGTCACTTCTCTTATCATAATGATTATCACATCTACGTCACTTTGCTAGGGCAGTCAAACTATACAACTCACAAATTAAAGGGTAAATTACAAATATACCACATGAGATTTGCTTAAGATATAGATTGTCCCTTGTGGTTTGAAAAATTACAAATATCCCCATGTTAGAATTTTTTATTTACCAGAATTAACTAAAAAAATAAAATTCATAATTGCTCTCCTATATAATAATAAAATGACCTAAATTATTAATTAAAACATATTTCTAACATCATTAAAAACTGGTAATTGACTTGATGATTTATTAATAAAAGGAGCGATTTGTTATGATATTAGAAACCTCAAGGGGTGAAATGTAATTTTCAAAACTACAGGAGGCGATTCGTATTTTAATTAAATCTCAGGGGTGTATTTGTAGTTTACCCCAAATTGAAAATTGGAAGAAAGAGAACATCCTGTTTGTTCAAACCGTCAATGAAATCTATTCTACTCCTTAGAATTTACAAAATGATGCACACAATTAAGAAGCATTTTGGAATAATAAGTTCCAAATGTATTTTTGTTAGTTTAATAGTATGTGTGCACCCAACAAAATGCTCCCCCTCACCCCCCCAGCCCTTTCTCTTTGAAACAGCACTCGCACACACAAGAAGAGATTGAAACAGCACTCGCACACACAAGAAGAGATAGAAAAGCAATAATCTCTGTGTTAGAGGTGTGTTTCTAATTGCCAGTTTCCTAATAATATGATCTTACTTGCAAAAATAAATAAATACAGCCCACAGTTTCCGTTGTACAAGGACATAACAGGTTTCTTTCATAATTCTTTTCTGGTTATCTATAAATTCAATTATTTTGTACAATAATAGTACAGGAATGGCAACAGCAGAGAACAGAATGCATGAGCAATTTATTACCTGTTATTTAGAAAATTACGGATGATAATATTTTCAAGAAAATATCGAGCTTAAGATATGGCAATTATTAACAAAATAAAGTGCTCTATATGTATTGATAAGGAGAAGTCATTCTTCTTTTACAGTTTTTTTAGGTTATTTTGTAACTTCAATTATTTTGTACAATAATATTAGAACTACAGATAGCAAGTTCACATTCAGAAACTAATATGATCTTCCATCAAAGCAAAGGCATTTTTCATATAGATTCAAACAAAAATAGCCAATATCTTTGAAAAGTTAAGCATGATCATCAAATCAAAATACTCAAATTGAATGGTGAAGAACCATTGAAACTAAACTCTAAAATTCGAAGAGTTTTCACTGACATATAAACCTTTAAAAGATAACACAAGATGAGTGTTGGAACAATCTTCTGTGTAAATCAAATAAACTGAAATAAACCAAACAAAATAAATAAATTACATACCAGATTTATTTATTGAACCGAGAAAATAAATTCAAGACCAAGTCGAGTGTGTGACACTCTGTCCTTAAGACAGATTCGCCCCGCTACGGTGCTTACGGTTGAGTGGCGTCTATCTCCCAGGATACAATGATCTTCACAAACTTATAGTAGCACTCCACACAAATTTGTACGACGAACTAGAACCTTGTGTTCTTACTCTCTGAATTTTATTCTAAAACTAAAATGAAGAATAAAAAAAAATACAGAATTTTTGGACAGCAAAAAATCCACAAGCAAACAGAATTTTTTCGGATGCTAAATTACTGGAATTATGGCAGTATATATAGGCAACAACACAACCCCGAACAGGTCCAAAACAAAAGCGAAAAGGTGCACAAAAGCCATGAACAGGTGCACTTCTTTGACCGTTTGACCAAATTTCAAACAATTGGAAATAGTTCCGTTAGTGAACTGTTGGGAACTATTATTTATTTAATTTAAACTATTTAGAGATATATATATATATATATATTAAACAAATGAAATAGTTTAAATAAATAAATAAAGAGGTACAAACTTTAGGAAACATTTAAACCTAAAACTTAAATTTAGAATTAAATTAAATTCTAAAATTACAAATTCTAAGAAACCACTTAGGAAACCAAAATTTGAATTTAGAATTAAATTAAATTCCCACAATAATTTTTATTGAAAAAATTCAAATGAATTTTATCTAAAAAATTAATGTTAGACCCGAAAACGACGTCATCTTCCCATTCACTCATTAATGGTTTTGACGTTCTGTTTTCACCTCTTCGGACCCACTCCAAACAACGTTTGGGACCCACTCAAAATGAGCTAAAAGTCCACCCAAATTGGGCTAAAAAATATGCCTATATAAAACCATTTTTCCAACAATCCCCCACATGAATGGAAGTAGACGGAGAGAAAATGCAACAACATGATCTAATCAGAGAGTTTAGAAAATTGAAAATATTCTGCAAAGGATAGGTAGCTTTTGGCTTTGAACCTTCCCTTGTGAGACACTATCGGATTTACTAGCTAACCAGTGAACATGATGTCTTGAACTGTTCAGCCGTTTGTGTAAACCAAGACAATAGAACCCACACAGTATATTCCCAGACACAGTTTAGTTCTCACTATTGTGTTCATTTTGGCCCTGAACAACCTGGTCTTCATGAGTGCTCTAGAGAATTGTAGCCCTTCACAAATCTCACAGAACCGGCCCAGTTCACACTCACATAGGTAATTCTTATGAAGAGTATCCTGCCATACTCCACTAGGTATACCTAGATATAAGAACCATTAAAAGTATTACTTAACCTAAAGCGCTGCAGACATCACTTATTTCATCCTAGAAATGGGTAGGAGTTGGACTCCCCAGTGATCCTTCTGAGTTAATCACAACTCGGTTGTCCCTTTGAACCTAGATCTTGGGATCTCCAGTCAACTAGGTTGGGTTGCCGTTGTGGTAACACTTATTTAATAGGCGTAAGTCCCATTCCCCTCGATGAATTCTCAACTAACTCTCTTGCTAACCCCTTGGTTAGTGGATCCGCTATGTTGTCTTTAGACTTAACATATTCTATGGAAATAATTCCATTAGAGAGTAGTTGTCTCACGGTGTTATGTCGACGACGTATGTGTCGTGACTTACCGTTATACATATGACTCTGTGCTCTACCAATTGCTGATTGACTATCACAATGTATGCATATAGCAGGCACCGGTTTTGGCCAAATTGGAATATCTTCAAGGAAGTGGCGAAGCCATTCTGCCTCTTCCCCAGCTTTGTCTAAAGCTATGAATTCAGATTCCATTGTAGACCTAGCAATACAAGTCTGTTTGGAAGATTTCCAAGATACAGCGGCCCCACCAAGAGTAAAGACATACCCACTGGTGGATTTTGAGTCTCTAGTATCCGATATCCAATTTGCATCACAGTATCCAAGTACTTCTAGTATAAGTTCGCCCAATGTTACGAGTAAATCGGAGATATCTTAAAACCCTTATAATTGCTTTCCAGTGTTCTACTCCCGGATTACTCGTATATCTACTTAATTTACTTACTGCATAAGCTATATCTGGGCGAGTGCAGTTCATCAAGTACATTAAGCTTCCAATAATTTGGGCATACTCTAATTGAGAAATACTTTCCTGTATATTCTTAGAAAGATACAAATTAACATCTACAGGAGTTCTAGCAAGATGATCATCATCTTTGCTGAATTTGTCAAGTATTTTCTCAATGTAATGAGATTGTGACAAAGTATAACCTCTGATGTTTTGGTAATTTTCATACCAAGAATTACATCAGCAATGCCCATGTCTTCATGTCAAAATGTTTATTCAACATTTTCTTGGTAGTTTTAATCATGTCATTATTACTACCTATGATGAGCATATCATCTACATAAAGACATACAATGACATAACCTTTGTCTGTGTTTTTAATATAAACACATTTGTCACACTCATTAATTTTAAATCCATTTGACATCATTGCCTTGTCAAATTTCTCATGCCATTGCTTTGGCGCTTGTTTTAAACCATATAATGATTTAACCAATTTACACACTTTCTTTTCTTTCCCTGGAACAGAAAACCCTTCTGGTTGTTCCATGTAAATTTCTTCATTTAACTCACCATTTAAGAAAGCGGTTTTAACATCCATTTGATGAATTTCTAGATTGTATAGAGATGCTATGGCAATTAGCATTCTAATGGATGTTATTCTAGTAACCGGTGAGTATGTGTCAAAGTAATCTAGACCTTCTTTCTGTCTAAAACCTTTGACTACAAGTCTTGCCTTGTATTTGTCGATTGATCCATCTGCTTTCAATTTTCTTTTGAAAATCCACTTGTACCCAAGAGGTTTACAACCTGGTGGCAAGTCCACTAATTCCCAAGTGTGATTTTGCAAGATGGATTCAACTTCACTGTTGACAGCTTCTTTCCATAAAGGAGCTTCAGGACTGGACATAGCCTCTTTAAAAGTTAAAGGCTCATTTTCTAACAAATATGTTAGAAAATCTGGACCAAAAGATTTTGAGGTTCTAGCACGTTTACTACGTCTAGGTTCCTCTTCCTCATTTTGATCTAACACTTGTTCTTGATCATATTCTTGATCCTGACTAGTAATAGCATCAAAAGATCTTTTATTGTTACTAGTCTCTTGTCCAGTCTTCTTTGGAAATACATGTTCAAAGAAAGATGCATTCCGAGATTCAATAATAGTATTTACATGCATTTCGGTATGTTCTGATTTATGAATCAAAAACCGATATGCACTACTATTATTGGCATAACCAATGAAAATGCAATCAATGGTCTTAGGACCTATCTTAGTCTTTTTAGGACTAGGAATAGCCACTTTAGCCAAACACCCCCACACTTTTAAGTATTTGTAGGATGGTACTCTTCCATGCCACAATTCATAAGGTGTTTGATTCACTTTCTTTCGGGATATTTTATTTAAAATATAATTAGCAGAAAGTATTGCTTCCCCCCACAAGTTCTGAGGTAATCCAGAACTAATTAACATGGCATTCATCATTTCTTTTTAAAATCCTATTTTTCCTTTCAGCAATTCCATTTTGCTGAGGTGAGTAAGGAGCGGTGGTTTGATGAATTATTCCATGTTCTTTACAAAATTCACCAAAAGGTGATTCATATTCACCCCTCTATCACTTCTAAGTTTCTTGATTTTCTTACCAAGTTGATTTTCAACTTCATTCTTATATTGAATGAAAGTTTCCAAAGCTTCATCCTTGGTTCGAATTAAATAAATATAACTATATCTAGTATAGTTATCTATAAAAGTGATTACATATTTTTTTCCACCTCTTGTTTGAATTGATTTAAAATCACAAATGTCACTATGAATTAATTCAAGTGGTTTCATACTTCTTTCAATTGAATGAAAAGGAGTTTTAGATAATTTTGCCTCAACGCAAATTTCACATTTATGATTTGAATCAATGTTAAATTTAGGTAAACATTCCATATTAATTAATCTTCGCAAATATCCATAATTAACATGTCCTAGTCTACCATGCCATAAATTTGAAGACTCAAGCAAGTAAGAAGAAGATGTAGTATTATTAATAACAGAGGGTACAACAGTCATTACATTTAACTTGAAAAGGCCATCAGACATGTAACCTTTTCCTACATACATCCCATTCTTAGTAAGTACAAATTTATCACTCTCAAATACTAGCCTAAACCCATTCTTACTTAACAAAGATCCGGAAACAAGATTCTTGCGAATGTCCGGTACATGCAGTACATTGTTGAGAGTGAGTTCCTTTCCTGATGTCATTTTGAGAACAATCTTTCCTTGTCCTTCAACTTTGGAAGTTGAGGAGTTGCCCATAAAAAGTTGTTCACCATTGTCTACTGTAGAGTAAGATGTGAACATCTTTTTGTCGGCACAAATATGGCGAGTAGCACCAGTGTCCACCCACCATTCTTTAGGATTTCCGACAAGATTTGCCTTGGAAACAACTGCAGAAAGATTGATGTCATCGACACCATTGGAAATCTTGTCCACTTCGGTCATATGAGCTTGAGCAGGCTTCTTGCTTGTTCTTTTCTTGCCTTTACCTTTGCTACGGCAATCTTTGGCCCGATGTCCCTCTTTGTCACAGATGTAACATTTGCCATTAAACTTGTACTTTTTATTATCCCCCCCTTTAGAGCCTTGTGATGAACTTTCTCCAGAAGACTTACGTTTCTTGGTTTTTGAAGCATGTTCCACCACATTTGCCTTAGACTCTATAGGATTCTTACCAGCCCGCTTTTCAGAATTGCGGTTGTCCTCCTCAATCCTTAAACGCACAATTAACTCATCCATAGAAATTTCTTTGCGCTTGTGTTTAAGGTAGTTCTTGAATTCCTTCCAGCCTTTTGGTAATTTTTCAATTAAGGCTGCAACTTGGAAAGATTCACTAAGAGACATACCTTCTGCGTGAATGTCATGCAGAATGAGTTGGAAATCTTGAGCTTGGCTAATCACAGTTTTTGAATCAACCATTACAAAATCCAGGAATCTGCCAACCACAAATTTCTTTGAGCCGGCATCTTCTGTTTTGTACTTTTTCTCCAACGATTCCCAAAGTTCCTTTGCCGTCTTGATTGGACTGTAGACGTTGTATAATGTGTTGTCAAGTCCGTTCAAGACGTAATTCCGGCAAAGGAATCGGCATGTTTCCAAGCATCAACCGCAGCAACCATTGCGGTCGGTTCATCCTCTTTCAGGATAGGAGCATCTTCACGGAGGAAACGAGCCAGGTTCAGAGTTGTAAGATAGAACAACATTTTCTGTTGCCATCTTTTAAAATCAGTTCCTGAGAACTTCTCTGGCTTTTCACCGTGATTTACTGGTACTGTCATCACAGGAGAGGGGGTTGGTGCAATCGCAGCCACCACAGTAGTACTAGTTTGGGCATTTGTTTCAGTAGCCATCAATTCTAATTTATAAAACAAAATTATAATTAGAATTTACACTACACAGAAAATTAAACCAAATGCACAGAATTAAATTCTGTAAAAATAAAAGAAACAAGAATGTAACTTTATTTTCAATTAATTTGAAAATAAAAATAATTTTATTTAACAAATTAATTCCACACCGAAAATAGAAGAAATAAAAACTATAACTTTTATTTTACAATTAATTTGGAAATAAAATAAAATTTTATTTAACCAAAATAATTCCACACAGAAATTAAATTCTGTAAAATAAAAGAAATAAGAATATAACTTTATTCTTCAATTAATTTGGAAATAAAATAAAATTTTATTTAACCAAATTATTTCCACACAAGAAATTAAATTCTATATAAATAAAAGAAATAAAAATATAACTTTTATTTTTTCATTTAATTTGGAAAAATAAAATTTTATTTAACCAAATTAATTTCACACAGAAATTTAAATCTTTTGTTACACTCCAATAATTAAAATACTGAAACAGAATTTTAATTAATGAAAACTCAGAAAATAATTTCTAAAACCAAAATTAATTTCTGAAAAATTCCACAAAAATATTCTGAATTGTTAATGACACCAGTATCGTACTACTAGTTGTTGTCAAAGAAAAGAGACAGTATATTACTACTATCTGTCAAATAGCATATAATCACTATTTGTTTTTCCAACCAGAATATTATTTTGTAAATTTACAGAAAATAATTTCCTTTCGAAATTATTTACGAAGAATGGAAAAAGGAAACAAACGAAAAATTCTGTAAACAGAATAATACGAACAATCTTCTGTGTAAATCAAATAAACTGAAATAAACCAAACAAAATAAATAAATTACATACCAGATTTTTTTTGAACCGAGAAAATAAATTCAAGACCAAGTCGAGTGTGTGACACTCTGTCTTAGACAGATTCGCCCCGCTACGGTGCTTCGGTTGAGTGGCGTCTATCTCCCAGGATACAATGATCTTCACAAACTTATAGTAGCACTCCACACAAATTTGTACGACGAACTAGAACTTGTGTTCTTACTCTCTGAATTTTTCTAAAACTAAAATGAAGAATAAAAAAAAATACAGAATTTTTGGACAGCAAAAAATCCACAAGCAAACAGAATTTTTTCGGATGCTAAATTACTGGAATTATGGCAGTATATATAGGCAACAACACAACCCGAACAGGTCCAAAACAAAAGCAAAAGATGCACAAAAGCCATGAACAGGTGCACTTCTTTGACCGTTTGACCAAATTTCAAACAATTGGAAATAGTTCCGTTAGTGAACTGTTGGGAACTATTATTTATTTAATTTAAACTATTTAGAGAATATATATATATATATATATATTAAACAAATGAAATAGTTTAAATAAATAAATAAAGAGGTACAAACTTTAGGAAACATTTAAAGAACCTAAACTTAAATTTAGAATTAAATTAAATTCTAAAATTACAAATTCTAAGAACCACTTAGGAAACCAAAATTTGAATTTAGAATTAAATTAAATTCCCACAATAATTTTTTTATTGAAAAAATTCAAATGAATTTTATCTAAAAAATTAATGTTAGACCCGAAAACGACGTCATCTTCCCATTCACTCATTAATGGTTTTGACGTTCTGTTTTCACCTCTTCGGACCCACTCCAATCAACGTTTGGGACCCACTCAAAATGAGCTAAAAGTCCACCCAAATTGGGCTAAAAAATATGCCTATATAAAACCATTTTTCCAACAATGAGGAGGTGCACGAGTAAATTAATAATGGACATGCACAATTATTTCAAAGAGTTTTCACTGACATATAAACCTGTAAATGAGAACACAAGATGAGGAGGTGCACTAATAAATTAATAATGGACATGCAGAATTATCTAACCTTTCTGTAGACAGTCCTCCTGCAACCCATCTTTTGACCTTCACTGATGTTCCAGCTCCCGCCATCCGATCTTCAAAATATACGACCATATATTACCACCAAATAAGATAAAACATCGCTCAATTTAAAAAAATACATATGCAGAGCATACAAATCACACTCCACTATGACTATATTGATTGACACAGTGTAACTGTAACTTTCAAGTTAGAAAAAAAGGTTCCAGTTGAGTCTTATAGAGATTTACTAGACAAAGGATAATTAAATGGGAAACTATGCTGATCAAACTGACAACAATATTCAGCGAAGTACCACAGATTCCTACCTCCGGAGCAGTCTTTTTCATGCAGATCAAATGGTTTTGTAGATTCTGCGTCAACACTTTGAAAGAACCAACAAACATTGAACTTAAAAACATGCTGATCAAAAGAGTTCAGAGTTATACGAAATGATACCCCAAGCAAATGGCAGAATGCTTTCCACGAACCTTGGAAAGATGCTCACATTTAACTGCAAAATTAACATATACCATAAATTACAACAAAGATTTACTCTACCACCAAAGGGTTGTGTTACAGTGCACACCGCATTTTGAGTGTATACCATATGCACATACCACTGTGGGGCATAACCAACGTCACTTTCAGTCATAACCCCCCACTTTGGGTCATAACCAAACACCACTTTGAGTTCCAACCAAACATCACTTTGGGTCATAACAAAAGTTGGCCCACTTTGATTTAACATGGGCAGATCCCACCACCACTTCAAACCATAACCAACACCACTTTGAGTCATAACCAAAGATCACTTTGGGTCATAACCAAAGCTGGCCCACTTTGATTTGACATAGGAGGATTCCACCGCCACTTACAAATCATAAGCAACACCAGTTTGAGTCATAAAACCCCCACTTAGGGGCATAACCAAAACCACCACTTTGGGACATAACCAATACCACTTTCAGTCGTAACCAAAGCTGGCCCACTTTGATTTGACATAGGTGGATCCGACCACCACGTCAAATCATAATCAACACCACTAGGGCAGGCCCTGGGCTAAGGCCATTGAGGCCTGTGCTTAGGGCCCAAAAATTAGGCCCAAAAAAAAGCTCTCAAATTCATTATCTTATACTATATCAAAAATTCAAAATAGCCCAAATTTGTTTAACTAATTTAGACCATTTTAAAATGCCTCAAAAGTTCTATTTGGCTCAATTGATAAAAGGCCCAGTTAAAAAATATTTATAAGCGTTAGTTGTTAGCCCAATTAAAAAAATAAAATATAAAATATATGTATATGTCTGTGGGGCCTATTTTTCTGTCTTCTCTTTTTATGGCCCAATTATGTGTTTTTTAGTATTTTTAAATATTTATTGCAATTTATATTTATTTGTAGACACATCTAATTTAGATACACTTAAAAACTATAATATTTGTGCTTTTTTTAAAATAAACAAAAAAAAGTTGCAAATACAAAAAATATGAAAAATACGAATTGCAAACTAAAATAATTATTTTTCAAAATTCTAAACCAAACAGTATTTTTATTTTTATTTATGAATATCTAAAGGTCTCGAAAAATTATTTCGCCTTAGCCCCCAAAAACTCAGGCCGCCCTGAACACCACTTTGTGGCAAAACCAACATCACTTTAGGATTTGATTCCATATAATACACACCCTTGTAACTTGTAAGGAATGTGAACAATAGATTTGGTCACCACCAAAACAGAACCTGACACAAGCAACCATCGCCAAACCTGTAAGAAGTTTCTGCTGAGAATCAAGCTTTACTGTGGCATCAGAACCACGCACAGCCAACACATGGCACAGGTATCCCTTCAGAGGACCCACTCTAATTCTCAATGATTGACCAATAGAGAAAATTCCATCTTTATCCTCTCGGTTAACTGCATTCATAACAATAGTCCCATAGGGAGAAAGGATGTCATTATCTTACACTGTCAGTTTGTATATAAAAGCATTAAAGACTTCTAAACATACAGTTGCTGTTATTTTCCCTCATTTTCTGAGGCTTTTTAGGTGACAGAGGGGATTTAGGACATGCCAAGAAATTGTCAATGGCTGGAGGCCCTGATTTACCACCCTGATTAAAAAACAGAACAATACATTAGAAAGAAAAGGGGGGGGGGGGAACCTATACACTTGAGTAATAAGACGTACAACCTTTCCATTGCGTGCATCCTCAGAAAGTATAATTTTCTCACAAATCTGAGATTTACAGCAGATATAGCCACTGTTTTCCTGTTTATTTTCATCATATAAGAACATTGTTCCTCTATAAATTTTCTTAACAATCCCTTGCTGACCCTGTAATGCATGACAAAGTGGAGTTGTAAGAAAATCATTAACAGTATACGACATTAACAGAGATAGGTCAAACTCCTAATCTAAAACTAGCTTCAAACCTGTAATGGACCTTCCAAAACCTTGACAGTATCATTAATCGATATTGTTTTCATGCGATGATCTAGTGCAATGAATTTCTTGTCAAAGGACCCATTCTTCAACTGTTTCAGTTCAACAGTCACCACCTCTGGTCCTTCTGGACCCTCTTTTAAAATCTGGAACACATCAAAATGTGTAAGAGGCCAGAAAAAGAGAGAGATGAAGCACGCAAATTAATTTATATACCTTGAAGTTATCATCATTCTCTGTGCCTACAATAACCCCAAAACCCTTCGGACTGAAATGGAAAAAATAAGATAAAATTAAAAAATAACAGAGCAAAGAACATAAATATACCCAGTTGGGATAAGATCTCTGACTCAAAAAGTGCAGGTCATGGACTTACTTGAAAAACACAAGATCGTGCACTTCAAAACTACTTGCCATGCTAGAGCTTGTCGAACCCTTGACTTTCCCACCACATTTGTCAGTCTTTATAATGCATTTTTCCTTTTGTTCACCATAAAGCTGGGTAAGCCACTCTTCACAATCAGATTCTTCTTTCTTAGAAGTTTCAAACTTCAAGAGCTCATCATCTGAAGGCATTACACCCCAGAAGGTCAATGAATCAATTGATACTTTTTTGTATAAATAACCATCTTTGAGCATTAGCCCATTAAGAACCTCAAAAGTTTGGCCAGTATGACGATCACGTCTATATTGTATGAATGGCCGGAACTCCCTAGACCAATGTCACGTAAACAAATGTTACACTCACTGTGACATTCCAAACTGTTAAAAAAAAAAAAAAATGTGTGTATGCATATTACTCAAGTTCAGTAGGGCTGATTAATCTCGGTGGTGGAACAGCAATCTTCTTCGAAGCAATTCCTCCACCCTGTACACATGTATGGAAAAAAAATCTCACATATCTGATGAAATATACAGATTTTAGACTATATCACGCAACTGACAATAAAAGGAACATAATGGGTTCTTGGTACAATCTTTTTGAAAATTAGTAAGAAAAAAATGAGGCGGCCTCTTCACTGTTCTCAAGACTTTTCAGAAAATTGAGCTGAAAAAGAATAGATCTTTGCAATATCTGTATTCTGTTTTCTGTGTCATCCAGTCGAACATACAAAAACAACCAAAAACACAATGCTCTCAAATTTTGAAAAATTTGTGCAACACAGTGACTGATCTTCAGTATCATCATGATCCACTCAAAAAATACTTAAACAAAAATAATCAACGAAGAATCACAGTGAAGTTTCACCAAATGGGCATCCAGAAGAATAGCTGCAGTTTCTACTTCTACTTCTACACCATTGTTGGTAAAAAAAAAAAAAAAAAAAAAAAAATTCTTAAAAAAGAAAAAACAATTACTCTGTAAGGTAATTCCTGCAATATGCTAAAGTAAAAGAATATATATATTATATTGAAAACAAAAGAAATCCCATCTGAGATAAGAGAAACTCATTACAAGATTTTCAGCCATCGCATGCATATCAATTCTGGGGATCAGCTTCACTGTAGCTTTTTTCCGTGCATCATTCACAGCTATAACCTACAGAAACATGATTGAAAGAGATAATAGAAAATCAAAAACCCGCTAGAATAGCAGTAATTCAATCGAAGAAAATAGCCAGAGAAGAGACAAACATGAAAACCAGCTTGCAAATAGCTTTTTCCAACAGACAACCATAATACCTGTGCGAGGTCCCCCTTGTATTTCCCATTCTTTACTCGGACACAGGTGCCCACTGAAATTTCATTGTATTTTCTTCGCACACAGAACGAACGAGAAACTTCATTCTTTGCGACAGGTACTAGTCGGCTTGAATATATAGTACAAATCCCTTTGCATGCCTACATTTAATAATAAAATGTTTCCATAGTAGTTTACCTAATACGGCATTGCCAATAGGACTATAGGAGCAAATATACCGGTGATGCAACAAAAACTTTCATTTTTCCAATAACCAGCACTCAAAAGTCAAGGAAGAAGAAGAATACCTCATTAATATCAAATTGCCTTTCAGCTTCAATATAAATAAAACCCCTCACATGCTCAAGTGTAAATGCAGAAATTATTTGCAGCTCAGTTCCAAGAGAGTGCTTGTCCACATACTTCTGCATTAAACAGAAAACAGAAAGCCTCTCACGTCCAACCTACATGGAAGAAGTTTCTCAGGAAGACACAAAGAAAGATTGAAAGGTAAGTGCAGAGAGGCAGTTTGGAACATAACCACTAGAATAATTGAGAACTATACCATGCATTTGACTTTCCAGATGGTTGGATCACTAGACAATGGCCTGACTGCATTTCCTTCATTCAATGTTTTACACTTATCTTCTGCATATGTAACAAAACTGGAGCCTGGTTTGTAACGCTCTTCCAGAATTTTTTGTAGTTCTTCCTCACTAAGCTTTTCCTCTTTTAGAAAAAATGGAAGGTGATGAGCTTTTCCTGGTTCATTCTTGACTTTATCCTCTGTTTTGAATTCATCATCCAGGAAGTCTGTTTTGGTAATTAAAAAAACAAAAACAAAATGGTCAGTCTGAAGACTTCAAACATCAAACGAAATTCTAAGGTCATGTTCGGATGACAAGTAAGCCAGTTGAGTCCCCATCAGATGGGAATGTAGGAGGGATAGATTGGGTGCAGACCTAACCTTTGACATAAAATACACAAAGTGGATGACAGATTGGATAAATAATGACGGAAATTGTAATCCTAGGACAACTTAGATTGAATTGAACTAATGACGGGAACTGGATATCCCAAGGTTGTCCAAATCCAACATTTGGTTTGCAAATCATACTTGCGTATAAAATTAATATTTCAAAAATACCCTTCATTTATGGGTTATGGATTTATGGAAGAGAGTGACAAAATCAAAATGTTGAGAGTAAGAATGGAATAATAGGTTTAAATCTTATAATTTTTCCTTGTCCAGTGGGCTAGAATTAAAAAAACCAACCCCATTCCCACCCTATTTAATAAAACAATGATATTATCAAGTTAGAAAATGGGACCTAAAAGTTTTCTTTCAATTATGCTATTTTCTTTCATTTGTTCTAGTAAATAGGGCCTAAAAGGTACTCCAGAAAGTAATTACCCATCTTCAACGAATACAAAATAATCAGTAAAAGAAAAATTAAAAGATTACTCAACTAGATAGCACAAAATGAAATACTAAACCACAATGACAAAGGAGTCCTGCCAATAAACCAGCTGCACAAATGTCTTATTCCGATTTTTATCCATCCATCTTTCGAAAACACAGGAATATATATAAGTGAAAATCTCATAACATTTAATCATTACATAATTATAATAATAAAACTTAATAATATCTTTGTAACCGAAATATTTAAAATCAATATTAATGTTCATAACGGTCAAACAAATTAAATAAAAATAATTGATTTTATTTTTATTAAAATTCCAACATTCCCCCACTTTTAATAAAAATAAAATTTTTAATACTACCATAATGTTTATATTATACCCCCACAGTGTAGAACTTTATATTCAAAATAATATAAATATATATAAGGACAACTGCATACTGCGCAATAGATGTGGGAGCCTTCCGGGCTTGAACCACACTTAGTGTTGACAATTTTCATCTGAAGGATCATAGTGAAATATATCTTGAACTGGACTCTTTGAGCCAGAGTTCAACTTGTCACACACACAGCATTGGTATTGGACATCAGTTCGCAAGTTAGTGCTCTTAAAGGCCATGCACTAGATCTTGATTCTCATGGGGTTACTAGAGACTAGCCCAAGTCTCCAAGTCGCAGCCTCACGACAACTCCCACTTAGTAGAACCCTCCAAAGGTACAGTGACGGAATGCACCTTGCAGGATATTGTCTGCCTTGAATTCATTCAGGGTAAAACCCTTTCTAACCAGTCACTTCTTCAGCACTACTGCCTTAGGGATGAGCAGGAGATCAATCCTGATATGGTGTCTCCTAAAAAATGAGTGCTAGAATCAAGTCACGTTATATGGATTGTTTTTACCCATTGAATTTCCTTCATGGGATCTCCAATCACAGAAGATGGGTTACCTCCCTGGGTGACTTCCTAATGGGCTTACACTCATCTCCCTCGACAAATAATAGATCTAGCCTCAATGCTAGTCCAGAGGCAAAATTCCTCTTCTGGTTTCTCAAGCCTAACTGTTGATCAACAATGTATTTCTTCATCTCATGGAGTATACAATCGTTAGGCCTTTTCTGTTACAGCATTCCTTTGCTTATCTTTATACACCTATAAGATTTTCAAACACAATTCTCCAATAAACAATGTTAACATAGCCTCTCAAATATCAATTATACTAATATACAACACATTGACAATATATATAATTGTCATGCCATTCAATTATCAAATCAAAACCTTATTAAGTTTTACGAATTTCTCTTCTAATTCATGACCTATGAATAAAGAATTTATTTTCAAATTACACCGAATTAAATAGACACAACTTCTCACAATTATCAGATACAATTCAGCCAAAACAAACATTCAAATTTGTTTTAACCAAAATAAAAAATTCAAATATAGGTCCTAATTTTTACATAATATACATATAAGAATTCTTCAAAACACTGATATTAGTGTAACCTCACAACACTTCCCATTTCAATTTTTCATTTCACACAACAAGAATATTATAGTGCTTTTAGATATAGCCACCTCATTTTCCTTTTCATTTTGAGTTTGAATAGAAATTTTGAAAAAAAACTTCAATTATATAAGCAAACTAATTTCAGAATATTTCTTACCTTTAAAATTCTCCACACCATTTCCTCAACAATTTTTTTTTTTAAAACCTCAAATTAATTCAGATGATCAAATATATTTATCTTTTAACATTTGTAGACGGTATCATAAAATAAGAACAACTAAAATATGACAATAATTGCACAGAACCCTCATATATTCACATTTTTTGAACCAATTTTAAACATTTAGTTTGAATTATTTTTAAACATTTGAAAAAGTAAAATTTTCACAAAGTAAGCACTAGTTAACTATACGAATAAAGATTTAACTTCACATTAGCAATCTTCCCAAAGACGTAAAAAGAATTTTAACAAAATCTCAACTCTAACAATTATTACTACAAGGCTAAATGGTAAGCATGAAATATATATTGAACATTTTCTGTAACTAATAATCTATGAACAACCAATGAGATGCAAGCCCACAGTCAATGACCGTAAGTTACAGAACATTTATAATTCTTCATTTAATTATTTGACAACAATTCATTAATCGGTCATAAATTAATCATACAATACAAATAAATAAAACATAAATCCAAAAGAATATTGATCAAGAACATCCAATCTAATAGATAAGATTCTTGTAAACACATCATGAAAACCCTTTTATGAGCACACAAAAGTGGGCACACTTATATTTTAAATAAACTTTAACTAAAAATTACAAAACCAAGATTAATGGTGTAATAATTCAAAACAATTTCCCACACACAGAACTAACTTGTTAACACCACGAAAGTCACATGTAACACGATTAGACATAATGAAATGAAATTGTTTCATATGAATATTGAACAAAATAATTTTTATCACTACATTTCAACCCAAAATATTTTCCACCAATAAGGGCTGAGACAACTAATTTGAGCAATAGGTATATTAAACTGCTAACTATTATAAAGAATTAAAACCCATGAATACACATTCACACATTATGTTAAATCATGTAATTTTATGGAATATAAAAACACTCAAATATTTGTAACTCATAAATTCAGTTTACCACAGCTAATAAGAATGATTTCAGAGTGAAACCTACAAACATTGATCAAGCTCCAAACTAATTGTTCAAAATAATTTTCCCCCACATTGCAATCTTCATTATTTTTAACAAAATAAAATTATTAATTTACATCACAACTACTCTTTTTCCTTTTCAAAACCAACAATCAATTATACTAAATAATGATGCAAGATTAACATTATGCTAGTACCTAGAATAAACCAATCTTAAACTAAGAATTTGTAAACATACAAATAATTTCATTCACCACATTCCAATCTCTCTCTCTCTCTCTCTCTCTCTCTCTCTCTCTCTTCTTTTTTTTTTTAAATTAAAAAAAATAATTTAAAGCGAAGAAGACAATGACTCTACCAGCAATTATAATTATGTAACTTGCTCAAATAACATAATTGAATTTATCTCACATTTTTCAAACTTTTAAAATTCCCAAAATCATCAATATTCAAATGATATATTTCATAACCAATTAATTGTTTTAATATATATAAATTCTTTGTAACTCTTTACAAAAGCTATGAGGCTAATCAATTTACAATTCAAGTCTCCCATTATATATTAAATGACATTTATGGTGAATTCTAAATTAAACTATGAAATAAATATTATGGCATTTACCCATTGTAATCTAATTTATATTTTATAAATAGCAAACCTATGGCAAAATACCATCCAATCTTATATTTACAATAATTGATTACGTAATAAAGTAGAGCTAAATAAGTCATAAATATATGTATGGCTGTGATATGACCAAAATGATTAAACAAAATCAAATAAGACTAATCATACTTACAAACATCATTGCTTGCACATAATTTGTTTTATTTTTTTAAATAAAAGAAATCACGTAAATTTCCAATCACACACAAATAATTTACGGGATATAGTAAACCCTCAAAATATTTGTAACCACAACATTAACAAGGCCAATGGCATTTAATTCACTAATTGTAAAATTCATGACACACGTTAAATTTTTAGCAGTTACAAAATAATTCAAATCTTTATTTTGTCAATGATATCAAACTTTTATTATTTATCTACTCATGTCAAACCTATTATCACACACAGAGTTGCATACATTCTATCATGTCTCAAAAATCACAATACACTTTTAAGTTTTTAACAGTTACAAAATTTATAACACATTTATTCTCATAAATCTTTATTTCCATTTAATTAACATTAAGATCCAAATACTAATATTCAACAGTCACATGCTATCACTTACATATAATAATGGTAAATCAAAGATTGAGCAATAAATTAAATATGCAACTATTTCACGTACTACTTGGCAACAAATTCGAAATGTTATTTGATAACAATAATTACATTCCATTTCAAGTTATTTTAATTTATAATCCTTGACTATTACTATTATTTAACATTAACATTGCAATACAATATCCTCAATATTAACCACCAATGATTAAAAGCTACCAATTGTGTATACAATAAAAATTTCAAATATGCTATAATATTATTTATCATAGAACATATGACAGAATTATAAAAGTCACTTAACCATCATAAAAGTCTAATTTCAAATAACCTACATATGAAATTTATATTAATCATTCTCTAAAATGTTTCACAAGTTAAACACAAAACTACTTTTCCCTTATATATATATATATATATATAAATAATATAATAATTTTCTGTTGCCAAGAGATAAGTATTAATTTTCTACAAATTAGAGGAAGGCTCAGAATTACATATAACAGAAAACTCATGAACCAAATAATTTAAAAGGAATTACTTAATAAACCAATTTCAAGTTACATATCTAGTAATAAATAATTTACAACAAAAAAGTAGAGATATATAGTTGTGAGATTCTAGAGTCGTTTTGATAATTCAATAACTTTTACTTGGATGAAAACAAACAAATTGGACAAAGATACCAACTAATTTCACATATGAAGAGTAAGGGAAGACTTTAAATTCAACATGTACCAAACATTTGTTTCCCTTGACATTTGAAATAGATATTTAAAAAATAAAAAATAAAAACTCAACAGCTTTAGATTGTTAGAAAAAAGCTATGCACTAATATAATTTAATTAATAAAATGATTAAGAGATTTATGATAAATAAAATATGAAAGCAAGTAAATTCACAAAGAGTAAGAAAGAATTGGCTTCTGAGATTGAGAGGCATGTAGTCACTACCCTAAAGCTGTTGTTCCTCTCCACGTAAAGGTATAACTAGAGTGCAACAGCTCCAAGATACAACCCAAGCGCTCACAACTTTTCTCATCCGATGTTCACATCCACCAGGAGGATATGAACGAGTCACGAACCATAGTTGCCCAGAAATACATAAAATAGATAAAGTACTCTTATGTTAAAACTCAATATCACATATACATATGTCTTCTTCCGATTTTTATCCATCATCCATCTTTAGAAAACACAAGAATATATATATATATATATAAGTGAAAATCTCATAACATTTAATCATTACATAATTATAATAATAAAACTTAATAATATCTTTGTAACCAAAATATTTAAAATCAATATTAATGTTCCTAGCGGTCAAACAAATTACATAAAAATAATTGATTTTATTTTTATTAGAATTCCAACATCATTTCCCTCAAACCCCTCATTTCAACAAACCCTATTCAACAATCCGTCAAAATTGAAGCAAAACAGCACAAACAACAAACATCAAAACCGTAGAAACACATGAAAAAGCAATAAACACACACACACACACACACACACAATGAGGAAAAATGTGTTTTTTTTCCCTTTACCATCGCCAAAACCGCTGTCGTTGTCGTCATCATCGTCAACCTCTAATGCAGCATCCTCGAAGAACTGAAGAACAGCGGGGTTCTTCCTCTTCTGCCGAGGGCCGGTCTTGGCAGTGTCGCTGCGCTTTCTCTTCCCCGACAACGACGAGTTCTCTCCGGCGACTTCTTTACCCTTCTTCTTCGACGCCATTCTCACTCTCACTCTCACTCTCACTCTCACTCAGCTCAGAACGTGAACGTTGTGATCATATAGGCACACAATCAGAATGGTGTGTTACACTGTCTCATGTCAGACAGGTGGCATATTGTGAATTATTTTTAAACTCAAGTCCCTCTTTTTTCAAGTTATTCAAACTCAGACCCGCATGTTTTTAATATTTATTTTATGGAAAAGATATTTTCCTACTTACCCTAAAAAAAGATATTTTCCTACTTACCCTAAAAAATATCAGTTTGGTTTTGAGTTTTAAATATCAGTTTGGTTTTAATTCATATATTTTTTGTTTATGGTAATTTTTTTTTTACTTTTTAAATTTACTTAATCTAGATGCACTTAAAAAATAAAATATTTGTGAAAAAATTGAAAAATATTTTAATAAATACCAAAAAACTAAAAAATAAAAAAAAAATGGAATGAACTCTTTTACTTTTTCTTTCTTTTTTTAATTATTTTTTAATTTTTTGTATATAGCGAATTTTTTAAAGATTTGTTTTCCATGAATTTTGTACTTTTTAACTATATCTAGATCATATGAATTTAAAAAGTAAAAAATAAATCATTAAATATTAAAAAATATCACTAAAAATAATAAAATGCTAATGGAAAACGCAACAAATTACTTTTGAAAACTCCAAACTAGACAAAAAAAATTTCATTACAAAAATTCAAAATTCAAACACAAATTTACTTTTGGTGACAAAGCAATATAGTTCCAAATATCTATCAAAAGTGAAAAAAATAAAGATAAATCTAATTACACCCTCTGGCATTTCCACCTAACTAATATTGGTACACCAAAAAAAAGTTTGCTTATTGGCTTATTAATGTTGGAAAAAAATGGTTTAAATGCTAATTTTTCGAAAACTTTATGCTAATAATTATGTAGAACCCATAAGTCAATTTTGGAGGGGCGAAGTAGCAATGTGTTCGTTGCCGTGTAGTGAACAAGATTATGTAATTAGTGAGTCAAAACAATTTATAGGTAAATGGAAAATTGACTCTTAAGTGAGGTTCATAAACATTAGACATGTTGGTGAAAATTCTCAAAATAGTATTGAGTGTTCTTGTCCCACATAGGAAAGTTAGGAAAAATTTGGAAAAGATATAAGGTCCTAGATTGAACCTTGGGCATGGGCCCAAAGGACACCCAAAGTGTGAGTTGGGTTGGCCCGTTACTTCTTTTCTTGGGCCAAAATTATTTGAAGTTATTTTAAATTTTTTGCTGGAAAAATTTAAATTTTATATTCAAATTTTGCAACGAACATGTCTTTTCCGAAAAGGTTTTTCCATTGCCTATATTAAGGTAGTCCTCCATTCGAGTTTTTTTTATAAAAAAAAAAAAATTCCAAATAACAAATATTCTGTCACGACCCAAACCCCCTATAGGTTTAGCATCGTAACCGACCGGTAATCCTAGGATTACCGAAGGCCTCTGAGACAGATTAACATAATATTAGGGTCTAGCAGAAACAAATAGCAAATATACAACGTCTATTGAGCTTTGCAGACTTGTGTGAGACAAAAAAAATTTAAACTTTTTATATACATATTTACACATCATCATTACGTCATCATATATATATAAATTAGACAAAAAAGGATTTAGCCCTATATACAAAATAAACAAGGACTTATTTAACCAAATAAGAAAACAAAACTTAAACTTTAATCACATAGCCATAACCACTTGACATATCCGGAACCTCCAAGGGAGGCACATAGGTTGGCTGACAAAAACAGATTCCAGGCAGACGCCTCTAAGTTTGGTCACGTGCCTGATCACTGACATATATAAATAATACAGTGAGTTGGAGCCCAGTGAATAATAACAAAGTAAAAGGTTTCAATGAATGATGTCCATACCAGATTCAAAAATCAGAATTCAAATTCAAAAACATATTCATATTCATATTCATATTCATATCCAAATCATACGTGGTACATCCATTAGCATTAACATATCTCTTTGGTCAAGCATATCAAGTTTCATAGTGGAACTTCCGGTACCGGGTAACATATCTCATACGTGGGCTACGATATTGTTTCCTCGGGTGAGGGCCTGTACTACGGTATTGTTTCCCTCGGGCGAGGGCCTGGGCCATAATATTATTTCCCTCGGGCGAGGGCCTCATGACCATAAGCTATATTATTATGTCTCATGAGCGAGGGCCTCTGCTAAGGATACAACAAATACATTTCAAAAATATGGATCATTATTCATGGAAACACAAAATCGCCTTTATATCAATCAGAAACAGTTCATATCATATCATATTGTTCAGAAAGTATTTCATAACAAACATAGCTTTACTAAGTTATTACTCATAGATAGCTGCAGAAGCAAATTGGACAAATCAGACAAACAATAGCACATAACCTACACAAACACATAACATATACATATTGAAACACGATATCAATTTCCTTGATGAAATTTGACTTTTCTTGTCTTCTGTCTAAATAATTCGAAGGTCTACTAGGCTTATTCTTTAGTCAAATGAATCGGGTTCTCATTTATAGCGATCCCAGTTTTCCCTTTCTTTAGTTATTGTATTCCGGACTCGATTCCGTGGAGTTGGTTGTTGTGTATGCTGTGTTGTCATCCTTTAATTCCTTGTATTTGAGTTTTGGGATGTGTTGGGCAGGTTTGTTACAGGTTGGTTGAGCCTTAGTCTCCATTCTTGTTGCCCAGAGTTTTGGTGATCCGCTCGAGCGGGTCCTTGTACGCTCGAGCGGAGTTTTCACACTCCCAGCACTTTATGCCTCTGCAAAACTTCTGCAGGTGTGTTTTTCACGCTCGAGCGGATTTTCTTACGCTCGAGCGGCTATATTAGCGCTCGAGCGGGTAGTTCATTGTCTGTAAAAGTACTGGAAGAGGGAAATCTACGCTCGAGCGGCTTTCCCTTTGCGCTCAAGCGGGTGTGTTTCGCAGTTGTGTCTTGGCGCTCGAGCGGGTCCAGTTTTTTGTGCTTGACGCTCGAGCGTCCTATTCTCCGCTCGAGCGGGTCATACGTATATCAGATATCACCTGGGTCTTTTTAGATCACTTTTCAACTTCCTCTCTCTCTCTTACTTTTCCAAAAACCCATTTTGAGAGCCTCTCTCTACATTTCACCTTCTCTCTAGGGATTGATCTATCTTGAGTGATCTACTCCCTTAGTGTCTTTACAAAAAGTGTAGAGCTTGGTTTGGGCTTCTTTTGATCCGAAATTTTCTTGGTTTGGAGCACTTCGAGATTTCTCCATCATCTCCATTGAGTTTCATCTCTTGAGGTAGGGATTCCTACTCATTCTTATGTGCTTTAACATAGATGTTGAGCTTTTTGTATAAATGGTGTAATTTGGGTAATTTTGGGTGTTAGGGTTTCAAAGGTATGAAAAAGGGGTTTTATTATTTTGACTCATAAATATGTAATTTCGGGTCTTAAATGATGGTATTGTTGTTGGTTGTTGATATTTGTGCCTTTGGGCCAAAGTTGAGAAAGAGGGAAGAAAACCCTAATTTTTGTTATAAATTAATTTATACAATTAATTTGGGAATGTAATGGAATTATGAAATTGAGTTGGAAATATTGAAATTGACTCATTATAAGATATAATGGTGGAGTTGGATTTATTAATCGCTCATTTTGAAAATGTTGGAATTATATATCTGTTGAGGCATTTATTATCTATTAGAAATAACTGCTTTGGGCTATCGGTGGAGGATAGTCTTGATTGTTGTAGACAATGCATGATGATTATGCAAACTAAAACTAATCAATTGAATATGTCATCGAATATGACGGTTGGAATAATACATCACGTTTATGTATTGATTAATTATGTATATGATATGTATTTATATACATTGTGTTATGTGGGAGGAGATAGGGGATGTACTCCACGGTTTAGGAGAAGATAGGGGATGAACTCCTAAATCGGATGTTATGTGGGAGGAGATGGGAGATGGACTCCATTGATACAGCAAATACGTGTATCTATTGAACTATTGATACAGCAAATCTGTGTATCAGTTGTGAAGTATGGAAGTGTTTTATGTGTTAGTGATACAGCGAATCTGTGTATCTATTGTGACTTATGGAAGTGTTTTGATATGAGTTGTTATCTCATTTGAATTGTTGAAATGGAAGAATTATTGATATGAGGTGTAACCTCATTTAAAGTATATGGCCAGGTTCTGAGCCAGGGTTATGAATTGAGAAATTGGATAAGAAATGGAAAATGGAATGAAACATGGACACATTGTCATGTAATTGAAATGGACTATGAATTGATTTATGTGAGTTAAACATTTATCAAATGCTAATGTTTTAGTTATTACTCATATTATGCTTAGCATATCTCTACTGGGCGTTGGCTCACCCTATATGGGACATCATTTTCAAGTACAGGTAGCATGCCACCTCCAAGGATGTAGCTTGAAGGCTTAGTGGCTGGGACATATTTTTGTGATTTCCTTTTTGTATTACATGTATATCAAGCCTAGGGCTCGTTTTGTGTAGAGTTAGTACTCTCTTTTTTGTAACCAAGTGTTGACTTGGAAAGTTGTAAGCCTATAGGGCATTTACTTTTGTTGTCAACATATAATACATTAAGTAATGAATACTCTGATGAAATATAATTATGCTTATTTCTCTTATGTCTAAGAATGTCTTGAATGTTTGATTATGGGTTTATTTTGAGGGCGTTACATCATTTCACATATTCTTTCATTACTAAATTATTCTTTTATGAATAAACCAATTTCTTACCTGGCTTCTTAATCACTTACTATTAAGTTAATAACTTATTCTTTAATCAACTAATTTATGTTGATTGTTAGCTTATTAATCTTCATTGAGTCATAAATCATGTCTAGAATGCTTTGGGAGGAGATGAGATGAAAATATAAACAAAGTGTGATTTTTCAAAACATGCTGAAAATAGCTTTGCCGCTCGAGCCACCACTTGGTCGCTCGAGCGGACTGTACTGCCTGTAAAAATATTGGAAGCTCAAAATGTTCGCTCAAGCCACCAATTGGTTGCTCGAGCCACTTGTAAATTTTTTGAGTTTCAAAACTGAAGATTAGCTTCCGAGTTTCAATTCAAAACTTAGATTTATGCATTTTTCAACATGTAATGTCATTAATAAATATGAACACATAACTAATTTTCAAATCTTAATGCAAAAACCTCATTAATTTGACAAGATTAAAGCTATAACTTCATGAATATAATGATTCAAAACTTTTCTTCATTTTTCTTACAAAATATGAAATTAAAGCTATAAGGCTCTTAGAAAAATATTTACATATATGAAATAAAAATTAAGATCAAATTGTCAAATTCAAATTATAATTTATTTCTTAATTTGTCCAATTTTAGATTTAATTCATTTTCTTCATATCAAACCCAATTTCAAACTCATAAATTCTAAAACATTAATTAAGCTTTTAAAACCCAATTTCATGTCCAAAACTTATGCAAAATTTCATCAAAACATGAAAATAATTATGAGCCATGATCAGTCTTCAATAAATTTTTGTTGCATGTAATTTATGGAGCTTAATTTAATAATAACTTTCCAAATTAAACCTAAAATAATTAATTTCTAATTTAACTTCATAAACTTGATCTTAGCTCCAATTCTTCATTTTCTTGTCAATTTCCTAGCAAACATTGAATATATGTAATTCAAATAAAACTAACTAATTTAATATATTCCAAAATTTGTTTAAATTAAATAAAACTCTTAAACCAAGACTATAAACCAAGACTATAGGTTCTATCACAGGATTAGGAACTTTGAAGTGGAGATTGCACTTACGAAGATGAAATCAAATAAGGTTTTAGGACCCGATGATATCCCTATTGAAGCTTGGAAGTGTTTGGGTAAAAAGGGAGTTGCTTGGTTGACTAGGTTGTTTAGCAAAATTTTGTTGACTAGGAACATGCTAGATGAGTGGAGGAAAAGTATTTTAGTGCCAATCTATAAGAATAAAAGTGATGTCCAGAATTGTAACAACTACAGAGGAATCAAGCTAATGTGTCATATAATGAAAGTGTGGGAGAGGGTGATGGAACGCCGATTGCGAGACATAACAAAGGTGTCAGAGAATCAATTTGGGTTTATGCCTGGTAGGTCAACAATGGAAGCGATCCATCTTTTGAGGAGAATAATAGAAAAGTATAAAGAAAAGAAAAGAGACATTCATATGGTGTTTATCGACCTTGAGAAAGTATATGACAGAGTGTCCCGAGATATAATATGGTGGGTGTTAGAGAAGAAAGGGGTGATAAAAGGCTACATTGACGTGATTAGAGACATGTATGAAGGGGTGGTGACCACTATTAGATCGCCAGCTGGAGAGACAAATGAATTTCCTATCACTGTAGGGTTACACAAAGGATCTACCTTAAGTCCTTATCTTTTTGCTTTAGTTATGGACGAGTTGACGATAAATATTCAGGATGACGTGCCATGGTGTATGCTTTTTGCAGACGATATTGTGTTAGTGGATGAGACTAGAGAAGGAGTTAACACAAAGTTGGAGATTTGGAGAAAAGCTCTTTGTAACAAGCCCGCGAGAGGGGACCGCTACAGTTCGGACTCGATTTGTGTCACGGTTCTCAATCTGAACCAAAGAGTCCAAATCCGGCAAATCGTTTTTTGAGAAAAAACAGATTTTTAGAAAAGAAGTGCCAAACATGGACTGCTTTGCCAGATACAGAGTTGCCACCTAAATATTTTTTATGGGAGAATTTAGGAAACCCTGACTCGGTGCCAAAGGCCACGTGTCCGTCATCACCAAAGTTGCCTCGGCTCGGGAACTTGGGTACGATTGGGGAAGGTCAGCTATGAACACCCCCTCTCGCGCCGATCCGAAGATCGGCCTCTACTAACCATGATATCTCGTTTTTGAAAACACATGCGTTCTTATTCCGATTAATTAGCTAGAATTACTATGTGATGCGCACAGCAAAACAAGTATAGACTAGATCGCCTAATTTGGAACAAAGCATTGCATATCCGTTTGTTTGGAAATGTTTTGAAATTTGCTACTCGCAAGTAGTCTAAAATACGGATTTCAATGAATTATCCCAATTCAAACAATCCAACCTTCACCCACAGGCATTCAGGCAGTTATATCACATAAGCATATAGCCACATGGTAAGCATGCTGTCATGTTAACATTCACACTCGTGCAAGATGCTAAAGCATAAATACTTACATCGTACTCCATGCCAAAACAATGAAACTAGTTAGCAAAACATGCATGACCCTAATTCATGTTAAGTGGCTAATATATCACATACAGAATGCAACTAAGTAGGCTCGACTACTAATGACATGGCATGGCACTTACTTCAAAACATGTTTTGAAACACGTATTCAAGAAAGTGTATTGAAAATTACAATGCAGTTTGAATGATGAACCGAGCCTTCGGTGCATGCAAGACAAATGAATGATGCCCTCATGCAAACATGCGAAGCATAAGAATGCTAATCGAGATATGCCTTAAATCTAACCATTGTAAGCGGTTAAATAAAATGGAGAAAGAAGGGGGATTGGAAGACATGCACACAAGCACGCACCCTTATTACACATTTGCCTCGCTCGGAGGGTCCGAATAAATATTACAGTCCGAATGAATGAATCAACTACCCTAGCTAATTAATTATTACAAAATTTCTAACTCAATTAACAACTTGAATATGCAAATAAATAGAAAGAAGGGGCCGCAGCCCTGCCTCGGAATGCGCGAATGATGCATGCTCGAGTCCATCTCGCCCAGAAAACCCGTATCATGCCACTGCTGCCTCTGTTCACACTGTCCTGCTTCTCTGAAGACTGCAAAAGTCTTGGTACAAGCTCTATGGATGTTGGGGAATGCCACCGGCCAAGCACAAATACCACCGGCCAAAGGGAGGAACCACCGGCCACCTTTTTTTACCAATGGCCAAAATTAATGGCCGACCGGCACTGAATTTAGCCGACCGGCCAAAACTCCCTGCAGAAACTGGTTTTTGACAGCAACAAAGGATAGACAGTGTATGGCATGGAATTTCAAGCAAATATAAGCATGGCCACACTCCCTATCATGTAATGGACTCAAGGGAGCATGGCCCTCGATCTTCGGGCCATCAATTGTGCATTTTACTGCATGATGGCCTAAGAGGCCAAGGTTGCAATTCAATGAAAATGCATGCAACACACAAATGAATACCAAGACCCCATCATGTCAAAGTCAAGGGCCTCGGCGACCGAGAGTTGAGACGTGTTACATCACTTTGTAGTATGAACACTTCTCAGCCCTCAAGTTTGGCTTGACACCCCAAGCCAAACAATGCAATGCAAATATTTAAGCATGGCTCAAACATGCAAATGAAACTAAGGCACAAAGCATGTCAAATATGCAGCAAGTATGTGAGATGGCTCAACATTAAACTAACATGCGAGTAAGATACAATGCAAACATGCTTCTAATGTAATGCAACATGCTCATGCAAAGGTGGATGTAGACCACAAAGAGGGAGACCTCAGCCCATCCCAAAAACAGTGGCTAAAGATGCCAAAATAAGGGTACCATCATAGAAGACAAACATACTAATCAATGAGCCCAAGACTAAGGTATAAAAACCAACTCGAGCACACATAAAGGAAGACAAATATGGACATTTAGGCCAACAAAATCAGTGCCTATAGCAGTGAGAATAAGCCCTAAAACCCACACATGGATCCCAATGACCCAAAACATAGGCATACACATGCACATTCAAGCATGAAATCACAAACACTTCAAAGCATTGAAGAGAAACAAGAGGACATGTAAGACCACATTATATGGACTGAAATATGATCTCAACTGATGTGCAAATGATGACAATAGGCTAAGCTAGGCATGTTAGTGATCCATACACTCAAGGCTCACAATCCAAAATGCAAAGCAACTATATCAGACATGCTAAACAAGCCAAATCAGTGGCAACTGACTTATGCATGATAAATATGGCCAAGAACTTCACGCAGTAGTAAGTCAAAATATGAGAGCATAGTGATCAAAAGTCAGATACATTTCTAGCAAAATGAAGAAATACAAAGCAAGTACAAAATACATGCTAAGGGTCAACAAACCCACATGGAAAAGAGATATAATATAACTCAAAACACCCAAAAAGCCTCTGAAATGGAGTCATAAACAATAACATATATGCTACCATATGAGCCAAGAATATGTAAAAAATGAAACATGAAGGGGAAAGGGGTGTCCCTCCCCTATTCAAAACCTCAAGCCTCCTCCCTCACCACTGAAAATCCACTGGATTTTAGTGGTGAGAAGGCTAACACACAAAGTTGACTGAAGCTTAACAAAAGAGTATCAAAAGAGGCCAAAATGAAGCTAAGAGGGGGAAGTCGACCCCAAATGCCAAGACGACCTTAATGAAAGATCTCAAGCATGCAAAAATGAGAATTTTCTAGTTATAAACAAAGCTCAAATCAAAATGCAAGACAGGTAAAAAACTGTTGCAAAATTGGGGAATCTAAAGTAAAGAGATTACCCTTGAAGAACACTTGATGAACAGTCAATGCAGCCTCTTCTTTTGATCAAAACCAGTCCAAAAACTCAAGAAAAAACCCTCTAAGCCCTCAAGGCCGAAGTAAGGTGTGTGGTGTGTGTCTTAGTGCAAACTAAGGCCAAAACACACTTTTAGGCTCCCAAACACACACTAAGGATGAGAGAGAGGGAGATATAGAGAGAGAGGAGATATATCAGATTATATATGTATCTAGGTCTGGAGTTGTTCAACCCTTAACAATGGAAGAGGAGAGGGCCTTATATAGGCAAAGGAAATGTTTGAAGCTTCTCCAAGAAGCCAACAAGAAAGGGTCAAAGGGGGCAAAGGGGGGGAGGCTTCCTGAGGAAGCTTTGACAGCTGGGAAGCTTCTTGAGGAAGCTTTTGGGAAGCTAGGGTCAAGCTTCCCCAAGAAGCTTTGACCAAAGGGTGCAAAAAGGTACATAACAACCACACTATGCACGGGGAAGAGTGTGGGTGCATTCCAGCTGGCACAGCTGGCATGCACCATGGCTGAAGGGTGCAAAAGGTGCATACCGGCCAGAAAAAGAGGTCACCGGCCAAACAAAGTTCTGACCGGCCACATAAAGTGCCGACCGGCCATTAGTATCAAGAAGCCATGGCCGGTGGCAACAATTAATGGCCGATGATGAACAGGGGTGGCCGGTGGGGTGTGGGGATGGCTAACAAGCCATTCCCTGTCCCTCAAAGCAAAAGCACAAGCATTTGGTGCAAAACCAAACACAAAACAAACGAGTTGAGAGATCCTGAGGCAAGGCGCGCAGCCGAGGCCTCCGGGAACTCAAAACAAACACGAACATGGATGATCACCGAGTGTTCAAACGGTGACGTCCAAGTCTTGAGGACGGTCAAAAATGGGGTGTCTACAATTGCCCCTCTTTTACAGAACTCGAAAGTCATAACAATGATGGGAGTGAATGTCAAAGCCTAGAGACGACCCATTTTTGACAAGACCGAAGACTTAGACAAAGCATGCAAGACAAACAAAGTATGTGCCCGAAGGCAGGGGCAAAATGCAAGACAATGCACAAAGCCGAACATAACTTATGATCATGCAAAGAAAGCTGTAACGAAGCACATGCAATGCGACAGTTCTAAGCTAGCATACACTACACTACAATGCAGGAAGGGTATAAGAGAATTATGCAATTCTCAATACGTCTCACGCGGGGGATACAATATCTGTGCGGTTCGTCTGGTTGCACCAGCCTCAAATGAACCGTACATACAATATCGTGCCTGAAAAGAAAGTAAACTTAACAGGTACGATGCCGTTAGCAACATGCATGACAATGCAATTGAAAGTGCGCGACAACGCAAAGCAAGTGGGAAGCATAACAATGCTGTGAAGGCGCCAATTCATGTAAGTAAAGAACACGCGACAACGCGCACAATGTGTGTGAAGGAATTGGAGTACATGTAAGTAAAGCGATGCACGCATGCACGCAATGTGTATAAAAGGAATTTGAACACATATAAGTAAAGCAATGCACGCATGCATGCAATGTGTATGAGAAGAAATTGAACACATATGAGTAAAGCAATGCACGCATGCACGCAATGTGTATGAGAAGAAATTGAACACATATAAGTAAAGCGACGCACGCATGCACGCAATGTGTATAAAAACAGAATTTGAACACATATGAGTAAAGCAATGCACGCATGCACGCAATGTGTATAAAGGGATTTGAACACATATAAGTAAAGCAAATGCACGCATGCACGCAATGTGTATAAGGAAAAATTGAACACATATAAGTAAAGCAATGCACGCATGCATGCAATGTGTATAAGGAGAAATTAAACACATATAAGTAAAGCAATGCACGCATGCATGCAATGTGTATAAGGAGAAAAATCATTCATGATATTGAAACGCAAAGTACTGCAATGCATCATAATTGAAGTGCTTTGCGGAGTTCACAAGATACGAAAAGGATACGGGGGGATTCCTCGTATGCGTGGAGCATTGCCCATAGCAGACACAACTTGAGGTCAACTCGGAGGTCTACAGATGTTTCAAAGGTGTACTTCCTTGCGCAGCCTTGAGAAACTTGAGGTGCCACACCAAACAGCGGATCCAAACAAAGGTGCGAGAGATGTATTGACCTCAAGGGAAGGGCTACCGGTATCAACTCTGGTACTTTGCTGCCCTGTTCTCTTATTGCTTTACTTTCCTTTTTACTGGTAGTTTAAGCACATTGCACTGCCTCAGGCAGGGTTTGTTATCATTTTTCAAAACTGTGTATTTTCGCAAAACATATGACGGAAATGAAACTACTGTTTTGTTCGAAAGATGTTACGTTTGCACGTTTTTATGCATTGCATCGCATGGAATCACATAACAATGTGAATGAAATTCGTTTGAAAAATGGAGCATTCGCATCGTAATAATTAGGTAGTGAACCAAATTACAACTCGATAAGCAAAACAGAGAGACTCGACATAACCAACCAAGCGTGAGTACAACTCGATAAGCAAATTAGAGACTTGATGAGAGTGACATACAACTCAATAAGCAAAGATACAACAACTCGATAAGCAAATATACATGACTCTGCAAGAATTGATCACCAAAGGGTGTTGGAGGTGGTGGAATTCCCCACTCCTTAGCATAAACAGCTCAGAAAACCAAGAGGGAGACCACCGGCTAGAGATAAAGGCCGCCGGCCATGAGAACTTGTCACCAGCCAAAAATAGTGGTCGGTCGGCACTTCATTTGGCTGGCTGGCCATAAATTTCTGGGACCACCAGAACTTTGACATCTATCCTCCACTCACACCTTATCTCCTTCAAAAGGCCTCAACTTCGTAGTTCTACTCAGTTCAACACTGATTTGCTCAAAATGGAGGGATTTCTTGCCCAGAATCTCTCGTCTTGGATTAACAACTTGGATGGCTCGGAAAAACTGAATTTCCGGGGTTTCGGCATAAATGCACTATTCACTTTGGGTCGTACCCCGCTGTACTTTCCATTTCTCCATGCCGCGGCAAGGTTTTGGAATCCGGTGACATATGTTTTTAGCTTCGGCGGGCAAGAGGTATGTCCCACCTTTGAAGATTTTCAAGCTTTAATGGAGTCCGAGCGCAATGAAGAGATCCTGCCCCAACTCCGTTTTGGCCATGTCCAAGCCTTAGGACAAATGTGCGGGCTCTCAATACCTGATGCTCGATCTCTGATTTGTAACGGAATGCTGGATATTCCGAGTTTGATTTGCCGTTTTTCTGGTGCCGGTAACCGCGGCGACCGTCATTGGCAAGGTTTTCGGCAACACGCACTTTGTTTGTGCATGCTATCTCATTTCTTACTTGCCTCGGGTTCTGGAGGATCTAACGTCCGATTGATTGAAGTTACCCAAGGTTTGAAGGAGGGTAAGAGTTGCATCGCCATGACTCTGGCTGAGACGTTGATGGGCTTGGATGCTTTCTATTGTCGCGAACAACCAATTTGCGGGGAGTCCACTACTACTGCAGGTAAAGTTTTCCACCCAATCTCTTATATGTATTGCTCATGTCACTCGGCTCTCAAGCTCGGTTTTCTCACAAAACCCTTTTCTTACTTTCTCTCATCGTACACCTCTCTATTCTTTATTCTCTCATTTTTTCATCCCTTCCCAGATGTGGTTGATGGACAAGTTGCAGGTTGTGGACTCTTGCCCAACATACTCAGCCCGTGGTTACTTCTTCAGGCAATGCCTAGTCGACGCCCTTGATGAGGGTTGGTGGTTTGACTGGATACGTAGCTTGTCCGCGGATCGCATTGTTTGGCGATGTCCTTGGCTTCATCTACCGGCAATGAGCTACAGCATGACTCGCCAACCTGGGATTCATCTGATTGGCTTGACTCACTGTGTCTTCTGTTTTCCGTTTCGGATCCGGCGTCAATTCGGTCATGACCAGACTTGTCCACCAGAAGAGATAGAATATCTAGCTACATTCCCGATCCGAGGCGCACAGCTCGCCCGGTATGCAACAGCATGGAGAACTAGAGAGCTCCTGGCCCCCGCTCCCACTTTTAGTTGCACTTTGTCTGATGAGTGCTTGGATTGGCTTAATGAAGAGGCACAGGTCGGGCCCAGCTTGGCATCAGAGGCTTCGACCAGCTCTGGGAGGGGGCGCAAGGACTCCTGACTTATCTATGCCCCGGATTTATTGCTTTATTAGTACTTTCAAGTTTTCCTTATGAATGTAATAAAAAAGTAACTTCAATTTGTATGCAAGAGCAGGAGAACTCTGTATTGAAATCAATGAAATTGAAGGTTGTGGTACTGAAAATTTCCCGTTTTGGTCTAGAAACGGTCTTAGTTGTAAAAAAGATTACTTCGAACAAAGTCAACTTTTATTAAAACTTTTCAAAACTATTTTCGGTATGGATCAGAACTGGACACGCCTGAGATCTGTCACTGAGATGCATAACCCTGGATCCTAGCAACTGGAAAGTTGCCCCTAGTCTGAATAGCACCGCGGCACTGTACGGCAACGGAAAGTTGCCCCTAGTCCGAAAAGCACTGCACCGGAGATCACGATGAATGCTGATAGACACAGATGACTGAGATGATCAAATGGACAAGGTTGATCGAGGAAAAGTTTGTGGCTGAACTCTAGGATGAAGTTGCCTACGTATCCCGAAGACAGGAATCAAGCCTTACGTAGTTCAGGCTTAGGTTCACTCGAGTATTTTCACTCTCCTTTTACGCTCTAACTTTTGCCAAGACCGCCCTTTGCGGGTTTTCAACCTTGCGAGCTCAGTTTTTATCATTTAAAATTTTTGTGCTCTGACTTTTGCCTAGGTCGCCCTTTCGGGTTTTCGCCTAGCGAGCCTCTCAAGGGTATATTTCTTCAACTTGTCCATGTTGATCGGTTGGGAGAACTCCAAGCCATCTAGGTCTATCAGAACCACAGCTCCACCTGACCAGATAGACTTAATAATGTAGGGACCAGTCCAATTGGGTCTAAACTTGCCCCTTGGGTCATGGATGGGTGCTTGGTTATCTTTGAGTACCAAATCTCCTTCTTTCAAATTCCTGGACTTAACCTTCTTGTTGAAAGCCCGGGCAATTCTACGGTGATAACCTTGAACATGGTACAGTGCTTTTAGTCTTCTCTCATCAAAAAGCATGAGTTTCTCAAACCTGCTCTGCTGCCAATCTGCTTCGGCTATCTGACACTCGGCCAATACTCGCAAAGACGGAACCTCAATCTCGATAGGTAGAACGGCCTCCATCCCATAGACTAATGAATACGGAGTCGCTCCGGTAGAAGTTCTGATTGAAGTCCGGTAGCCCCACAGAGCAAACGACAACTTATCTGGCCAGTCCCGGTAGGTTTCCACCATCTTCTGCAGTATATGCTTAATGTTCTTGTTGGCGGCCTCGACCGCTCCATTGGTCTGCGGCCGGTACGTGGATGACTTATGAAAAGCCACATTGTATTTCTCCAACAAATCAATCACCTCCTTCTTGAAGTGGGAACCATTGTCTGAAATAATCTCGTTTGGGACTCCGTAGCGACAGATGATGTTGTTTCTGATAAACTTCGCGACATGCGAAGCCTTCAACACTGCATAAGATTGGGCCTTGACCCATTTTGTGAAATAATCTATCGCGACCACGATGAACTCATGTCCATTTGACCCCTTCGGAGTGACAGCCCCGATCACATCAATTCCCCAGACTGAAAACGGCCATGGCGAAGTCATATTGTACAGCTTCGACGGCGGAATGTTCATGCGATTTGCATGGATCTGGCATTTGTGGCATCGCTGAACAAAGCCAATACAATCCTCCTCCATGGTGGACCAACAGTAACCCTGCTTGAGGATCTTCCGGGCCAACATTACTCCATTCATATACGCACCACATTCTCCCCCATGGATGGCCTCCATCAGGCGTTTCGACTCTTTAGCCTCTACACACAGCTTGTGCATCCCCAGATGACCTCTCTTATACAGCTTACCCCGCAAATGATGAACTGAACAGCCATTCTTCTGATTGCCCTTTTATCTTTGGCATTTACCCCTGGTGGATACGTCTCTTTCTCCAAGAAGTTCCAAATGTCGTAATACCAGGGATTGTCGTCCCGAGTTTCATCTATGGCAGCGATTGATTCATACGCTGGCACGAACTTCTGGTCAATGATGACTGGACGCATCCGGACTCCAAACGGGATGTCTATCATGGAAGATAGAGTTGCTAGCGAATCTGCGAACTTGTTGTTTTCTTTGGCTAGGTGAGCGAAGTTTAACTTTTTAAACCGAGGAATTAACAAATCCAAGGTTTGGTGGTATATTATCATCTTTTCTTCTTTAACTTTCCAATCTCCTTTTGCTTGAGACACAACAAGGTTCGAGTCCCCAATGACGTCCAATCGTTTTGCCCCTAGTTCTAGGGCTGCTTCTAGACTGGCAATGCATGCCTCATATTCTGCTTCGTTATTCGAGACTCTGAACCGGAGCTTAAATGCTAAAGGGATACAAGAATTGTCGGGTGCTATCAACAACACTCCTATCCCATGCCCGTACTGGTTTGATGCTCCGTCAAAGTACATCGTCCAAGTTTAGTCTTCGACATACAAAATGGCTTCATCTGGGAATAGGTACTCAACTGCTTCATCCCCTTCAACCGGGTGGTCGGCAAGGAACTCTGCCACCGCTCTCCCCTTTACTGACTTACGCGTCACGTATTTCAGATCAAATTCGAAAAGCAACAGCAGCCAACGAGCTAGCCTACCCGTAAGTGCCGGTTTCTCGAAAAGATATTTGATGGGATCGAGCCGTGAAACCAACATTACAGAGTGAGCTAACAGGTAGTGCCGCAGCTTCCTGGTAGCCCATACCAAGGCTAAGCAAGCTTTCTCTAGCGGAGTATAGCGGACCACTACACTACAAGCCTACCATACAAAGCATAAACCAAATGAACAACCTAAAATAGTCCTAAAGTAGCTAAAAACAGTGCTGGAAATAACATGGAAAAGCTTGAAAAAGTTAGCTAAAACAATGAAGAAAATAAGCTAGTAAACAAGCATAAGAAGGGGTGGCTAACCCCTCCATTTTTGAGTCCTCAAAACAACATTTTCAGCCTCTGAAAATCTCTGAAAATTAGTGGTAAAAATTTGAGAAAAAGATAGGAAACACAATGGAAAAAGCTTGGGAAATGAGGTTCAAAGAAGGGTGGGTTACCCCTCTACCTTTGATAACTTCAAGCCACAAGTTTTAGCCCATAAAAACAGTAGAAAAACAGTCCAAAAATAGCAAATAAAGATAGGAAAGAAGTGGTGTGAAAGAGCTAGGAGTTATACCTCTTGAAGAGGAGTAACACTTTGAGTGTCAAACCAACAAGTTTTCGCCCTCAAGAGCTAAAATTCAAGCTCAATAATCTCAGCAAAGAGCCCTAACAATTTGGCTTAGGGAGTCTAGGTAAGGTGTATATAGGTTGCAAGATAGAGAGAGAAATATTTTTCAAGAATTTTGCTTCACAAAATTTTTCTAACCTCATTTAAAAAGGGGTGGTCAAGTATTTATAGAAAAACATGTTACTATCTTGGAAATATCTATATAGAGAGAGTTGGTGCAGTGCATGCACCTGTGGGAACAGCTAGCACAGGTGGCAGCAAAATATCTGTTCTACCGGAACAACTGGCCAGCCAGCCACTAGTTGGCCTGCAGGCCTCTGAGGGTCAGGCTTGGAAAAAAAAAAATTGGTCCTAAAGTGGTGCAAGATTTTTAGGCTTTTGAGACTCTAAACTAAGGCTTCCTGCTGAGGAAATCGAGCGTTTGCACAACGTGTAAATTCATCATCGAGTAATCAATCAGAGGCGCCCAAGTCTTAAGGGCGGTAAAAAATGGGGTGTCTACAACCCCCTGAAAAATATGAATTCCTTTGGAAATGGAAAAAGAAGGCAAGAGATTGTTGATAATCAAACTAGACTCACGGAGAGATTGAGAAAAATTGTGTTTGTATGAAAGATTAAAATAAGCAATGTAAAGAGAAAAAATGGTATAGAGAGAAAGTGTTGTGTATGTCATCAATAGTTGAGTTATGGGTAGGTGTGTATATAGCCATTGAAGCATGGCAGGTGCTTGGACTACTTTGCCCATTTGGATCTAAGATGTGTAATGGTGATGAAACAACAAAGTGGGCTTACAATGGTGAAGAAGCAACAAAGTGGATTTGTAATGGTGATAGAGCAACAAAATGGGTTTGTCTATTTCCACCATGTGAAAAACTATAGGAAGCCATTTGAACACTAACTTGGGCATTTGGAAACCCATATAGGTTTGAAAAAACACCATTGCTAACTAATTGCTCACCATTTTGAGGATTTGGAAACCCATTTGGGTTTGATGGAATACCATTCCCAATCAATTGCACACCATTTTGAAGATTTGAGAACCCATTTGGGTTTGGTAAAAGAGTAGTGACTATTACTTGCTGTGCGCTTTGAAACCCTTGAATAGTTTCCCTGAAAATAGCTTGGGCTTGAGTTTTGTCACCACCATTGAAGAAACCTTCATGTTGATGAACTTCTTCCATTTTTGCCAGAGTAATATGTGTTTTGAACATTGTTGCTACCATTAGCCAACCCACCTCTCTAGTGGAGTCACCAAAATGTATGAGAGGGTCTGGCAATGTCGTAGAAAAACTCACTAGAAATTCGAATTCTCTAGAAATGTTAAGAGAGAGGCTTAGATTCTTCAATGGTAGTAACTATGAACATAATAGGAAAGAGAAAACGGAGATAAGAAATTTGGTGAAGAAGAAGAATATAAAGAGATTAAAGAGAGAATAATGATAAGGCTCTCCCATGGATCTTCCACTTTCACTCTCAAGAAAATAATGGAGAATGGAGATTAGTTCTCTCAAAAAATTCTCTTTGCGAAACTATGGGTGAGTGCTATATATAGGCAACTCATGATGGTGGAGCCCCACGTGCAAAGCACATGGGGAAATATTCACTTCAACAACTTTGTTCGAGGAAGTTGTCTCTCCAAGGATGAGAAAAATCCTACGGAATAGATATAGCTTCTTAGCAAACCCTTCTTCTTAGTCATGCCTAACCAATGATCCTCCATTATCTCAAAGGGTCAGGGATAGTTCAAGAGAACCACGAATATCGCCAAGTCTTATGGACCTCCTAGGTCATGTCACCTTGACCCGAATACAAGCTAGTTTAACCACTAAATGCTCAGATATCTAAGTTTGCTCAAAATCCTTTCAAGTCTAAGCTTAAACAAGTCTCTAGGTTCATAAATCTAAATCATTTTAAGATTAGAGCAATTCGGCCCATTCGATAATGATATCTCTGGACTCACTAATTTTGGACTTTCTGACTGGACTCCAATTAAACTTGATTAATTTAAAAAATATATATATATATATTAACACTATTATAAAGTGAACAAGTTGGTTTGGTTTTCACTCAATTTTTTAGTTTTGAAACTTTTTTTTTTTTTTTTTGAATTATTCAACAAAAATTAATTTTTGACTGTTTGACAAACTTGGGTTGTCTTCATTGTAAAGATAAACTTTGTTTTGTCTTTCACTATAAAGGAAAAGTAATAAAATTCATCATTTAAAATCAATTATTTATGTCATCGGTGCGATGTGTGTGACACTGCTCCCAGCATATAATAATTTAAATTATTTATTTTATAATTTTTTTATATTTATTATTTATGAAAAAAATTAAATTTATTTAATAATTATAATATTTTTATTTTATTATATTTATCTCTAAAAAAATAAATGATAAGTATATTTTTTAAAATAGATCATTTATTTTTTTAAATAAATGTAATAAAATGAAAATATTATGATTATCAAATTGACCTAATATTTTTTAATATACATGGAGAACTCCACGAAATGAACAATATAAATCATTAAAATCGGCCCGAGATAAGCCTCGTGAATCCTAACATAATGATCAAATTTAAATTTTGAAATTGAAACAAAAACAAATTAAGTTAGAAAGCATAAATTGAGACCAGAAAATGTCTACATTCCACAAAACTTATCTTCTTGTTACTTTTCAAATTTTATTTTATTTATTTATTTATTTATTTTTGGCTTTATAGGCCACGTTTGTTTGGCAGATTAGGTTGGATGGGATTGTTAGTGAAAGGATTGTTAGTGAAGGGATTGTTAATGTGGGGATTGTTAGTGAGAGGATTAAGTAAAAGTGTGTTTGTTTTGATGATAGTGTGGGAGATAATTAGTGATGGGATTGTTAAATTATTTTTGTATAAAATAAATAAATAAATTATTTCTATATTAAAAAAATTAAAACAAATATTAAAGTAAACATGTGCACTTGGTAAAAAAAAAGAAATTAAAAAAATAATTTTTTTATATAAAATAGACTCAATCCCCTCACTATTTTCCTAATCCCACCCAAAATCTACCCAAGCTAATCCCCCTGTGTGAGGGTATTCATAGTCCCATGGGACTACTAGTCCCCTCCTATTTTTTCCAACCAAATATGGGCTATGTAGGACCCACGGGATTGGTAGTCCAATCCTCCCACCTATGGAGCCAAACAAACATGGCCATAAAGTTGTCATATAATGTATCACCGATGGAAAAAAATTTACAAATACAATTTTTACAGAAATGTGATAATGACTTTCTTAAAAATATAAGTCATTTTGATAAATTTTTAATTTGATGATGAAGGGATATAAAACTATCATATCATTTTAGATAAATTTTTATAGGAATTTTATATTTGTATACACTACTCATCACCAATCATGAAGAGTAATATGTAATTATATATATATATATATATATATATAAAAGTATATTGATTTGAGCCTATCACTTTAATAAAAACCCATTATGATACTTTTTAATTGATAAAAAGACCGATGTCGTAATTTGTTTTTAGAAAAAAGAAAGAAAGAATCACCTTATTTGGTTTTAATTTTTTGAATTCAATTTTTTAAAAATTGAGTTTTTTTTAAAAAAAATTTAATATTTTTTTCGTTTTTAGTGAATTTTTTTAAAAAAAATTAAGCAATTTTTTATTTTTATTTTTAAATATACCTAAACTAGATGTACCAATAAAATATTTGCAAGAAAATATTAAAAAATATCAATAAATACACAAGAATACGAAAATGTACTAAATTTTGGTTTTTAATTTTATTTTATATTTTTGGTAATTAGTGAATTTTTTAAAGAATTTTTTCGCAAATATTATACTTTTTAATTGTATTTATATTAACTAAAAATATTTACAAAAAATCACTAAAAACAAAAATACAGAACACGAAAAATAAAAAATTCAATTTTTAAAAAATTAAATTCAAAAAATTGAAATCAAACAAAGTAAATAGTATTTTTTATTAATTAGTAATTTTAAATAAAATTGAGTGAGAACCACAGTGTAGGGATGTAGTTTTGGAATACTTTTTTAATCCAGACAAGCCCTTGGAAGATCCTTGAGACGTCACCTGAAACAAAAGAACAATTTTGGTCGATAGTGCCGGAATTAGCACTTCAACGAGCAAGTTAGCGTTTGTGTGAAGAAGAGTCTTTTGTTTCTTGAAGTGCAAGTAATTTAGAACATTCATCCTCCTTCAGCCTCCCTTTTTCTTTTATAGAGTCATTCTTCTTGATATTTTCTCCATAAAACTTAGCCTTTCATCATTATTCTGTCAGGGCTCATTTTCCTACTATACTTTCTAGAAATGGACAACCTGGTCCAACTTAATGGGTCTCTATGCTGACTTACCTAATATACTTGGCTTTGTTGTATGACACAAGTACTCTTAATTCGGCGTTCTCCTCATTTGTCTTTCATGTCTATTTGGCAATGACTTTTAGCCCAGTGGGTTTTGGCTTCATTTAGCCCATTTCGGATGCGTTTAGATGTACTCTATTTGCCATTTTAGATATATCTCTTTTCGGCTCCCACACATGGCCAAGGTCAATCCACTCTCACCATCACACAATGAACTTTTATTTATTTTTATTTTTTTAATTTTTTAGATTTTTATGTAAAAGATTATTATTATTATTTTTTTTTTGGAGACTTTTAAATAAGGAGTTTTTTTTTCTTTGATAGTGTTTAATTCAAGAATTTGGAGAAAAAAAAGACAAAATAGGTGAAATGTAAATAAATATACTTATATTTTATCTAATTTTACATATTTTTCTTTTTATACTATTTTTAAATTTCTTCCAAAATTCATGAATCAACGACACCGTCAATCTTGAATGGAGAGAACTGAAGTTTGGAGGCTTCCAAAAAAGAGGGCCTAAAGTACTGGGCTTGAGTGTGCGAATGTATGTTGTCGTTTGCTCTACTGTAGTTTTGATCGAAAGAAATTTGTCTTTTAAATTTTGATACATATGTTTAATTAATTGTTGTAGCAATTGAAAATGTGTGAAAAAATTTTCACAAAATATTTATTGTATTTGGTTTCTGTTTTCTAAACTTATTTTTTTTTGAAAATTTTATGATAAAGTCACATTTAATAGTAAAATATATATCCATAAATAGATACATATCAAATTATATTTTCATACATATATAACATGTATATATATAACTAATATGAGAGTATTTTTTAATGTGACAATTTTTTAAAAATATTATATCTCTCCTTAAATTGGAGGAAAACTTGAATTTACAATAATACATTTTTTAAAAAAACTAAACAAAAATCTTTATTTAAAATAGAGTTCTCAAATATTTTTTGACAAAAATAATTAAAAAAAAGAACCAAACATGTTCATTAGTGTGTACAACTCACATGGCCACTCTAGAGGTTGTAATAAAAAAAAATCAAATTATTTTCATTTCAAACGTTAACGCCTCTCTCTCTTATTCCAACATAATATATATATAATGAAGATCTCACTAAGTCAATAAAAAATTATAAATATATTAAATAAATAATTATTATCTTCTACAAATTCAATAATGTTATAATTTTTATCACAAATTAAAAATATTTATTAAATAATAAATACTAGGTAATATTATTATTATATCTAATATTTACTCCACTTCCGCTTGTTTTCTTCCTTACTTTTCCCAGCATTAGGGTATTTTTCTCACTTCTATGCCTTTTCTCTCTCAATGACAACATTCACATATTCTTTCCTCATCTCTATTCCATGTTCTTTCAAAATGGGTAATACTAATACCTTTGTCTTTGATGCACTTTTTCTCCCACTTTCATGCTTTTTCTAGCTTTCAATGACAACATTTGCAAAACTCTTTCCCCATCTCTTTTCCATGTTCTTTCAATATGGGTACACCAATGCCTAAATAAGTATATTTTAAAATTTTTTATGAAAAATATGTAATTGATAGAGAGGTGATATGATTTAAATAAAAGATGATATAATCTAAATAAAATAAAAAGATGTGCTAAAATAATGTACCCCAAACAATCCCAGAGTGACAATATAAGTTGCATGTACTAATATTTAAAAAAAAAAAAAATCTAATTTAGTCAAATATATATATATATATATATATTATTTAAATATATCAAGAAAATAAAGTATTCTTGTGCATATGTTATAGTTTGTTCATCGTCTCCTTATTATTAAGATCATATATTTAGTTAATCCTCTACTTTTGGCTGAACACATAGCCAACTTGAAATTTTTAGAAGACAAAATAATTACTCTAAAAATAATCACAATTAGTTTCAAATTCAACCAATGAAATACAAATTGCTAAAAATAAGGGACAATTTGTTACAAGAGATCAAATTCACATAAAGGACAAACTACAAAGACTATCAATCGAATTAAGGTTTGATTTTTTTTTTTTTCTTCTTCGTTTTGTCTCTGCAAAAAAATGAGGAGCATGTTATCATTTTTCATCAAAAAAAAACTTGACAAGACTTCATCAATTGAACCTATTAAACTCGAAAGACAAAATTAAAGGGTCAATTATTAGAATTCAAACTACATGAAAAAAAATGACATAAGAGTAAACTATAATAACTACTAATCTGCTACTGTAATTTGTTCATATTTTTATTATTCTAGGAAAATAGAAAACCCTCTAATTCTACTAATACAATTTGAGTTACATTTTTTTTTTTTTTTGTGTTACAGGGAAATCCTCCCACCCTCCCGCAGGTCCAAGGCAGCGCCCCATGAGGAGATCACCAGGGTGTCCTGTTGTCCGTTCCGAGTAAGAGACTATAACCTGGAAGCTTGTCCCGACCTCCCAAGGCAAGCTTCGATTAAGTCAGGACTCGCACAGCCGGAGGAGCATTAAACCCACACCAAGTAGCTAATTAGGCATTCTTGAGGTCCAACCTCCTAACCAACAGTGCTTCGCCCAAGAGATTGGCCCAAAGGGGGAATTGAACTTGTGACCTTGGGGCTTAAACCCCAAGGCCTTACCACAATGCCACAACTCCTTGGGTTATTTGAGTTACATTTTACCATTCAAGAAAGCAAGAAGATATTGAGTGTAATTGACGACTGACAACATATATGATTTAAAGCACAGAACATGGCAAGTATAATGTATGATTGAGGCTATCTGTCATTTGGTACATGTAACACTGTTATTTCACAAGCAAGCAAAAGGAGAGAAAACATACCATCACTAAAATGAACATTACAAAGCAATGGCACATTGGCACAACCTCCCCATGCTTCTCCTCTCATTCATATCTCTGTACCTGTATATATCATCAATCTACCCTTCCACATTTCTCTCTCCTCCTAATCCATATCTACCCATTGTATAAAAATCCAACATTCACCCTCCCCCGGCGAACCCAACACCATTTCCGGCCACCACCATCTCCGCCTCAGCCGCCTTCGCCTCCTCCCTAAACTTCTTATAAATATCACTCCTATAAAACTTCCTAGTCCTCACCACCAAAACCATCGAAACAAGAGCCCCCAACACGGTCACACCGGTGATTATAATAAAAGCCAGCTTAAAACAATCCACCCCATTGCAATTTAAGTCCTGACCGGGCTTTCGGGTGAGTCCTAATGCCTTCATTTGCTTCTCGGCTTCCCTATCGTACAAATGTCCGGCGACCCTGACGTTGAGTATGTATGACCCAATAGGACTGGCCACGGACCCGAAATTGAACAAGGTTGAGTAGTACTTGAGTCCAAAAACTTCCGATATTATGGCGAAAATTAATGGACACACTGCACCGAAACAGAATCCGAGGATGATGGAGGCAACATAGAGACAGTTTGGGACTCCAAAGGCGATTAAGAGGTGGCCGACGCAAGAGAGGAGGAGGATGAGAGTGAACATAAGAGGTCGAGGGAATTGGTATTTTGTTAAGACGATTTCGGAGGCGAAACCGGCTACGACTCGGCCGAGATAATTCCATATGCTGACGAGAGAGATGAATGTGCTGATGCTCCGAGTTGGGTATCCGAGAGAAGTTCCGATCTGACCCAGGTTGTCTATGGCGGTTAAAGTCCCTCCGACGCCGCAGGTTGTGGCGAAGAAGAGGACCAGCATGTCGATGCTGAACAGCGCTTGGAGGATCGTGTAGTCCTCGCCTCTGTCGGGTGGCCGGAACACTGTTCTGAAACACGAAACTTCTTTCTCCACGGCGGCGGACGGCCGCGGCGGAGGTAGAAAAGCTGTTTCTCCAATGGGTTTGTCGGAAATGATATTTAGCTGAGTGATTGAATCCATGGCTTGTTTCTTCTGCTTCGAAATTTCATGTTCTTCTTTGATAACTACCGCGATGGGTAACAAGAGAAGAAAGACGACTGCAGCGGCGCTCACACCGTACTCGGCCTGGCTAAACTGGACCTGTTGTTGGACAATGATGATGACCATGAGAAACCCGGCAAGACCGAGCGATATATAGAGAAGATTATAGAACACTTTGAGCTCATTGGAGTGTCGAACCACTTTCATGATCCGAATTGTTCTCAAAAACACAAATGAAATCGCCGCGGGAAGCCAACCGATGAAAAGAATCAAAGATTTAGAGTCATTTTTATAAATAGCATGATAAAGCTGTGTAATAATCGCTCCACTGAGGCCTACAAACCCTTTTAGAAGTCCCAACACGACACCGCGGCTCTCGGGGAAGTTCTTGACGCATGTGACGAGAGCTCCGGTGTTGGCAAAGGATTGGGAATTAGCCCCAATACAAATGTAGAGACACATTTTCCAGACTTGGGGGGTGGAGACCTTTTTTGTGACAGAGAGCCAGATCATGAAGTAGCCGAAGAAGTTGAGGAGAGCGCCCATGGAGAGGACGACCCACGGAGGGGTGACCTCGTTGATGAGGCCCGACAGGACTCCCACGTTCGCGCCGAGGTCTTTGAAGAAGCTGAGGAGGTTGAGGGTGGTTTGGTCGTATCCCAGGGAGGTCTTTATGTCGTTCGAGTAGAGTCCGAACATGTAGGTGGCTCCGGCAGCTGACATGATGAGGAATGAGGCAAATACCATGAACCATCGACCTGTCAGTACTTGCACGGCTAAGTTGTTTGTGGTGGCGCAACCACCGCCTCTGCAGGAAAACACCATGTCTTTGTGTTTGTGTTTTGTGTGTGATTGATTTGAGAGTGTAGAATAATAGTGCTGGGAGTTTGTTTATGGGTGCTGAAGAATGTGCGGGGTGTTTTGTGTTGAATATATACCCAATTTTGAGGGGGTGGGTTGGACAAGAACTTGATAGTTGACTTCGAAATGAATTCTTGGATTGTTAGAACATCTCTAATGGTGCATTACTTTTTTCATTAAATTTGAATAAAAAGTTTTTGATATTACCTGTTTCAACAGAGAGATTTGACTTTTCATTAAATCACCGATCGTCCATCTAGTTGACCGTCCGGTCAACAAGTCAGTGCAAAATTTTCACTCTGAAGCTAAGACGACATTTGAGTTCACTCTAATACAATTATAAGCATCTTGAAGAGTTTTTGGATCAACAATCATTTTGCACATGAGGTCTTGAAACTTCCCATTTAGATATTGCTCCTTCACCTCTTCTTTATACCAAGTTCAAGTGATCTCTTAAGCTCTGCACGAGTCTTGGGTTTTTTGTCATCAATATTAGAAGATTTATTAACTAAACCGGCTAAATCCTTTGCCAAAGTCACCTTGCCACTAATTTTATTGTTGTAACTGCCGATTGCTTCTAGAGTAGAATAAACCGAATGAGCTAGTAACCTATAAATAGATCTTCCTGTTACAATGAATAGATATTTAGATTTAATATTGGATTCCAGGAAGCAAAAAACCAAAATTTGCTTAGCCAGATATTCAATTGAAAATGATAGTCAAGAATCAACTTATGGAATCATTTGAACTCTTTCCTAAATTCCAAACTCTCAAGTACATTCAAACATATCTTTCAGATGCAAAGTAAGAGTAATCAAATGAGCCTTACCTATATCAACCACAACCGATGATGAATTGAATCCAACATGACTGATTCTATGTAGTATGGTGCATTTCAGCCACTTCCGCCTGCAAACACTCACTGCAAAGTCCACAAATCACATATTTGCTTAAGATGCTAAATTTTCTTTCACTATCATTTTTTTCGAGACCAATCACCAACATTTTCTTCAAGACTAATCACCACCAACTCAAAAATTTACACAGACCTAGAAGCTAATTAACCTGATAAATGACACCCAGAGTAGCAATAATCATTAGAAAACTCATGACATATGAATGAGGCAACAAGTGGTTGAAGAGAAGAGAGTCATGGTTGATTGTTTTGGGGGTTGTACTGCATGCTGTGTACATGCTCAGCATTTTCGACATTTACTTCAAGACCTCCATTGTCTATGGCATAGACCATGTTCCTTCTCGCTTCACTGTAGTCTGGGTGAACTTGGAAACTTGGAGCTGTGGCACCTATTTTTGTGGGAAGTTTTCAACTAAATGGATGACCTGATGGACATCCGGCCAAATGTCCAGCCGGTCGTCTGATAGGTCATCCGGTGTCCAAAAACAACGGTCTTGAACAATGAAATACTGAAAGATCTTAGACGTTCTCAATTTGGTAAAACATTTTTGATATTCTCGATTTGATACATATTTGGTGAAACCATTGGAGTAAGCAAAGAAGTTATTTTTCATCAAATTTAAATTTGGTAATAGATTTGGTACACGGTTGGAGATGACCTTAGATAAACAAGATTGACATGCTTTCATTATTCAAATAAGAGAAGGAAAAAAAAAATGAAATGAATCATGAAAGTAAAATGATTATAATAAAAAAGTTATCTCGTAACCTATACAAAATGAGTTATATTGTCTGTTGAAACAATACATTTTAGTTAAAAAAAACCAACTCATGTACTCTATTTTTTTTTAAATTTTTTTTTATGATGATTAAAGAAAATATGAGAAAGCATTATCTTAAATATTCTAATAGACCATGAAAAATAATTAAGTTTAAAAAGTAAATCTTACATTTAAATTTTTTTATAAAAAAAAAAAAACACTACTCTTTCATGAAAAATTAAAAAAACTACATAAAAAATCAATTCCAACCAAACTCTTAAAATTGGCAAAATGTGACTACCCCTAAAATAATTGTGATCAATAAATATATATGTACTGTTATGCAATACAATTGACATTCTATATTACTATTTAATAAATACTCTGTAACTATTGTATGAGTGCCTCAAAATGTTTAAATGGACAAATCTCACCAGCTGATGTGTTCGTGCGATATCACGAGACATATGGCATTTTATTTCGTTCCCATGTTGGACGGAAATTGTTTCGGTTCTCGTACGCTGAGGGTGCTTTTAATAGTATATTTTTTTAATAGGACGGAGATTCACTCAAGTTCAAATTATTTTTTAATAGGAACGAGATTTACTTAAATTCAAAATTTAAATTTGATAATTTAAATCATTCATTTTATAGATTTTTGGTGTATATCATCCTAAAAAAACTAGTTCAATCCCCAAGTTTTAACATGACAGATAAATTTAGATTTTGAATTTGAAAAAAGCCTAATCTTTTAATTTTTGTCTTCTAATTATCAATTTTTTAATTTGGTTTGACTTTTCTCAAATTGTCATCCAAACTTGAGAAAGTATTTGGGCTTGGTAGCCCATTTTAGAACCGATTTCCATGATTCAAACCATTCAAATTTTAGGATTCGTTGAGTAAAATATTCATGTAAAAATTCAAAATGATTGAATATCGGTAGCTATATATTTGAATCATATTTGTTTTTTAAAAAAATGGACGACAAATATAATTTTAAGAATAGCGATCTATTTTTTTAATACAAATTTGATTCCAATATATAGATATTGATGTTCTATCTTTTTTTTATGAATATTCTATTAAAAAAGTCCTAAAAAGTGACGGTTCGAATAACTGAAATTAGTTAAAAAATAAGTCTACCAAATTCAAACGTTATGAGATAGTCAACTTAAAAGAAACCAAATTTTTTTAAATTTTAGAAAAATTGCATCAAGCAAACCCTACCCCTTATATGAATAGATATATGCACGCAAAAAGTATCTAAAAAATGTATCCCATAAATAAAGTGTGTGATGCAGATTAAACTTGATATTGTGTAAGTTATTCTATAATAAATATGATACACGCATTTTATTTAGTATATTATTTTATAACCATACTACATCTCACTAATATAACACCTCTAATCTATTTTTAATGACGTGGAAGAGAGAGAAAATAGAGAGAGATAGAGAGAGGAATTGTAACAACCCAGATTTTTAATTATTCTGTAGAATTTATACTAATATTATTTAATCTCAGTTAGAAAAATATATAATTTATTATATATTATTATGTGTAATTTTATAAAACAATATAATTATTAAAAGTTTAGGGGTCAAATAATAATAATAATAATAATAATAATAATAATAATAATAATAATAATGGGTGTGGTAGTAAAATAAATAATTAATTTTATGTTGGTATACGATAAAGTGAAATTTAATTAAAAATTAATTTATTTATATAATTATATTAAAATATTTAGTCAAAGAGTAATTATCTTAAATATCTATTAATTGAATCTGAGGAAAAACGATGGCTAGCCATGTAGAGGTCACGTACGCGTCTCTCCTCCCAATAAAAGGGAGAAGGCGTTTCACAGGTGAAGAAAGGAAAAGAAGAAAAAGGAAAAGAAGAGAGAAAGAAAGAAAAGAAAGAGAGGAAAGGAAGAAAAAAAATGGTGGAAGCTAAAAAAGTTTTTGATAGTAAAAAGAAAGAATAAGATATTAAAATTAAGGTGAGTTATATTATACCTTTAGTTACTAAAATATATTTTACTTATATTTTGACTTACCATATTTGTTTTATATAAGTTATGTTTTATTAGTATATTAATAAAAGTTATGCTTTATAAATATTTCAGTTACGTGGATTATTATCTGAATCCTATTTATGAAAAGAAAATCGATGGATATGTTTGTTTTATTTTTAAAGAATATTTGGCTATGATCTTATAAACAATTATGTTTTGTAAGTACCACCACGGGAATCCCATTCCTTTGGAGACTTAAATAACCATTGGCCTCTGTTTGGTTACTTTGTGGCCCTCTGATCCATTGACCTCTGTTCTGTGCAGACCAAAGTGCTGTGCGGAGCTAAGTGCTACACTGCTGTGGGAGCCACCTCTAGAATCCGTACGAGCCACCTTTTGAATCCGTACCTCTGTTCTGTGCGGACCAAAGTGCTGTGTGGAGCTAAGTGCTACACTATTGTGGGAGCCACCTCTAGAATCCGTACGAGCCACCTCTTGAATCCGTACCTCTGTTCTGATTGTCACTTCTGTGACCTCTGTTCGTTCTGTTCTGTACCGTGGTTATGGTTATATATTTATATAATATCTGTATTTCAGTTTCTGCTACTTAAATGATTTGTTTATGTAAATGTTTTGACCTAACTAACTATCCATGGTTATTTCGTGTCCCTTATACTCTTGGTATAATATTTCTCACTCTGCCATGTGCTTATAGTTGTTTACCAATTTTCAGGAAATAGCTTTAGGAAAGTCTAAGATGCGAGATTACGGAATAGACACACACAGCACTTTTATTGATATTTTTCTATGTAAATTTCGACCTTTTTGGTCAATAAATTTTGTAATAAAAATAGAAGCTCCGATGATTATTTTGGTACCCTTACTTAAATATTTCTTCTGCTTGCGTTTATTTATTTGTTTATAAATTGGTCAGAGGTAACCTCAGTTACTGGCCATCACGATACTTAACCCTTGGGTACGAGGAGCGGGTTGTGACAAGTGGTATCAGAGCAATGGTTTTTTTTTTTTTTTTTTTTTAAAAAAAAAAAAATTATCATTGGAGCATAGGACACACGCACATTTAAGAAGTGGGATAGCGGGTAATTAGTACCGAATTATTATATTTTGTTCGTCGATTTAATTATATTATAATTTTATATGATTATATATATATAATAAATTTTTTTTTAGTGTACCTAATTTGTGAAGGATATTAGATATAATTTATATTTATTATAGTAAAAGAAGGACAAGAAAATAAGGATGTCGGACTCAAGCACCCACCAAAATTATAATATAATTAAATATATATATAATTTTCAGTTCAGTATTGAAAAAAAATAAATTATTTTGATGTTTTTTAAAAGTGGATTCAAATTATAAAGATATTAATTTTGAAACTATTTCCCATCAATGAAAAGTTCATCTCAAATTTTTTTCAACTCTTACATATGATTCTGTCATTGTGTTCTAATTTTATTTTATTTTTATTTATTTTTATCGTAAACAAAACGAGTGAAAAGTTTTTAAAGTCGCTCATTATTTCTTATTTTGGCCCAAAATAATTTTTGACAACTAGACAGTGAGTTATTTTTGGTAAATTTTTTTTTTTTTTTTGAGGTACTATTTTCTATCAGATTACTCATCTAATATATATTTATCAGAGTGCGCCGCGGGTAGCTTACATATGACAAATTTCGAGGACAAAATTTTAAAAGGAAGGAAGATTGTAACAACCCAGATTTTTAATTATTCTGTAGAATTTATACTAATATTATTTAATCTCAGTTAGGAAAATAAATATATAATTTATTATATTATTATGTGTAATTTTATAAAATAATATAATTATTAAAAGTTTAGGGGTCAAAATAATAATAATAATAATAATAATAATAATAATGGGTGTGGTAATAAAATAAATAATTAATTTTATTTTGGTATACGATAAAGTGAAATTTAATTAGGAATTTATTTATTTTTATAATTATATTAAAATATTAGATCAAAGGGTAATTATCTTAAATATCTATTAAGAATAAGAACGAATTAGTATAATTATTAATCGAATCTGAGAAAAAATGACGCCTAACCACGTGGAGGCCACGTACGCGTCTCTCCTCCCTATAAAAGGGAGAAGGCATTTCACAGGTGAAGAAAGAAAAAGAAGAAAAAGGAAAAGAAAGAAGAAAAGAAGAGAGAAAGAAAGAAAAGAAAGAGGGGAAAGGAAGAAAAAAATGATAAAAGTTAAAAGAGCCTTTGATAGTGAAAAGAAAGAGTAAGATATTAAAGTTAAGGTGAGTTATATTATACCTTTAGTTACTAAAATGTATTTTACTTATATTTTGACTTATCATATTTATTTTATATAAGTCATGTTTTATTAGTATATTAATAAAAGTTATATTTTATAAAGATTTCAGTTACGTGGATTATTATCTAAATCCTATTTGTGAAAAGGAAACCTCTGAATATGTTTGTTTTACTTTTAAAGAATATTTGGCTATGACCTTATATACAATTATGTTTTGTAAGTGCCACCACAGGAATCTCACACCTTTGGGGACTTAAATAACCATTGGCCTCTGTTTGGTTACTTTGTGGCCCTTTGATCCATTGACCTCTGTTCTGTGCGGACTAAAGTGCTGTGCGGAGGTAAGTGCTACACTGTTGTGGGAGCCACCTCTAGAATCCGTACGAGCCACCTTTTGAATCCGTACCTCTGTTCTGTGCGGACCAAAGTACTGTGCGGAGCTAAGTGTTACACTGTTGTGGGAGCCACCTCTAGAATCCGTACGAGCCACCTTTTGAATTCGTACCTCTGTTCTGTGCAAACCAAAGTGCTGTGCGGCGCTAAGTGCTACATTATTGTGGGAGCTACCTTTAGAATTCGTACGAGCCACCTCTTGAATCCGTACATCTGTTCTGATTGTCACTTCTGTGAACTCTGTTCGTCTGTTCTGTACCGTGGTTATGATTATATATTTATATAATATCTGTATTTCAGTTTCTACTACTTAAATGATTTGTTTATGTAAATGTTTTGGCCTAACTAACTATCCATGGTTATTTCGTGTCCCTTATACTCTTGGTATAATATTTCTCATTCTGCCATGTGCTTATAGTTGTTTACCAATTTTCAGGAAATAGCTTTGGGAAAGTCTAAGATGCGGGGCTGCGGAATAGACACACACAACACTTTTATTGATATTTTTCTACGTAAATATCGACCTTTTTGGTCAATAAATTTTGTAATAAAAATAGAAGCTTCGATAATTATTTTGGTACCCTTACTTAAATATTTCTTTTGCTTGCGTTTATTTATTTGTTTATGAATTGGCCGGAGGTAACCTCAGTTACTGGCCATCACGATACTTAACCCTTGGGTACGGGGAGCGGGTCGTGACAGGAGTGTGGGCCCACCCCTTCACGTGTTTCATTCCATGTCATTAGGGGTGGATTAGTGGTGCCAAATTAGTGCTCCCAAGTATTTTTCTTTATCTCGTGAAGGATTTGACTTCTTTCAAGTTTGTCATCTCACTTTGAGAGAGAGTTTGGCTTAACAGGCTCATTTCGGGACTGATTTCGGTAATCCAAATCATTCACTTTTTAAGATTTATTAAATAGAATATCCATGCAAAAAATCAAGATAACCGGACATTGATAATTACATATTTAAATCAAAGTTGTATTACAAAAAATAGATGGCTATTCTTGAAATTATATTTTTCGTCCATTTTTTAAAAATAAATATGATTCAAATATATGGTTATTAATGCGCAATCATCTTATTTTTTTGCATTAATATTTTACTCTACGAGAGTTTTAAAAAGTGAATTCATCATATTATTAAAATCGGTCTCAAAATGGGCTTACCAAGCCCAAACATTATCTCAAGTTAAGATGACAATTTGATCACTAAAATAAATTGAGATTTTACACACAAAAATTTATTAACAAAATCACTTTTTAGAGATAATATTTTTGTCACAAAAGTGTTATTATTTCATTTTAGTCAACAATGATGAATTACTAACCTTTTAGGACCAAAAGTGTTGTCTGAAAAAATAAATCTTTTTGGAGCTAAGTTACTTTGTCCCTAAAAATGTATTTACTAGTGATATTTTCGAAATTGTCCTTAAAAGCTCTTTTTTTTGACTTTTCAAAATAACTTTTTAACGACTGTACTTGCGACAATTAAAATTAATTCTTAAATATTTTTTATAACAAAATTTATACTTTTAGAGACACATACATAAAAAAAATAAATAAAAATAAATAAATCTTATCTCTAATTCAAAGCCAAACCCTTTTGTGAATACCTAGAGTTGTTGCTCTTATATTATCACTGAATTCAAATGATTTGAATCATAGTATATTGTTTTTATAGTTAGTTTAAAAATAAAAATAAAAAATTATTTATTTTATTTTTTATTTTTTGCATTTGCTTTGTGCTGCCTGGTGTGCAAAGTTTGATTATGATTATGTTAAAAAATATTTGTGAAATTTTTTTTGATATCCGTGCCTAAAGTTGGTGGGAACTTTTTGATACCCGTGATTATAGCCGGTGGAATTTTATTTTCAATAATGATAGAGATCATTAATTTTGAAGCTTTAAAAAGATCACTAATGACATGGCACACAATAAAAAAAGAAAAAAAATACAACATTAAGGTCAAAACATCAAATCATTTATGGTAGAGCCCACTGCCACATCATTAATGGTAGCACTAATTAGTACTCTCATTCATTTTCCTTTTTTTTTTTTAAATTTTCAAAGTTGAATTTAAAATTTAAATAAAAATAAAACTAAAGTCTCTTAGCTATTAATGAGACGAAACGTGATTAGAAATATTTAAAAGGAGAAGATACCGTGGGGGTGGTCCAAGTGACCAACCGTGACCTTCATCCCCTAAAAAACCACGCTCTGCACGCACCCATCACTTTCACCCTCCCAAATCTAATTTTATTTTTTGAAGATTCTTTGACCACAAGAAAAAAAATATTTTAAAATATTAAATTCAATAATGAAATGACCAAAGAATCCTGGTATTTTTTTTTAACAAACTTTATAAATAAATAAAAAAAAGAACTAACACGTATGACATGCAAAGATGAAATTTTGGAATTTGAAACTAAATATAAAAGAAACTTTATGAATTTATTTATTTGTATAGTAATATTTTTTTTTTGAGAAATGCCTTGTAGCTTGACATTTTAAGGCTCGAATGGCCCGACTCTCTCTCTCTCTCTTTCTCATTCTCATTCTTCTCTTTTTTCTGTATCTTTCCTCTTCTTCTTCTTCCTTCTGAACTGCAACGGTGATGGCGGCGTCGGAGAGGTTTGCGATGGTGGTCTCTCTCTCTCTCTCTTTCTCTCTCTATTATATATATATATATATATATATCTGTGTATACGCAGATCTCACCTCTCATCTCTCTCTCTAGCCAACTCTCATCACTCTCACTTCTCATCTCTCTCTCTCTCTCTCTCTCTCTCTCTCTCTCTCTTATATATATATAGATCTGTGTATACGCAGATCTCACCTCTCATCTCTCTCTCTAGCCAACTCTCATCACTCTCACTTCTCATCTCTCTCTCGCTCGCTCGCTCTCTCTCTCTCTCATGCCCGATCTCACCTCTCATCACTCTCATCTCTTTTTTTTTTTTTTCTTCTTTTTTTTAGACTGTTGGCCGGTCGACGATTTTCGATTGTGGTTGTGGCTATGGGTTTAGTTTTGATTTTGGGATTTGATTTTGGATTTTGATTTTGATTTTGGATTTAGTTTTGATTTCATTTATTTGTGGCTCTGATGATCATTCCCACATGAGACCCCAAGTAGGTACAACTCTGGTGACCATTCTGATGGGTGATCTGCTCCTAATTCCATGAATTTTGAGGTTGCTTGCTGTTGTATAGTTGATAAGTGTAGAACAGAGCTTTTTGACATTTCTGAGTGTCTCTGTATCAAGTTTTTCTTTAGGTTCTCATGGATTAGATAGATAATTTGTTTAATAGTAATTTTAGTTTCTAGGTTAGAAGAGGGTGAGATTAAAGATGAGGACAAATTGAATTTGGTAATGGTGATGTAAAGTGCTATAATTTGTAAATACATGGGTCTTTGGTTTCAAAATTGTGTTGAACTTTTTTTTGCAATGATGTATTTTAGCATCTGAGTTTTCAGCGTATGAGAAGCTTTCGACATCGTTTGCGTTGGAGAGGAGTTAGGTGTTCACTTATTTGCATTGCGTCAGAGAGGTAGTCAGATGAGAGAGCAGAACGATTTCAAAATTCGGTTTGGGTCTGAGAGGAAGAAGAGGAAGGAAGAAGAGAGAAAAGTAAAAAAAAAAAAAAGTGTCAAGATGACGTTGTTTTGGCACCTCGAGCCATTCGAGTCAGCTCATTTTCGAGCTACGTAGCAGAGTTGTTTATTTTTAAGTATTGATTTTTTTATTATTTTTTATTTTATGAATGTGTTAGTAAATAATATTAGGGTAAATTACATTGACACCCCCTGAAGTTTATATTTATTACAATTCTCTCCTCACATTTTGGAAATTACATCTCCCTCCCTGAGATTTAAAGTTTCATAACTGTTCCCCCCTCACCATAATGATCATCATACATAAAATTAAATTAACAGAGGGTTAGTGTAATTTCTCAAATGTGAGGAGGGAATTATAATAAATATAAATCTCAGGAGATGTTAGTATAATTTACCCTATATTACCTTGTAGATTAATGTCTCTTCGTATAATTGAACTTAAAATCTCACATTGGCATCAGTTTTTTTTTTTATGTAACTCAATCACTTTATCCCACCAAATTTATTTATTTATTTATTTTTATTTTTTTTACAAATTGTCTACCAACTCTTGTCTCACCATATTTACACCAATTTTTATCCCACCGACTTTTGGAAAGTGGAAGCTCCAACTCTCTGCTGGAAGTAGCAGAGAGATCAATGTACAAACCCAAAACAATAATGCAAGAATGGCTTCGAGCAAGGTACGGCGGCTGAGCCAACGTGGGTTTGTCTCCCCCAAATGTTTTGGTACAATAAAATTTATAATAATATCATAAAATTTTATAACATAAATCATAATTTTATCTCACCATAATTCATAATAATTTTATGTTAAAAAATATTTGTAGAAAATAAAAATTTGATTATCAAAGTTGAATCTAAAATTTAAATAAATAAAAAATTAAAAAAAATGTTTTCATTTATTAAGGAACGTAATATTATTAGAAATGTTTATTTATTAAAAAAATGTAACTACCATTTTCACAAAAAAAAAAAAATGATATCATTAGAAATATTTATTTATTAAAAAACGTAACTACCATTTTCAAAAAAAAAAAAAAAGTGGTTATGTGGAAATGTTGTTTTTATGGAAAATATTTTTTTGGGGTTAGATAAATTTGAACTCAAAAAATAATTGGGTTCTATTAAAATGTAATCGTTTCACAAGGTAAGTGAGAGAGAGAAGAGAGATAATAAGGGTGGTGTGATTTGTTTAAAGACTAAAAAAGGAGTTTTTTTTTTTTTTAACAGAACTTTTTTACCCACTTCGGTGACAAAGCCCACGAGACATATTCTTCCAATAAATTATTATTATTTTTTCAGTTTTTACTATAATTTAATTGAGGGCATTTTTATATGGTTAATTTTACAAAATTCATTTGAAAGTCAAAGCTAGGTCTGTATTTATATTTTGATCTCAAATTTTTAGCAACGAATTTGATAAATTACATTTTAATTTAATAATTTTATTTTAATTTATATTTTATTCTCATTATTAATTGCACAAAGCCTTCAGACACGAGTATACACTAGTATATTTATATTTTATCTAATTTTACGTATATATATATTTTTTGTTTTTAAATTTCTTTCTAAATTCATGAATCAAATAGCCACTACAAGAAATGACACTTTTGGCGACTAAAATATTGGTTGCCAAAAGCCCCATGTTTGGTCGCTAAAACTAATTAGCAACTAAACGTTTTTGTCGCCAAGGTCGTTGCCTATACCCTATCGGCAATAGTATTGGCGACCAAACTATGTTTGGTCGCCGAAAGTGAATGTTTGGCTACTAAACTTTGGTTAGTCGGCAAAGGTTATCTTTTGGCGACTAAAATATTAGTCGCCGAAAATGAATGTTTGGCTACTAAACTTTGGTTAGTCGGCAAAGGTTATCTTTTAGCGACTAAATATTTAGTCGTCAAAAGTGTTCAAATAAAATTAATTTTAGTTTTTAGCAACTACAACTTTTAGTCGTGGATAAGTTTTGGTTACAATATTACTACTTTTAGGGACCAAAGAATTTAGTTGCCAAAAAAATTATTTTTCATTTTATTTTTATCTTTTGCTATTAACTATTTAGTCGCCCAAAGTCTCATTTTATTTTTAGCTACTAAATATTTAGTCACCAAAAAAATTTATTTTTCGTCTCGTTTTTGCCTACTAAACTATTTAGTCGCTTGAAGTCTCATATATTGGCTACTAAATTTTTAGTCGCTAAAAATCTTTGGATTCTTTCTAGCTACCAAATATTTAGTCGCTAAAAATATTGATTTCATTTTTGGCTACCAACTGGTTAATCACCAACAAGTTCGCCTTTTTTTTTTTTTTTTTGGGCTACTAAACATTTAGTCATCAAAAACTTTATTTAGTGTTTTTTTATTATAATTAATTTTTCCACAACCTGTATTTATTTCGTGCAACTTGCACCTTGTATATAAACAAAATAATACATATACCTATTTCTATTTCATTTCAACCATACAAAAATTTGGTCTTTTAACATCAAATTCTACACAAACCAAATATAATCCAACTCAAAATAATAATTCCATACAAACAAAGAATCATACAAAAAAGATGTCCTCTATACACAAAAAAGAAATATGCACTGGTAATCTAAATATACCACGCCAATAGTAATATGTTCCTTCTGTTACCTTGATAACCATCTTTTGCAGCATCCTTGAATTCTTCAGCAGACATTGCACAAATGAGAAGTAGAAGTCACAGCAATTCCATCTTAAACCAGCAAACTTAACCATCTTTAGACGGATCATCAAACACTTAAAAATCTTCTTCTGTGATGTCCAGTAATGCTCTTGGTTAAAATTGATGTTGTGAAGGGAATGGCTGTGATTGCAGTGATGGGTTTGGAGAGAACAATGAATCCATTGATCTAAATGCTAGCTTCAATGAAGAGATCTATGGCTTCATTGAAGGGTAAATTCAAAACCCCTGTTCTGCACAAGATCTTATAATTTGTCTCTCAAAAAATTCACAAAGAAAAAAGAAAGAAAGAAAGAGAGAAATAATAAGATACCTAACCAATAATAACAGCTGTATCAGTGCTCTTTAAGTTTGGAGCCAAATATTGGCAGTCATGGTGCCCATTATACCACCAAACAAATTCTCTAGCCGAGTGTATCCCTGCCAAATCCTAGAAAGAAAACCAAGAAGAAAGACATAAATAACAAAGCCTACAACTGCCTTTGAAGTATTTGACTATCACCAGCTTAAAGATACAAGGCCACAAAGTCTTCCATCAACACAATTATGCATATCGATTGTATAGATGACTGGCCTCGTTTGGCAAGTTAACATTTTAGCCAAAAAGTCAAAAAATTACTAAAAAAATCAAAAAGCCTATAACTTATACCAAAAAGTTAAAGATTCTCTTTTCTCTCTATTTTTTGCACATCTTTCCGTAAAAAAGTCAAAAAGTCACTCCAAACATACTAGTTTTTTTTACCTCATATTTTAGCCAAAAAGTCAAAAAGTAACTAAAACAGCCTGTTCCCAAACGAGAAACAGAAACAAAACCAAAACCAAAAATTCTATACATACTTCTCCAGGGATACCAAGAACTCTATCACTTTCAGCACCATAGGCAAGCACAACCTGGTCAGCGAAACACATATTCATCAAATAACAAAACTACTTGTGGTCAATTAATACATATCAGCACAAGATCTCATCTAGAGTTGGTATCTTACCACATGATACATCTCCTTGAGCTCAGACAATGATACAGAAGGCCCAAGTGACCCGTTTCCAAAAAATGAGCATCATTCATTTTAAGCAACCCGAGAAAACTGGTTGGTCACAATCTGTTACAAGTTTTATGGTAAACTAAGCTCAATTAAGAGGACTATTTGAACAATGTTTTCTTTAAAAATAGAAAGTCAGAAACACACAATGTAATTCATTAATATACAGATACTTTCGATTTCTACAAATATAGAAGCTTTAAAAAATGCCAGATACTAATCAGAATAAACACATGTAGAAAAAATTTATGCCGTCAATGATATTAAAAACGGCCAGACATATTCTAAAAAACTTGCTTAATTTAAATGGGTTTTATTTTATTAGCTTTTGGGATCTCTAAAGATTAAGATAAACCATATTTAGTTGCACTATGTAATAGGAGGCTTAGAACATAGTCCTTGGAATTGATACACCTAACTAGAGACAGTGAGATATATGAAACACAAACAGTAAGATTCTAAATCAAGCACACGACAACATAAAGATTTACGTTGTTCACTCTATAATGTGGCGGTTTCTAAAAGGAGTTACAATCATGGTCTTAGATAACGGTATCAGGATATGTACTAGTATCGGCAATACCATATGATATCATTGCAGTGATGGGTTTGGAGAGAACAATGAAGAGATGTATGGCTTCATTACACTTCAATGAGGCCATTGATCTAAATGCTAGCTTCAATGAAGCCATTGGTTCATTTAATTTACAGTTATTTGGGGTGTTTTTGTGTGATGTGGTGGGTGAATGTGAAGGTAAGAGTTGTAGGCTGAAATGGTTCAACCAATTGGACCCAAGGATCAACAGAAAAGCTTTTAGTGAAGAGGAAGAAAAGAGACTAATGGCTGCTCATAGGCTGTATGGAAACAAGTGGGCCATGATTGCTAGGCTTTTCCCAGGAAGAACTGACAATGCAATGAAGAACCATTGGCATGTTATTTTATCACCTAAAATTGCACCTAATAACAACTCATGAACAGGTAATTAAAAAAACTAAAATTCAATCCCATAAGCATTGTACCTAATAACAGCTCATGAAACTGAAAGAAAAAACTGAAATTCAATCTCAAACTGAAATTACACCTAATAACAACTCATGAAAAGGTAATTAAAAAAACAATTAAATTCAATCTGGGCACTACCAAAGCTCATAAATAGATGTCAAACACATGAGCATTGTCCAGTTTCATTTGAACATTTCATCAAACACATGGTGAGCAAAAGAGACCAAACCGTGGCCTCCACATCTTCTTTTCTAGCTTCCCAAATTTAAACCCAAACCCCCAGTGTGACAAATTTGAAAAAGATTCTGGTGTAACCCAACAAACATTCCACCATTCTAGTAATTCAACCCATATCCTCCATGTCCAAGGACAATGAATGAACAGATGCCTCAACCTTAACGTGGGTTGATTTGGGGTTGGGTTTGTGTGAAGGTATGCAAATGGAAAAAGAAAGCCCCAGAGGCTGAAATTAGGGGAAGAGAGACTAAAAGACAAAGAGAGGGCAAAATAGAGAGGACATATTAGGATAATGCTTCAATTGTCGATTGACGGTGGTGCTCGTGTGCGATGACGATGATGCTCCTATACCCGACAACGATGGAGACAAAAGCGAGAGAGAGAGAGCCAGGGGAGGGCAGAGGCGTGAGAGAGAAAGAGAGAGAGTCACAGAGTGAGAGACAGACAAACGTATTTTTAAACCCTAGTTTATTTTCTTTCCCGACTAACTTTTTTAGTCGCCAATAATAAATAAAGGCCTTTTTTCCCGACTAAATACATTAGTCGCCAATTGATTTTCCCTCCAAAATCTGAAGTCCAATTTTTAAAATTTTTAATTACAATTGCCGACTAAAATTTAGTCACTAAAAGTAAATTAATACTGACTAGATTATTTTTAGTAATTAATGATTGTACATTTAGGGAAAAGATTTTTTTTAGTCACCTATTGGGTAATTTTTTAGTTCTTTGGTGACTAAAAGTCGCTAAAAAAAATTTTGGTGACCAAAAATTTTTGTTTTTTATTTAGCCACTAAATAATTTTAGTAGCCAAAATGAACTAGACAGACTAAAAATTGTGTTAGTTGCCAATTGTGCCATTTTTAGCAATTAAAAAATATTTTAGTTGCCAATTGTGTCATTTTTAGCTACTAAATTTGTTTTAGTCACCAATAATTAATATACACCGACAAAAAAAACTTTAGTAGCTAAATCTTGTACTTTAGCCTACTAATATAATTTTTGGTTGTCAATTTCATAACTTTTGACGACTAAATTGTTTTCAATCGCCAAATTTGATTGTCAAAAATATCACTTCCTGTAGTAAGCCTGTTAGTCTTGAATAGAGAGAATTGAAATTTGGAGCCTTCCTAAAAAAGTGGGCCCAAAGTACTGGGCTTGAGTGTGCGAATGGAGTTGAGATCCTTTCCTTGTGCTCTCTTCTTACCTCTCTACTTGTAATGGTAGAGATGCACTTTGAATTGATCCAATGGCTCAGATTTAGGAGGAAAAAAAAAATTGGAATTTGTTTTATTATTTTTTTATTTTTAAATAGTCAAAATTAACCATTAAATTAACTCAAAGTGCATCTCTACTATTGTAAGTAGGGTTATAAAGAAAGAGTTCAATAAGAGAATCTCAACTCGTGCGAATGTATGTTGTCATTTGCTCTACTGTAGTTTTGATTGAAAGAAATTTATCCTTTCAATTTTGATATATGTGTCTGATTAATTATTGTAGCAATTGAAAATGTATGTGAAATTTTCTGTGACAATATATTAGTATGTACGACTCACATGGCCACTCTAGAGGTTATAATAAAAAAATCAAAACGTTAACCCCTCTCTCTAGGGGTGTGCGCGGTGCGGGTCGGTGCGGTTTAGGGGAAAAATAGAAACCGTATGGGGGTGGCGGATTGGTAAAAATGTCATTAGAATTTGCCATTTTTTATCAAAACCGGCGGTTCGGTTGGCAAATAATAGTGAATTTGCCTTGGCGGTTCGGGCGGTTTGGCGGTTTATAAACAATATAATTCAAATTATAAAACTTGAATCAAAGAATAAAAAGATCTAATTTACAAATGATTGCATGCAACCTAATATATTATACTACAATTATTACTTCATGTATTGGACTACAAGTAATTCAAATTATTACTTCATGTATTAGATTGGACATGAGCAAAGAAAACATAAATAAATAACAAAAAAAGTATCATCAAATCATTATAAAAAATAAAAAAAAAACATTATAACAAAATAATATTCAAAAGTAAGAATTAAGTCTAACCTCAAGAACTTTAAAACCAAACTAACTTGGAGACAAATTAGTCCTCAACAATACTTGCTTCTTGTGCAGTAGATGATGAAAAAAATTCTGAAAATAAAAAAATATTTATAATGTTATTCAAAATTACATAAAAGCTAAAATCAATATGAATAATCTTTTTAAAATAAACACATATCAAAAAAATTACCTGACCCAATTTCTTCATATTGTTCAACATCATCCATACATTCTCTAAGATTGATTGGAATTGATGAAGACCGTAAATAAATTCTCATCCATTCTCTATTACAAAAAAAAAAAAATAATAAATTATATGAATATTATTTGTGCAAAAGAATTTGGCCATTAACTACTGACAAATAAAAAAAATTGCATTCCAATGACAAAATCATCTTTTACGCCTTTGCAGAGCGACCAAAAAAAAAAATCACTTTCATTGAAACATATATAAGATTGCATTCCAAGAACCAAAATATATAAGATTCAATAATTAAAAAGGAAAACAATGGCCATCATCAGTATTAACAATGGCCCTACAATATAAGATTCAATAATTAAAAAGGAAAACAATGGCCCCACAATGTAATATTATCAATTGTTTTTCACAAGAACAATGTAATATTAACAATGGCCAAAGGAAAACAACATACAGCAGAAACAAAACACGCTCAGTGGGTTTTGTGGTTGAAAACTCTTCAAAAATTAGTTTAAAAAAATAAAGAAGAAGAAAGCAGTAAAATAATCTTATTTCAGCAAAGTACTTTGGTGATTCATTAATATAAATCTAGAATAACAGAAAGAATTAAGAGAGAAGAGAGGAAGAAGAGAGAGAGACTTACAGTGGTAGATCGGCACAGAAACGCAGTGAAGAGGAGATGAAATCGGCACAGCAACGGCAGTAGAAGAGGAGAGGAGAAGCTAACAGATCAGCGGCGGTGAGGAGAGTGAGCCGATCTGCGATGAGGAGAGTGAATCGATGAATGAGATGTATAGCAGCGGCGTGGTCTCTGTGTATGTGAATGAGATGAAATTGAAAAGTGTGTGGTGTCAATTAGGTTTATTGAGAAATTATTGTGTGTGGGTGAGTATATGTATGGTTATGATCTGTGGTTGGTTTGTATTGGTCTGTGGTGCATAACAGGGAAATTTTTTTTTTAAACTTTGGCAGGTCGGGTCGGTTAGACCTGCGGGTTGAGAAATTACCACCCGCCACCCGCGCCGACCCGCCTCTTTTGGCCCTCCAAACCGCCCAACCCGCCTGCCAAGGTTGAAATTTTGCGCGGTTCGGAGCGGTTCGGAGCGATTCGGTGCGGTTTTGCAGTTTTGGCGGTATTATGCACACCCTACCTCTCTCTGTTATTACTATAAAAAATATAATATACATATATATTAAATATAATGAAGATATCACTTTACGTGCGTTACAAGTTAATAAAAAATTATAAATACATTAAATAGGTAATTATTATCTTCTACAAATTCAATAATGTTATGATTTGTACTACAAATAAAAAATACTCGTTAAATAATAATATCACTATACAATATTATTAGGATGAATTACACTAACAGTCCCTATAGCTTGGGTCTTGTGTCACTTTGGTCCTTAACTGTTCAATTGTGACACATTTGACTATAAATTTTGAATCTTGTTTCAAATAAGGACAATTGAAGATATCATTGCTCAATTTCAAGTGCAAAGTCATTAATTTGATATAATATAAGCTAATTTGATAAAAATAAATATCAAAAAAAATATTTTTGAATTTTAAAAAATAATTTTTACCCACCAAAGATAAAATTATATAAAATTAATAAATCTTTTAGACATTTATTTATTTATTTATTTTACCAAATTAATTTTTATTATATGTTTGGATAATGATCATGTAATGAGTGGTTATTAAGCTTTTCACGGTCCAATTACGGTGCACCCATTACATGATTATCATCCAAACAAATAATAAAAATTAATTTGGTAAAATAAATAAATATCTAAAAGATTTATCAATTTTACATAATTTTATCTTTAGCGGATAGAAATAATTTTTAAAAATTCAAAAATATTTTTTGACATTTATTTTTGTCAAATTAGTTTATATTTTATCAAATTGACGATTTTGTCCTTAAAATTGAGCAATGATATCTTTAATTGTCCTTATTTGGAACAAGATTCAAAATTCAGGATCAAATGTGTCACAATTGAAAAGTTAGGGACCAAAGTGACACGAGTCCCAAACTATAGGGACGGTTAGTGTAATTCGCCCATTTACTATTATATCTACTATTTACTCGACTACTGCTTGTTTTTTTCCTAACTTTTTTCCAGCATTTGGCTATTTTTCTCACTTCTATGTCTTTTCTCTAGGGGTGTAAATTTGGCCCAGCCCGATTCACTCGGGCCTGGGCTCGGGCCTCGTGGACTCTTGTCAAAATTCAGGTTGGGTCGCCCCACAGGTTAGAAAATTAGGCCCAAGCCCAGGCCTTGGGCCAAGTCTCGGGTGCAGCCGATGGACCTAGGCCAGGCTTAAATATATTTTTATATTTTTATATATATATTTTTTTTACCAAAATTTTATTTTTTTCCATCAAAAATGACACTGGGCCTCAGGTAAGCCAGGCGGGCCGGGCCTCAGACAAGGCTTTGAATGGGCCTAGAGCGAGCCAATGGGTCGAGCTACGGGCCAGGCTAGGCTTCAAAGTGATGGCCCAGGCCTAGGGTCTCAGCTAGGCTCGGGCCTGGACGCCTAATCGAGCCAGACCTACCCTAGGCCGTGAGCGGACTTCAAGCTGCCCACAGTCCTCGAGCCATTTTACACTCCTTTTCTCTCAATAAGAACATTCACAAACTTTTTCCTCATATCTATGGGTAATACTAATACCTTTGTCTTTAATGCACTATCTCTCCCACTTTCACTCTTTTTCTAGTTTTCAATGAAAACATTCACGAAACTCTTTCCCCATCTCTTTTCCATGTTCTTTCAATATGGGTACACCAATGCCTAGATAAGTATATTTTTAAATTTTTTAGGAAAAATATATATAAGCAATAGAGAGGCTATCATGACCCAAACCCGTCGCTGTAGATTAAGGTCATAACCGGCCAGTAATCATAAGATTACATACGGCCTCAAACAGAATCAAACACATATAATAATAATAATAATAATAATAATAATAATAATAATAATAAAGGGGCCAAAACGGAAACAGACTTAAAATTTTTGTCCAATGAACTGTGCTTATGTGGCACGTCAAAAACATTTCCATATCTGTAATAATAACTCACACCATGAACCAAAATAAACATCTTGTACATTCAGGATCATACAAACATATAGCCAGCCAAACAGAAGGTTGTATACATAGGTGAGCCAACGAATCCGCCAAGATAGCAAAAGAGTAAAACAAAAGAACAAAAACAGTGTCTCATGGTGAGACATCCAGGTTGACTCCACAAAACTTGGACTTCTCTTACATGTTTCACTGAGGCTGAGATTGGACATCTCTATGCTCACCTATATACATATATATAAGAGTAAGTGAAAGCCCAGTGAATAACACCAAAGTAAAGAGGTTATATGAATGAAATTCTCTAGTAGGAAATATCCTTGTCAAACACATCAAACGGCTTTAGGCTCGTTCATATTCTTATCAATTATAACAAATGGCCTCAGGCACAAACATATCAAATAGCCTCGGTCCCAATTCATTCATATCAAACAACCTCGGGCCTAATTCATTCATATTCATATTTATACGCATCTCATATTCGTGATCATAATCATATTCATATCAAACGGCCTTAAGCCCAATGCATACTCTTCATAAGGCCTTATACAAACATTGGACACAATGCAAATCAACAAATCCACGAAACTTATAGAGCAGAAGTGGCATTTGGAAAGTAGCATACTTAAAAATATCTTTACTAGGATATTACTCATAGTGTTCCGTCACTGGATTTGTCTTCGTGCTTGACCCTACACATTTCATAACACATCGGGTCACAAATAATTCAATCCGTTCTTAACTTATTTATTTCTCTTAGGCCTCTTTCTTGCTTCGTTAGTTCATTTACAATGTTTAATGCATACCTAAGAGTGCTTAGAAATGAAAAAGAACGGAAAACGAAACATAAAATAACTTTTCAAAACTTTTGAAACAGGGCTCTTCGCTCGAGCGCAGTTTTGGTCGCTCGAGCGGTCTATAAATTCTATAAAAGTACTGGTTACCTGAATTTTAAGCTCGAGCGAGACTTCTGACACTCAAGTGAGAAGCCTTACAAAACAGAATTCGCTCGAGCGCAAGGTTTGCTGCTCGAGCCATTGTTCAAATCTTTGCAAAACTTTTGGGAGCTTAATTTTCACGCTTGAGTGAGACTTTCTTCGCCCAAGCGGAAAGGTCAAATTCTAGAATTTTCAGAATTCTGTTTGAGCTTCAAATACACATTCAAAGGTTCAATTTTCATGCTAAACTCACTCAATTTATGCAAGAATACTCCCAAATTCATATACTTGAAGATAACTTCAACCATAGTTCAAAATTCCATGATTTTAACAAATTTCAAACCATAAACTACACCTATATACATTCTATGTTTTGTATCTTGCATGGACAAGCTTCAAGGCTTCAAATTAAGTTTCAATACATGAAAATTCTTACATGCATGTGCCAAACAACCCTTAATACAACATGATCAACATGCTACACATTCAAATATGCAAAATTATGGTCAATTATTATATGCATGCACCTAATAATCTCAAATTTATTAAACTTAGCTCAATTTATGTATTTAGCTCCATATATACATTGAATTCACACTTTTATGCAATTAAACTCATAATTTAGAGTTTAATTGCTCACCTAAAAGCTTCAATCTTCTTAATTGGACTAGTCTTTGAGCCTAACTCTTTAAATCTTCAAGGTTTGAGCTCAAATCTCTATCTGTGTGGTCTCTCTCTCTCTCTCTCTCTCTCTCTCTCTCCCTCCCTCCCTCCCTCTACACACTCTTTGGCTGATTTTCTTGAGTTCATAACATGAGCTTAAGCCCATTTTAAAACATATATATAATGGCTAATTAAATCACTAACCAAGGCTTAGTGTTAGTTAACTAAGATAGATATAATTAAATTAATCTAATTATTTTGATCCGAATCAAAGTTTTAATTAAATTCCACCATAGGTTCTATAAATCATGCTAATCACAATGACACAGTCAATTCCAGTTTCTGTCGCCTTTAAGACCGTCAATTTTCAAATTGTAGTAGTAATTTGGACAAATTTTCCTACGGTGAACAGATATACTTCGCAAATTCATATAATTAAGCAATTAAAACTCAAAATCATATCAGACACATAATCACAATCATAATTAAGATTAATTAACATAACACAGAACATGATTGTCACAATTTCCCCCCCCCTTTAAGAAGTTTGGTCCTCCAAACTTATTTTACCTCTATCTAAAAACAAATGTGGATAGTGTAGCCGCATCTCATCCTCCTTTTCCCATGTAGCGTCCTTCCTATAATGTTCTTTCCATTCTACCTTCACCATTGGGATGGACTTGTTTCTCAATTGTTTCACTTGTTGGTCAATGATCCATTCTAGCTATTCATCGTATTCCATATTTTTATCAAGTGCTATCCAGTGGTAGTCTATCATATGAAATGGATCTCGGAGATAGCCCCTTAACATCGATACATAGAACACATTGTGCATTTGCTCGAATCCCGATGGCAAGGCAACTCTATAAGCAACTAGACCAAGTCTTTCTAGAATTTGGAATGGCCCAATGTAACGGGATGACAATTTACCTTTCATATCAAATCTCAATTGGCCCTTCATCGGGATCACGTGAATAAATACATGATCGCCCACCTCATACTCAAGAGGTCTTCTTCGAACATCCGCATAATTCTTTTGCCGACTTTGTGCAATCTTGAGCCTTTGTTGGATGATTTTAATTTTCTCAGAAGTGTCTTGCATGATTTCGAGTCCAAGTAAAGCTCTATCTCCAACTTCTGTCCAACAAATTGGCGATCTACACTTTCTACCATACAAAGCTTCGTATGGTGCCATACCGATGCTAGAGTGGTAACTATTATTGTATGCAAATTCTGCTAGTAACAAATAATCCTCCCAACTCCCTTCAAAATCTAAGGCACACATCCTGAGCATGTCCTTCAAAATTTGTATGGTCCATTCTGATTGCCCATCTGTTTGTGGATGAAACGCGGTACTAAACCTCAGTTCTGTTCCCATAGCTCTTTGCAAGCTTCTCCAAAGTCTAGACACAAATTTTAAATCTCTATTCGATATAATAGATATTGGAACCCCATGTAAGCGAACAATCTCATCAACATATATAGTAGCCAATCTATAAACATCAGAAGTAGTCTTCATGGGTAGAAAATGTACAGATTTGGTTAGTCTATCAACCATAACCCAAATAGAATCTATACCTCTAGGAGTTTGAGGTAGGCCAACAACAAAGTCCATGGTCACATGCTACCACTTCCATTCCGGAATAAGGAAAGGTTGAAGTAGACTGCCTGGTTTCTGATGTTCAGCTTTAACTTGTTGACATTGAAGGCACTTGGATACATACTGGCACTTGGATACATACTCTGCGATCTCCTTCTTCATTTTGGGCCACCAATAGCTTTGCTTCAAGTCCCGATACATTTTGTTATTACCCGAATGCATAGCAAACATCGACTTGTAAGTTTTATCTAGGATCCTCTTCTTTAGTTCAGGAATGTTTGGGACACATAATTGGTTTCGAAATCTCAACACTTCATTATCAACGCTGGTCCTCTTTTACACATGTGGGAAATCTATTTTTTTTATTATATAATAAATAATAGATATTATGTAATATATAATAGATATTATATATATCAATATAATAATAGGTGTACCTTATTTGATTAAAATATTGGGATTTTTGGGGCCAAAATGCAATAATAAATAAAGAAAAGAGCTGAATCTAAAATTTTGAAATGAAATATATATTTAAGTCATATAATCAATAAAATAATGATAGGAAAATAAATTCAGGTCACGTGGTGCTGGTTCGCAACAAAAGGCGAAATACTGGGCTAAAATAGCGATTACCGAAAATTAGGATTTTTCTCTTATAAATTTTCATTCTAGGGTTTCTAAATTATTAATTTAGGGTTTTATTTTTTTTTAAGTTCCCTAAGTTCTCAGAGTCGATTAGGGTTTGCATGTTAGCTCGTGCAGCCGTTCCTGATTTACAGGGTTTAATTTGCAAGAAATGGAGAAATAGGGTTTCTTATTGAAATTCTTCAACTATAAAAGTTTGGGGAAATTACAAAAAGTTAGGAGCCTCACATGAAGCCTTCCCACCTAACTGTGTAGGAGACACAAGGAGTATAAAGCCACCATATGAAAACATCAAAAGAAACAATAAACACTTGTGTGAGTAATAATGTTTCATTTTATAAAAATTCAAGTACATTGTGCCATAAATTGGCCCCAAAATTCAATACAATGTTTCAATTGTTCCCTTACAATAAGCTCTTTACTCCTAAGTGATGGGAAGAATTGAATAGCTGTGTTCATCTTTTGCCTACAATTAGATAGCCTTTGGTGAGTAATGTGCAACCTCTTTGCATTTTGCTCCAAAGCCAGGTTGATTGCTGCTAACATCAGTTTAGCACTATTCAAAAATCTTTTTCTCCATTTTTCTTGTCTAGAAAATTTATCAATTTGAAACAAATTGGCCTTTCAAAAAATGAATGGGTTTTGACTATTCACAATTAGCCTTTTAAATAAATGAATGGGTTTTGACTATTCACAATTGGCCTTTCAAACAAATTAATGGGTTTTGATTATTCACAGCCTGACACGTGGTCTATCAGGGGTAATTTGAGGAATCAGTGAAGGTCTCCAATCATCAACAGACACGTGGTAAGATGGATCTACGAGACATTAGAATAGTCAAGATGTACAAGGTGACGTGGCCAAACGGTTGCTTACAATTTAAATTCAAATTCATGAGGGAAGCCCAACCTCAAGTGTAATATAGTGGAAGCAAACTGTTCAAAGCCATGTCTAGTGATCATGGAGATTACTTCGACAGTTATCACCCACCTCGACGGTTGTCAGCCACTTCGACGGTTATCATCAGAGCCTACAAATAAAAGAGAAGGCTGATAGTGAAAAGCCCCCAAAACTAGATCCAGAAACCAATTTATTTACCTTACATTTTTCTTTACAGTCCTTTACTTTCCAATCCTTTATTTTCCAGTACTACATTTCAAATTTTTAAGAGTAATTCTAAGATAGTCTATTGTTGTAACCTCTTCGAAGCTATAAAAATGCAAAGGTACAATTGTAAACTCTTGTTTATTCAATGAAATTTGATTTCTAACACTGTTCTATCCTCTTTCTTTTACTTTGATTAGTTTTCTTAATTTTCTCCAGTTCCTTCATCTATCTCCTTGTCATCATCACTTTCCATTAAGGCTTTTTTGAGGCCTGCCAAACTTAATCTCTCTTTGGCTTTTAGTTCAGCATGGACCTTAGCTACTTTGTTTGTGCTAGTACTTATGTTGATCTTAGGATTAGGCTTTGAACTCTTCCTTCTCCTATTTGACCTCTTGATTGCGTCAAAGAGGTGCCCTCACCAGCTCCCTTCAGATCCTTTTGGTATTGAGTAAACCTTTGTTGATCTTTCTCCTCTGAGATCTAGAGATCACAGGAATCATGTCTAGTTCCTCTGTCTTCAAGTTTTTTAGTAAGACCCAATTATTTGGAGTCACCAAAGGAGGCTTGATCATTCTGTCCTTGCCTACAATGGCCTTCCCTTGGGTTGGTATCATTTTAGATTTGTTTTGCATGACAAACCAGTCTGGTACTCTTGGCACTCATGAACCCACTATGCCGATTGTTGGGCCTGCTGTTTTTGTCTTTGAAAGCCAATCATTGGCCTTGGTTCCCTGTCTTAAGCCAAGTTTAGGCTTACTTGCAGGCTTGTTGACTAGCGTGTAGTAGTTTGGTGGTCTGGTTTCATATAGAGGTCTCTTACCTCTTGACAGATTCCTCGTGTCTGGTGACCCAACCAAAGATGGCTGCTAGTTAGGACCATTTGGGTATGCCTTCTTATTGTAGGTACTGACTAGCTTACAATCTTTCTACACTTCTTTGTAGTACCATTTCCCATTAACTGGAAGCCCTTTCAGCCATTTGTAACTCAGACTGCATCTGGGACACATTCGCTACATAATAACTGCTTCGAGCAAATCATCATCTAAAGTTTCTTTGTTGGAAACGTCTTTTTGGGCCACAAAGCTTTGCCCACTTGCTAGTGAACCTTGTGTGTTCTTCTTAAAGGCAGTTTGACTGGCAACATGCATTTGCACATTGACCTCATCTAGCTCCTTCAAGGAGACCCTCTTTTCCACCTTTTGGGCAATGAAGTCTGGTATGCTAACATTGGCTGCTACTTCTCTGATCTCCAAAAATGGGTCAATGCCAATTCCCATTGCCTTTTCTGCTTTGGCTGGAAATTTCAATCTTCATTTCCAAATCTACTCTTGGATCCTATCTTGAAAAACAATGCAGTTTTTAGTTAAGTGAGACCAAGAGTTATGCCATTTACAGTACATTTTGTCTTTCATTTCTTCTGAAGTATGGATCTTAACCCCCTTAGGTAGTTTTAGAAAATGTGATGTTAGCAGATCATCAAATATGACATCTGCTTTTGATATATCAAAAGAATATTTCCTGTGAAGATTTCTCTTTTTAAACTACTGATCAATGATGGTATCCTTCTGAATTAATACTTCGTAGGTCATAGGCTCTTTTCCTATGATTTCTGCCGCATCAATTTCAAAATTAGGGTCCCTATAATAGGTCTTATAGGATGCGTTACTTCGATCTTGCTCTTCGTCAAGGAGAGTCTCGTATCTAGTGACCTTATAAGTTAGTTCTACTGGGTCTCGAAACTCTGTTGAGTCAAACTTCTTTCGAAGCCTGAACTCTAGCCCATTTTGGGCTACCTCACAAATTTAGGTTCAGGTAATATGACTTTACATTTGTTTCATGCTCTTTTGAATTGGACAATGAGTTGAGCAGCCTTCTCATCAAGCTTTTGGCTCAACCTTACCAAGTTTTCCATAGATATTTCAAGCTCTGTTTGAAAAAAACTGGGCATAAAACACTTCTTAAAGAGTTTGGCAAAAGTCTCAATTTCATGTAATCATTGCTGGTAAATTTACCACATTGGCCTGTAAACCTGGCAATGTGTTCAACAGTTGACTAGTTTCCATTCTCATAGAAGAGGGCAAAATCTGGTATCTTATATCCCTTGGGTATTCATGTAATCTATCTACCCATTATGGGTAAGGCTTTTTGTAAACAGGGGTCTAAACCCCCCGGGCCATAGGTCTACAGATCTCTCTAACAATGTCAGCAACTTGGTCCCTAGATACAATATTTTATGCTTACTGGGCCACTATTAGAGGAACAAACACATGGTTTGGAGGAACTCCTTGTGCTTGAGGTCCTGTTGGTCCATATAAAGGCACATTTGGGACTGGTTGTCCCTGGGGAATGGGTTATCCTTGTTGTGTTGGTTAATGTTGAGGGTATGGCTGCCTCCTTGGGGAAGGCATTTGTCCCACAAAAGGTGCTGCGAAAGACATTATTAGAGGATGAACAGGTGTTGTTTCTTTTCCAACTGCAAGAATTCCTTCCAACCCCCAGGTGTAAGTTCTAACATTAGTGAACAGTCGTGTGCCAGGCATAGGTTCAAACAAAGGATTTGAAAATACTCGCATGCCATTTCCTTGTGTCAGCCCAGACCCACTAATGTGTATAGTTTTGTTGGTAGGCAAAGGTGTGCTATGACTTATCAGTGGTCTAGAAGGAGCTTCGTACCATGATTAAGGCACATGTGATAGTCTCTCATGATTTTAATTATTAGTTTGACCACTAGTTTGCCCATTATTTTGTCCATTACTTTGCATAGACTGTTTATCTCAAGTCAATCTTTACTAAAGTAAATTTATGTTCTTTTTTGCTTGTCTTATGATAGGTGGTTGATAAGAGCTCATTCGATCCAAAAAGGATGTTGTCTATCTTTCCACTGTATACATGAATTGCTGTCCTATAACATTAACCAATCCTCACCATGGATTCATTGGTCAGGTAGATGGAACAATTAAGGTCCATTTTCATGGCCATGTTCAACATTTTGGACGTGTGTTGCATATCCTGAAGTATTGGTCTCTTCAACCACTTGTGTAAGATCACTTAGAGCAGGCACATCCATAGGATGTGATACTACATTATCCTTTGGGTTTTGTGTGTCTAAATCTTCTTCTACACCTTCTTCAAGATTTTCATTTTCTCCTTATCTCCTACGTCTAGCCATTATAAGAAGTCCCACTAGGTGTGTCAAAAAATATATGTTGGTTTCTGACTTTCAAAGATTAGAAATGTAATTCGAGCGTGCCAACAAAGATCAATAAGTCTTTACAAAGTTTAGTCAATGCCAACCAATTAGTCAGATGATTGCTTCGAAGTTCTTTTTAGCTTCAATGAATAGGACTTTTACTGGTGGCTTGATTTTTAGAAGAAAATTAAGCAGACTAATCAAAGTAAAAGAAAGAGGAAAGAACAATGTTAGACATCAAATTTTATTAAGTAAACAAAAGTTTACAATTGTACCTTTGCACTTTTGCAGCTTCGAAAGAGGTTACAGCAACAGACTATCTTAGAACTACTCCTAGGAATTTGAAATGCAGTATTGGAAAATAAAGGATTGGAAAGTAAAGGACTGGAAAGAAAATTGCAAAGTAAATAAATTGTTTTCTCGATTAGGTTCTGGGGGCTTTTCACTATCAGTCTTCTCTTCTATTTATAGGCTCTGATGATAATCATCAAAGTGGGTGATAACTGTCAAAGTAATCTCCATGATCACTGGACATAACTTTGAACAGTTTACTTTCCACTATATCACTCTTGCGGTTGGGTTTCCCTCTTGAATTTGAATTTAAATTGTAAGCAACCGTTTGGCCACGTCACTCTATGCATCTTGACTATTTCAATGTCTCGCAGATCCATCGCCATTGATGCAAGTTACCACGTGTCTGTTGATGACCGGAGATCTTCACTGATTTCCCAAATTACTCCTTATGGACCACGTGTCAGGCTGTGATTGGTTTGTACAAAATATATCGCCAACAATTATCCAACGGTGAGTATAATTATATTTTTTTAATTTAAAATAATTATAAATTTATATTTCTATTTCATAACTATAAGATATGAAATGAAACTCTTTCATTATATGTTTCCTCCGTCCCAAAATAATGAATATTTTTAGGAAATCTAACTTTTTTGATAGTACAATTATTACACTTTAAAAAAATTAATTTTTAAAATTATCTTTTGATAATACATATTTTGAAAAATATCAATGTCATAATTGTACTTTTTATGTTGTTGATGAATTTTAAAGAATGAAAAAATAAAAAAATTATATTATTTTTATACTTAATTTTTGAAAAGGAACTAATATTTTAAGATAATAAAAAATAAAATAATGAAATAATATTTTAAGACAAAAGAAATAAATGGAATGAACATAATCAAAGTTTTATTAGACTAAAAATGGTTCGGTTGACTTGAGAGTCCCCGCCCATTTCTTTATGGTTGCGTAAAAATCGCAACTGCATTGATTGAGACAATACTAAAATTCTATTTATTTATTTGCAAAGGAAGATATCTTGGACATTGAGATTCTAATACAATGAAATAAAATAATAATGAGAATTGACTATGAAGATCACAACTTCCACTAGGGGACCAAATATTCACCCGATCCCCTCAAATCGAGTGATCCAAAATAATTGGTGACAAAATAGTTTTAATAACGTGAGTGGATGAACGTAGTTGTATTTTTTAAAAAAAGTTACTTGGCTTAATTCGATTATGCTTTTATATTTTATGTATTAAAATTAAAATGGATACATATCATAAGTATTTGCGTAAGTTCTTATAAACATATATAAGATCATCTCCAACGCTTAATCAAATCTGATATCAAATTTGAATTTTGATAAAAACGGCACTGTTCATGGCTCCAACCGTGCACCAAATCTGATATCAAATTGAGTTTTCATCAAACATTTCATCAAATCGTGGAGGAAGTAATGAATTCATCAAAACACTGTTCTGGACCGTTGGAGGGAGACTCGGGACGACCAACCGGTTGCCCACCCCGGTTGACCAACCGGTCAACCAGTAAAGGGTTCAAACGGTTCAGAAAAAAGGTTCAGAAAGTTAAAAAAAAAAAAAAAAAAAAAAATCTTGCCTAACCGGTCGACCGGCCCGGTCGACCACCCGGTCGTCCCGAAAAAAAGGTTCAGAAAGTTCAAAAAAAGTTCAAAAATTCAAAAAAAAAAAAAAGGCAAACCGGTCAACCGGCGGGTCGACCCACCGTTGACCAACTGGTTGTCCCACTAAATTTGATGCAAATTTGATGCAGCGTTGGAGTGGTTGATTTCAGATTTGGTGAAATAGGTTAATTTTGACTCAGATTTGATGAAAAATTAGGTTAAGGGTTGGAGATGCTCTAAGTTATCTTATAAAATAGCGTAAGTTTTCACAAAAACATACGTAAATTAACTCGCAAAAAATTTAAGAAATACAATTTACGTATATTTTGTGAGAACTTACGTGATTTTATGATATAACTTATGTATATTTATAAAAATTTAGAAAAATATATATGGTATGCATCTTTCACACCCAAATACTTCCTAAGTAATTATATTTGTTTAGGCCAAATTTGGCATCTACTAAATAATACAAAAAGTCAAAAAGTCACTATCCTATTTAAGTCACTATCCTATTTAAGTCACATCATCTTATTTAAATCACATCACCTCTCTAACACATCACATCAAACCCAACCCAAACCCAACCCATATAAGCCAATAAGTTAAAAAGTGTACTTTTTTAGAACATCCCAAACAAAGTATGAAATATGAAAGCTAAGCCTTTATTTTTATTATAAAAAATGAACAATCAAAAATTTTGAATACAAAATAGTAAAAAATTACTGGAACATAGTTCAAAAAAATGCCCAAAAAAATAAAATCCAAACCACTAAAACAATTCGCATTCACATGTCAACCCACACAGCTCGCTCAACCAACATCTGCTAACTAAGTAGATAAATACAGATTGATTTTTCTAATTTGTCAAAGTTTGGACAAATAACGGATGAGAAATCACCCGACCCAACCCAATCCATGAGCACCCCTAACTTCTACAAAAGAGAGGAAATATTAGACCTCTTAAATTTAGTGTTTTTATTATTTTATTATTTTTATAATTCATATACTATAGAATATTACAATGTACTTCAATGAATTATAATAATACCCAAGATCAAAGATCAAATACAATACATTATTAATATAAAGTAACTGTCAAAGTGATAGAAAGAAATAGTAGACTTCATCCATTTAGGGTTAATTATGTTACAAATGATGTTAACTTAAAACAACAATGTTAGGAATCTAGCATATTTACTCAAAAAATGTCTAGAAAAAGCATTGAATAGTTGAGATGTGTTAGAAATTGGACGCCCATGTGGCATGGCCCTTTGAGCTTTTTAAGCCTGAACCTCTTGAACCTTATCCATGTAAGTTTGAATTTTAATTCAAACTTATTTGGATAACCATTCAGGATATCTATATCTATCATATCAATAGATATGGATAGATGGATAGATATTTATTGGTTATTATTGATTATATACATCTGATAATGGGAGATACGTATATCAGATACGTTATGGGGTTTTTACCCAACTAACTTTTTTTTTTCCCATACTCTCCTCTCTCTTTGACTCTCTCCCAAAAACAACGATCAAGCTTTTTGCACTGTGATTTGTGTGGGTGATATTTACTATTGTAATATCACCCCATTGCTGGGATGATTGACCAGATTCAGGAAGCACGTGATTTACCCACGATGTTCTTCGCTAAAAGGTATGATCTAAACATTTTATCCGCTGCGTTATAATGCTTTATGATTTACATTGGTATCAGAGCCATGTATGGTTTTTCGTGCTTCTTTTATCATGTGTATATTTATAAAAGAGGAAGAGATCCAAAATATTTCATTTTTTATGATATTCATGTTTCATTTTTTAAGACCATAAATGATTTTATTTTGGAAAATGGAGTCCGAAAGTACCGAAATCGGACCAGAAAACACCGTGGAAGGCGCGTGGGCTACACGCGCCATCTGACCAGGCAGCGGACCTCCACGCGCTGTCACGCACGTGCACGCGCTCCAGCGCGCGCTGTCCCGCCCTTCACACGCGCCTCCCGCTACACACACGCGCCACATGCCGACGCGTGCCGCACGCCGAGCCGCGTTCTGAGCCGCGCGAGCCGTTTGAGCCGCGAGCCGAGCCGTTTCCCCAGCTGGCTTGGCTGTAAGGCTCTGTTTGTTTTTTTTTAAATTCTGAATCGCGTTAATGGCCATAATTATTCTTAGCTTTGTTTTAAGTGGTTGGTACCGTTAGACTCAGAATTAAATTTTGTATATTCTGTAAAATTTTGAAAATTTTACGAAAATAAAAAATATTTTTTCTGTGTTAATAATTCATTTTTTATGCTTTAAAATGATTCTGGTATTGCATAAATAATTTTCTGGGGTTGAAATTTTTATTGTGGACTTCTGAAATATTTTACTATTTACTAGTATAATTGTTTCAGTTATCAGTTTCTGGATTTTTTATTTCTAATTTTATGTGTGTTTATTAGTTATTTAAAATTCCAGAAAATACCAAAAATTCAGAAAATTCAGAAGTGATATAGTTTCTGTTATGGCATAATTTGAATATTAAATACAGCATTGTTATTTGCCTAGAGTTTATAATATGTTGTAATTAGAATAGCATGATTAATTGTTTTTTATTTTAATTCCGTTATTAAATGTAACATAGCATGTATTGATTGTGAATCTACATTATGATGCTATTGTATGGAATTAGAATTTTATCATGCTTTTAGACATGCCATAATCAGTGGGAGGTTATTCGGTTGAGAGAAATCTTTGTAGATTAACTCCCGAAAACCAATATTTTGCGCATAAATTAAATTAAATTTTGGATAATTGTCACCTGTGGCGCAAGAGATGATTACGAGCATAGCGGATTTTCGATCTTGCGACTTGTGTAATATTGTCACTATTTAATTTAGATTTTTGCGGCAAAATTATATTATGCTAATCAAATTAATCCCAATGCGAATTTCTCACTAAATTGATTTAGCTTATGGAAGTTAATTTGGTTGACCTAGACTTAGTAGAGATGTTCAAATGTGAACAATGTAATCCCATTCTTTAGATGAGCAAAAGTCTTGGAGACTTTAGGTCAACCTTAATTGAGCCAAAGTAAGGAAACATGACTCAAAGTCGCCGTGTTTTTGTTGCCTTGTTTGGCACAATAAAAACTAATGTGTGCGCTATGGTTAGCGGCACGCTACGTAGTTTTGGTTGGCGAGTTTTGAGTTATGAAATTAGTAAGCCCTCAATAGATCTGTATATGATCTTGACTATTGAGCTGCGCGGATTGACTTTGTAATTTGACTTGTAAATAATGTTACATCATTGGATGAAGTAACATTCAAGAGTCACGTCATCCAAGAAATGCGAGCTTAAAAAATTAGTCATTAAGTGTAAGACGAGTAGCCAGTATGAGCAGTGTTTTGCTCTCTACCCAATTACTGGGAGTGGATGGAGCAAAATTTCATGCACTATAATAGTGTGCGTTGAAATATCACGCTAAGTGAAAAGATTAGCGCTTAGAAGCTGCAAAATCTATTAACACTAAGTGAAAAGATTAGCGCTTAGTGGCTGCAAAATCTATTAGCATTGCCAACTTGTCTAATCTGGACACTTATTGTTTCCACACTTGAGTGTGAGACATGAGGAGGGGCTTCTTTGTATGATTCCTTAGCTAGGCTAACGTTTTTGAATAACGTTTACCACTAAGCGCAAACGTTGCAGCATAGTAATGAAAAGGTCAAGGCCGACAAGGTTGTTATGACTCTAAGAATTTGACGCATCGCTTGTGAGAGCATTGTGTTGAATTAGACTCTTTAGCCTAATTCCCGCTTAAGTTACTTCAAGAGCTGTCACAGATTGATAGCTTATTCTCTCCTTCTTGTGGATAGTAGAATTAATTGCAAGTAACTATGAAGCGAGAAATAGATATGGCAAGAGGAGTATCGTCATCTTTCAACTAGATGCATTAAAGTGTATGGAGAATAAAATTGACTTGAAGGTGCAGGGGATTAGCACTTACTAGTTAAATTTGCGACTTAGGCGCACTTGATATCTCCATGACATCCTTTTATGATCTAGTGAATATGAATTAGTCCTGAGTCATTACCTAGTTGGGCCTAAACCTTTTAAACTTATCTTCGAGAACTCACACATTAAGATGATTGGAATTAGTTTATGACATTGGTCATGAACCGGTGGCTTATTATACTTAATCACATTAATGAGATGATGACACGATGGTTTGAGTAGGCCTTCTCGGGCCCACTCGCTTGTGACATCCTGCTCTCATATAAATGTGTAACTTTGTTCGCAATGGGTGCGCACAAGTAAGTAGGAAAGCCGTAGAAGGTCATTTGTATTGGCGCATTTAGTCCACTATGATTTTTGTGACTAGATATGTGTAAGGGTATGATAGCTAAGCCTTAATCTCGACACATTTATAGATTGCGATACGCATCTGAGTCAAGACTATTTGATCTCCCATAAGTCAAAAGTTTTGAGATGATTTTTTGACATTGCACATATGAGGTTGAGATCAATTAGATAACAGTTTTTGTGCTTTTAGTTTTGATCAAGGTGGCGAGTATCTATTTGAGTTATTTTAGAAAACTCTGTGAAGAGAAATGGATGCTTAGAAAATTGATTATTCCTAATACTCAACAACACAATGGTGTAGTAGAGATAAGGAATTAAATATTGTTAATGTTAGGTGGATAATGGCAAAATGTTTCCCAATTGGGAATTGCACTAGTTTGTTGCCTATATCCCTAACTAAGTGCCCTCCATATCAGATTTTACACTCCATTTGAGTAATGGGTTAGCAGAGAGCCATCTATGGGCGATCTGTAACCGTTAAGCAGCTTATCTTTATTTACTTCTCATAAGATTGCGAAGTTAAGACCTAGGGTTCTATAGCGCATTATTGTATGCTGTCTTGTAAACACATAGGGTTGTGTGGCGCATTATTGTATGCGGTCATGTAAACCCTCCGGGTCATGTGCATATAGGTAAGCAGCTTTGTGGTAGTGTAACTAAGTCACATAAAGTTTTCTTAGTAAAGGTGACGTGTATAGAGTTTTGGAACTCTATAAGATAGAGAATTCTAAGCATAGCGCTTTTATGTAGCCTAGTTGAGAATGGAAAGAAATTTCCAATATCCTAGGGACAGTGGGAGCGATGTGCCTACTAATGGATTACTCCATTAGAGAAAATACTCTACATTCTTAGTTGCGTGGTAGCAAATGTGAAAATTTTCCACGTCATCACTGGGTGATTGAGAAGGAAACATTCATGATTGCTCCGCAAGATGATAAAGAGCCTAGGATAATGCCAAAGGCTCTAGTCCCCTGTTTTTAGAAAGTGGATTAATGTTGCGCATTTAAGACAAAGTCTTTGAGGATTAACCATTTCTATAAATTGGTTGACTTTCCATTATGACGCGAAACTGTTCTAAAGTTATGCGTAATTTGGATAGTCATTGTTGAGGCATAAGGCTCGCTAGATACCGAAAAGTCGCACCATTGAGGAAAGTGTAGACCATGAGAAGACTTCCTCCTGGAGTGAGTGAGGTTATTTGACTTAGGCTATGATTGACATAAGTTCGGAACATTGATTTGTGGACATTGTGACCCAACTTCTCGTTGGAGAATTGGATAAGTAGATCCGTAGGGATTTACCTTCTGCTTTTATGGTGAAAAGTTAGGAGCGCAAAAAGGTTGCTAGTTCCAATAAATCTTTTACAGCCTAAAACAGTTATCCAAATAGTGGTTCTTAGATTTCGTCAAGCCATGATAGGCAAACGATGATCGATGAAGACCACTGAGGCATGATCAATGGTCCAAAAGAAGTTTTTCCTTACTTAGTCATTATGAGCCAGGAATTTATAAGGATGTCGCCACCTAGGGTGGGCAGTCCTCTATTTTAGATATGATGGACATGGGTGATGTAATTTATATGCTCGGATGTACGATCCTTAGGGATTGTTTTGGGAAAATTCTTTTGTCTTCGATGACTTACATAAGGAATATCCTAGAATAATTCTAGATGCAAAATTGCAAACCCATTGACTTACCTATCGGTAAAAGCCAGAGCCTTAGCTATTGAGTGTATCCTCGGATTGTCTTTGGGAGAAACAGATGACCTATATTCCTTGATCTTTTCTTTGTTGTGGGAGCCTAAAGTACGCTATGTGGGCGTATTCGGCATGATAAGTGTTATCTTTGGTAAATGGTCAACTGAGTTGTTTAGACATTGACCTTGCTCATTAGACTGTGGATAAATGCTTTACTAGTAGTATATTAATTTGCTCATTGTAAGATTCAATGCGCTAGTTGGGCGCATCTGCGCTAGTTGGGCGCATAGAATGAACGCAAATTGGTCACCAAAATATCTTTAGAGAGGTAATTGCGCAAGAGGTAGTGATCTTGAATCACTTCATGTGAGGCGCACATGGTGGATTCCGTTGTATATACTTATCGCAAGAGGTACTGATAATGCTTATGTTTGGAATCTAGAATTGCGCAAGTTGTGGTCAATTTTTTTTAAAATCGATCACTTATTTTGAGATGATGGGATGTTGACACTATTATGGTTTGTGTCATAATGATTAGCAGATGATGATGTCAGCAGGCAAGATTGGCTCACTCACACGAGCAATCGCCCTTGGCGCTTGAGAGCGAGAGGATGAGACTAGTGGTTTATTTTTATTTGAAGCCAAGAGAGGCTTAAAATTATCCACTATGCATGTCGCCTTGGTTACAACCAAGATGAGGTCGTGTTAAGGACCAAACATGGATGTTAGTACCCACTTTCCATGTTGTGCCTGTTATGATTAGCCAGATGCGAGATCTCATTTGGCGCCTAGAAGGCGAGCAATAGAGAATTCGGGTTAGGCGCTAGAAAGCGACTAGACTAATATCTGTACGGTGTATCGAGTATGACGTCACTCTTTTGGAAGAGTTACTCCACCGTAACATGTATTCATACTATATGTGCTTGGCGACTGAGTAATGAGGTGAGAGAATGGATCCCTGTTTCCTCACCGTGTGAGTCTTACGTGTCATTATTGATATGACTTTCATTTTTGTACCCTTTTGTGACTTTTGACTATGTCATAAGGTAAGGGGTTGATGTTCTGCTACTTTGGTATGTTGCCTGCGGTCATGTATGATTCGGCCTTAAGGGACATCACTGGGAAAGCGGTCAATCCTAAACTAAATGGCATGAGGGCAAAGGGAAGATCATCTAGTATTACACCACTGATGTATATTCACTGCCGGCAACTCACATCGCTCTGTATGAGAAGCGGATTGAGTGTGAATATATTGCAAGAATTGAGAGGGTCAAACATGCTCTTTTTGAGGGATTAGAGATTTTTTTGGACCGGTGTAATTAGATGGGTCTGGGGTATATGAGACACTATTTTTGTTTTTTGGGTTGATGTCTCTATGCTGGCTCATTTTGAGTTTCTAGTATAGAGCTCCCACATGCAGGTGTTCTCAGCAGTCGCACGGTGCATTGGCTAGTATGAGATTGTTCATTTTTGGGAGATTGAGATAGAGATGTGGCAGTGTCATGCCAACTCATGTGCGAGTGGGAGATGTTAGAAATTGGGCGCCCATGTGGCATGGCCCTTTGAGCTTTTTGAGCCTGAACCTCTTGAACCTTATCCATGTAAGTTTGAATTTTAATTCAAACTTATTTGGATAACCATTCAGGATATCTATATCTATCATATCAATAGATATGGATAGATAGATAGATATATGGTTATTATATGATTATATAATCTATAATCAGATACGTATATCAGATACGTTATGGGGTTTTTACCCATAACCTTTTTTCCCAGACTCTCCTCTCTCTCTGACTCTCTCCCAAAAACAACGATCAAGCCTTTGCACTGTGATTTGTGTGGGTGATATTCACTATTGTAATATCACCCCATTGCTGGGTTGATTGACCAGATTCAGGAAGCACGTGATTTACCCACGAGGTTCTTCGCTAAAAGGTATGATCTAAACATTTTATCCGCTGCGTTATAATGCTTTATGATTTACAAGATGTATTATAAGAATCCGTTTCATCATACAAAATTGAATTTACATACACCATTAGACTATTTTTTTCTACAGCATAGCAAAGTTTAAAATGTATATACTAAATGTAATAAAAGAAATTATTAATAAATAATTTTAAATTTTTATTAAAAAAATCTTAGGAAATGGGTATTAAATTTCTCAAAAATAAAAATAAAAATAAAAACCAAAGTAGTAATAATGAATCTATATGATTTTAAAATATTCATAACTAACACTACTATATTTAAGGGAGTTTTAAAACTTTCAAGAGATGGTCATTTCTACCATTTCTCTCTATACATTTTGGACTGCATTTATTCTATTCATACCGGGATTAGAGAGAATTTTGTTTCCTTTTAGATTCTCTATACCCATTAACTAGTGGTTTGGAATTTTTTTTAGCAACTTTTTCATTGTCTTTTTATTATTTCTAGTAAAATTTTAAAATTGTCAACAATATTTACTTGTAGATCATACTTTATTATACATGTGGGGACATAGTTTTTGGATAGTCCATGTGGTCGAGGTTGTTAACCGAGGTATCATGTGGGCGAACCATGGTGCCAAGATATGGTGATGTAATGTCAAAATTTGGATAGAGGACAAGAGTTGTAGATGACATCAAGCTACCTATTTGGATAGAGATGGGACTCTTGAGGAAGTTCATCTTAATTTGAATAGTGTGAGTTGTGATAGATGTTATCCTTCTAAAGGATAGAATCCCATGAAGTAAGACTTCTAGGGGAAGTTGGACACTGATCATTATAAAAATAAGGCACCCCCGTGGGTCTAAGGTATGTGATTTATTCTGTGAGCTTTTGATTTGAGTTGATGATATCTTGTGAGATAAGTTGATTGATTTAATCCTCGAAGTGCCCACGGGTGGACGAACCACCGCAATATTCTCATCTTCTTGTTGGCAGGTGGGTGACACAATCTATTCTGTCGGTGCTCTCCAGCTAAGTTCCATGTTTGGTTGTGTGGTCAAAAATCAACAACCACAATTTGGCGCTGTTTGTGGGAACTTAGTTTGTCGACGACGACGAGTTCAGTGAAGATGGAGAATGCGTCAACATTGACGGAATGAAGACACTTTCAGAAGGGATGAATGCAAATATAAGGGGGCATGAGCGATCTCGAGGAGATGAAGACGACCTTCAAGTAGAAAAGACATTGGCCTAGTTGAAGCAGATTCAAGACGGAAGAGCATGGCCTAGGCGGAGCAAATCCCAGATGGAAGAGCATAGCCTAGGTGAAGCAGATCCAAGATGGAAGAGGTGGCCTAGGTGGAGCAGATCCCAAACGGAAGAGCATGGCCTAGGTGAAGCAAATCCAAGATGGAAGAGCATGGCATAGGTGGAGCAGATCCAAGATGGAAAAGCATGGCCTAGGCAAAGCAGATCCAGGATGGAAGAGAATGGCTTAGGTGGAGCAGATCCAAGATGGAAGAGCATGGCCTAGGTGAAGTAGATCCCAGAAGACAAGATCTCAGCCTAAATGATTAGGTCCGAAAAGACAAGAGCTCAACCTAAATGAGCAAATCCCAAATCCTAGAAGACAAGATCTCGGCCTAAATGATTAGGTCTGAGAAGACAAGAGCTCGGCCTAAATGAGCAGATCCTGGATCCCAGATCCTAGAAGACCAGATCTCGGCCTAGATGAGTAGGTTCAAGAAGAAAAAAGCTCAGCCTAAGTGAGCAGATCTTAGATCCCAGAAGATAAGATCTCGACCTAAATGAGTAGGTCCGAGAAGACAAGAGCTCAGCCTAAGTGAGTAGATCTCAGATCTTAAGACAAGATCTCAGCCTAGATGATTAGGTCCGAGAAAACAAGAGCTCAGCCTATGTGAGCAGATCCCAGATCTAGAAGACAAGATCTCAGCCTTAATAATTAGGTCTGAGAAGACAAGAGCTCAACCTAAGTTAGCAGATCCCAAATCCAGCAGACAAGATCTCGGCCTAGATGATTAGGTCTGAGAAGATAAGACCTCAACCTAAGTGAGCTGATCCCAGATGCAGAAGCCAAGATCTTGGCCTAGATGAGTAGGTCAAGAAGACAAGAGCTTAGCCTAAGAAAGTAGATCCTAGATCCCAGATCTTAGAAAACAAGATCTCAACCTAGATGAGTAGGTTTGAGAAGCCAAGAGTTTAGCATAAGTGAGCAAATTCTAGATTCAGAAGAAAAGATCTCAACCTAGATGAGTAGGTCCAAGAAGATAAGAGTTCGACCTAGGTGAACATTTTTGAAAAGATCAGAACTTACCAGTCGCGAACAGAGTTAAGATAAAACAAAGCTTACCTAAAATTAAAAGATCTTGACGGTAAGAGATTGTCGAGGGTGTGGAATGTGGCTTGACAAAATTTGGAGCTCAACCCTAATGGTGTCAATAACCTTAGCCGAAGTATTAAAAAAATACTAGTATCGACTTTGTTCATTACAAAATGTTGTTGAAATTTGTGCGATAAGACTGAACAGTCTTATAACGATGTTCCCATGGTGAACATGACGAATAACTTAGACTTGCCATGATGGTAGAGTTGAATTAAGTTTGTGATATTTTTGTATGAACATGATGAATAACTTAGACTTGCCAATATAGTAGAGTTGAATTAAGTTTGCGATGTTTCGGCATGAAACATAACGAATAACTTAGACTTTCCCCGATGGTAGAGTTGAACTAAGTTTGCGATCTTTCAGCATGAAACATGAAGATTAACTTACACTTGCCATGACGGCAGAGTTGAACTAAGTCTGCGATGTTTTAGCATGAAACATGAAGATTAACTTACACTTGCCATGACGACAGAGTTGAACTAAGTTTGCGATGTTTTAGCATGAAACATGACAATTAACTTAGACTTGCCATGACGGTAGAGTTGAACTAAGTTAGCAATGTTTCAGCATGAAACATGACGAAGTATGGCCTTATAAATTAAATTTTTTTTAATGTTGTTAAAAAATTAAATTTATATATTAATAAATTATTTTTTTAGTGTTGAATTTAAAATTATATATTAAATAAAAATTATAAATTATAATTTAATTTAATTAAAAATAATAAATTAAAATTTATGGCCTTATAAATTAAAAAAATTTAGTGTTGTTAAATTATATATTATAAATTATAGATTACAAATTTAAAATTATATATTAAATAAAAAATCTATATTATAAATTACGAGGGTAAAATAGTCTTTTAAACATTTATCCTTATCCAGTCCGTCCAACCAAATATTGGATTCACTAAAAATAGTTCTTTCTAGACATCTAATCCCATGAGAAAACAAACACGGGATATACATCCAATCCAATTAAATGGTCTGAGAGATTCACAGTCTTAGGATTCAAGTTCGATGGATTCTAATCCTCCCTTTATCCAGTCCACCAATCAAACACACCCTCAGTGCACTAAGGTTAAGTCTTAAGTGCTTCGTTTGGGCGAGCCAAATGTGATGACCTCGGCCAGAAGTGTCTAAGACAGACTTAGGCGATAATCAGGCGATACGTCCTTAATGTGAACATAAGTGGTACTTAAGTTCACATTAGGGGGCATGAAGTAAGAATGAGCATAACACTTGTGAAAATTTGGAAAAAATTTGACAGGTTGAAGTTATTCGAGATAATTGAAAGAGGCATTTTTACCCGAGATAACTAATCAGGTTGTTAGACTTGGAAAGGTGAAGTCTTGCCACAAGACAGTAAGTACAATTGAAGAAACAACACTTGTAAAAAATTATTGAGAAATTTTTATAAGTGCAATTTGGCCGACATAAATTGACACGGGTTGTTGTCCGAGATATGTCAATTTGAGATGATTTATATCCAGGGTATGCTAATCCAAGGTGATTATTCAAGTAAGTTATACTTAGAAGTATTTCAAAGAATATAAGTATGAAAACATACAAGACATAGAAGATATAGAAAGCATACACGAAAGCAATATTCAACACTTAGAAGAAAAAAGAAGACTTGCATTGAAAAAAGACAGCTTGTTCAAGTACATAAACAGGCACATCAGCCTGACAAAGCAGATACTGTTCAAAAGAGAGAAGAAAATACAACTACAAAGAAAAAAGTACAATGGAAAGAAAAATTCCTAAGTACTAGGATCTTGTGCATTGATCTCAGACTGTTCAACCTCGGCTGTTGGCATTGTTTCGGCCTTGGCAAACAGCTAGACATACTTCTCAGCCGCGATTTCACATCGATTTCCAAAAGAGTTTGGTCTAGGCTCTTTGCAGCAACAGTGATCTCAGTTTCAGAAGTGTAGGCCTTTTTGTGTGAGGTGCTCTTGGAGACCTCATCCCCATCCTCCTCAGTCAAATCCAGGACTTAATCATTTAGAGTAGGGGAGTTGACCCTAGCAGCAGCTTCAGATTCTTTCTCTGCAACCTCAGCTTCAGCCTCTTTCTTGTCTTCAGTCTTTTTGTCGTCAGACTCTTCTGTTTCCTCAGCCTCACTCTCAGATTGATTGGGAGAGGGAGGGAAAAGGACATTGAGTTGACTGATGTCATGGAAGGGTGAGTCCTCGGGGATAGACAACTTTTTGAGGGCTGCCATCCAGCCGAGATAGTAGCCTTTGTTACAGGCCATGTTGACTTGTTTTTTGTAGGCCTTTGGCGTCCACTCCTTGTGGTTAGTGCCTTTACTAGTTTCTTCTCAACTTCGATAGCTTTCTTTTTAGTGGCATTAGCAATGGCCTCGGCTTTCGCAGTAGTAACTTGGTCCTCTTACTTCATGTGCTTCTCTTCCAAGAGTTGCTGGAGGCTTGAGCTTGTTGGATTAATCAGGGATGTCAGCAAAAAGGTCTTCTACAACAAGAGTTCGGTGAGACATGTCGTTATTGGTTATGACGATGGTTACTCACATAGGGCGATTGGAGGATTATCAAGATCTTTAAGGCTGGGAGCTTAGGACCTCGGTGTTTCTCTGTTCTGGTTCTAGCTACAAGATTGTCGCTATGTCGGTGTTTGCATTGCCATTGAATGGTGGGTTGATGCATGAGCAGCTAATGAAGTGCTTAGCTGCTAGTTTGGTTCAGTTAGTAGAGTTTGAACCTTGGGCATGAATGGAGTATTCACAGTAATGAATGCTTCAAGAACAACGATGATGGTTTACAAAGGCCAAGAGAGAGAAAGAGTTTGGGACACAGAGAAAGACAAAATGAGAAAGTGAAAAGGTTTTGTTGGAATGAAAGAGGTGACAGATTATAATTATTGAAGTTTCTTGGGAGACGTGTGATGGCTAATGTTAGATGACGCCTAAAGGAGGTGGCATGTATCAATTATGGGACGTATTGGGAACTAATGAAGAGGTGACACATCATAATGACGGTTGAGACGATAGATTTCGAATCTTGATGTTCTTGAACTAGCGAGTTATGATCTCGGCTAGTAGTGCTATCTCAGTTGAGATGTTGATCTCATGTTGAGATGTTGATCTTGGTTAAGATGATTGATCTTGGTTGACATGATGATCTCGATTGAGATGTTGATCTTGGTAAGATGTTGAATTTGGATAGGACATAACTTGTTTGTTCTTGGTTCCTGATGAGTTGATATTGAGATCTTGATGTTCTTGAACTAGCCAGTCATGATCTCTGTTAGTAGTGCGATTTCTATCGAGATGTTGGACCTGGATGAGATAGAACATGATGGTTCTTAGTTCTTGATTCTTGATTCTTGACGAATGGACATTTGAGTCCTTGCTTCTTTACGTCGGCAAGTTATGATTTTGGTCGAAAAAGTATATCTAGCATGTTGTTTTGCCGACATGTTGGAAGATGCAACGATGTAGGTTTCATCACCTCAAGTTGCCGAGGTAATAGAACCTAGGGGGTAGTTGTAGGGACATAATTTTTGGGTAGTCCACGTGGCCGAGGTTGTTAGCCGAGGTGCCACATGGACGGACCATGGTGCCGAGATATGGTGTAGTAATGTTGGAATTCGGATAGAGGACAAGAGTTCTAGATGACATCAAACTACCTATTTGGATAGAGATGGGACACTTGAGGAAGTTCATCTTAATTTGGATAGTGTGAGTTGTGAGATATATTATCCTTTTAAAGGATAGTCCCATGAAGTAAGACTTCTAGGGAAAGTTGGACACTGATTAAGGCACCCCTGTGGGTTTATGGTATGTGATTTATTCTGCAAGCTTTTGATTTGAGTTGATGATATCTTGTGAGATAAGTTGACTGACTTGATTGTCGGAGTGCCCCCGAATGAACGAACCACCATGGTATTCTCATCTTCTTGTTGGTAGGTGGATGGCACAATCTATTTTGTCGGTGCTCTCTAGCTAAGTTCCTAGTCAAAAATCAACTCCCACAATACAGATCCAAAAAATTAAGAAATCGACCAAATTTAAAGAAACTTATGAAAATAGTGAGAAAGAGAGAGAGAGAGAGAGAGAGAGAGAGAGAGAGAGAGTCAGTCAATTTTCTTGGATTTTTTTGACTTTATTTGTTATTAGCGTACTTTTTCTTTTCTTTTCTTTTCTTTTCTTTCTTTTATTATAAATAATTTGGTCCATTTTTTTTCTTTAGGTACTTCTACTCTAAAACTTAAAAAAAATTAACATTTTTTTTATAAAAGTTTACTAAAAATATAAAGTTTCAAATATATATATATATATGTGTGTGTGTGTGTGTGTGTATGTGTGTGTGTGTGTGTGGCTTAAAAAGTTGTTGACACATTCATTTATACATCAACTAACAACCCATGCAATGCACAAGATTTAAAAAAATAGGTGTAGACAAATTACAAAATAGATATGTATGTAAGGGTTCAGAAATGCCGCCGGAAACCTTGTTAGAAATTTCGAAGGCTTGTCGAAAAATTGAAAGATCGCCAGAAAATCCGAATTCTCTAGAAATGATGAGAGAGGCTTAGATTCTTCAATGGTGGCAACTATGAACACAATAGGAAAAGGGATGATAGATATAAGAGATTGGGTGAAGAAGAAGGCAAAGAGATTAGAAAGAGAATAATGGCAAGGTTCTCCCATGAATCTCATATTTTTACTCTCAAGGAAATAATGGAGAATGGAGATTAGTTCTCTCAAAAAATTCTCCTTGTAAAACTATGAGTGAGTGTTATATATAGGCAACTCATGATGATGGAGCTCCATATGCAAGGCACATGGGGAAATATTCTCTCTAACAACTTTGTCCAAGGAAGTCATCTCTCATACGATGAGAAAAATCCTGCGAAAGAGATAGTGATTCTTCGTAAACCCTTCTTCTTTGCTACGCCTAACCAATCATCCCAAATCATCCCAAAGGGACAAGGGTAGTTCAAGAGAATGCCTTGCCGGGAATATCGCCGAGTCTCATGGACCTCTTAAGTCATGCCACCTCGACTCGAATATAGTCTAGTTATCCCGCCAAATGCTTGGATCTCTAGGTTTGCTCAAAACCCTTTCGAGTCTGAGTATCTAGGTTCGTAGATCCGAACCCTTTCGAGATTAGATCAATCCAGCCCATTTGATAATGATATCTCCAAGCCTACTAATTTTGGGCTTTCTAACTGGGCTCCAATTGGGCTTAATCAATAAGATGGGCTTGAGTTAACCTCTCTTACATTTTTCCCCTTGCATGTACGGGAAGTCTATGATCTTTTCGGATATGCACATTTGATCTTCTCGGATGGGCACTCCTTGTAGTGGCTTGTGCTCACCATGCTTGCTCAGAGTAAGCTATTGTCAATGTGCCTCTGAAGATGTTATCATTTTCATGTGCCTCGGGTTTCACAAAATCCATTCTCTCAGCGATAGTTGCTAGTTATATCACAAAAAGCCATCTTAGGGTCTTTGCCTTTTTTGGATGAAAGAGCAATCCTAGAACATTGCGCCTTTTGGATGCAGAAGTTATCCTAGGGCATTGTCCCTTTCGGATGCACAAGTTATCCTAGGGCCTTTGCTCCTTTTGTATGTAAAAGTTATCTAAGGGCATTTCCCGTTTCGGATGCACAAGCTATCCCCATTTTGGATGCACAAGCTATCGTAGGGCGTTTCCCCTTTGGATCGGAAGCTATCCTAGGGCATTTGTCCCTTTCAGATATAAAAGCTATCCTAGAGCATTGCCCCTTTCGGATGCGGAGACTATCCTAGGACATTGCCTCTTTTGGATGCATAAGCTATCCTAGGGCATTGCCCCTTTTGGTTGCAAAATTCGTAAAGTGCACAATGAGTTATTGTACACTTTATAATATAATAATATATAAAATATCTAAAATGTATTATTTATACTAATTTATATATAAACACCTAAAATATATGCAAACACATAAAATTACACAAAATTATAAAATAATACAAATTAATGGACTAACAAAATATATTTTAGCATGCTAAATGTATAATATTTAGGCACTGATCACACACCCCTAACTTACATTTTGCTAGTCCTCGAGCAAAACAAATTAAAAATAAAATAAAATAAAATCTATCTATGCCATTTTCGTAGGAAACCCGATTGCATTTAGCGTATGCAACTAGTCTTTAAACCCTTAGGTTATCCCTAGTGGACGAGTTGTAGTCTCATGAGGGTTTACAGTGAATATACCTAGAAAATTCAAAATATTTTTTTAAAGAAAATATTCATAGCAATAATTGTTAATTTTAATACATTAGCAAAAGAATTATTAGAGTTTAGAATACTAGCAATTAGTAAAAATAATTTATCTACCTCTATATTTGGTGTGTCTGTAAATTATAGCTAACAAAAATATTATTTAATCTATTAATGAAAGAACACCCTAGTTCTATCAGAAGCATGTTTCGACTTAAATCTCACAGATATTACACTCAACAAATGAACCACTAGATACGGTGCAAATTTGTGTACTCTCAACATATATGAATGGAATTAATATAAACAAATCAAAATATCTCGCATATAAGTGATGAAAGACACTAGTACGAAAAAATAGAGGGTATGTTTGGTTTGTGTTTGAGAGATGTGTTTTAGAGATAAAAAGTACGAAAACATGTTTGGTTTGGTTTTTTTCAAAAGATGTTTTGGAAAATGATTTTGAGAGAGAGTTTTGGAAAAAGTGATTGATTTGATATGTGTGAGAGAGAGATTTGTTTGGAAAACTTGTTTGGTTTACAAGTTTTGGGAAATTTTTTTGGGAAAATTTGTTTGGTTTGATTACTTTTGAAAACTTATTTGTAGAGAAAATTTCCCAAAATTTTTTCAGAAAATCAAACCAAACGAACCCAGAGTCTCTTCAAAGAATGCTAAATGTTGAAAAATTATAGTAACACCTCTATCCGTCATGTCTGTATCTAAATTTTACCAATTCTAGGATCAAATAGGTCTTCTATTGGGCTAGGGAGAGGTAAGAAAATAGGTAAGAATCAGTAACTCCTTTCTAAGTGTAAGTGAATAATCAAAATTATTATTTCATGTTTTGGACATTCTCTTTTTTCAACAATATGTACTAGTGTAGACTCCTTTCCATAATCTTACTTTTCTTCTTCTTTCTTTCTTTCTTTTTTTTTTCTTTTTAACTTATTTTTTTTCTTAAATTGTTTTTTTTTTCTTCTTCTCAATCCTTCTCCTTATCAATTCCTCTACTCTTTTCCTTTTGAAGGTAGTGGCCAGTTATTACCAGGGATTTATTGAATGAAAGGTTTGGCATGTAGGCTCAAATTGGTTTCAAAGGATTTTTGAGCGTAGAGAAAGAAATGTTAAAGCTCAAAAAATAAATACAAAAATGGCCTAAATCATTTACTAAAATTTGGCACAAATTTTCAACTTTCATGATTTTTAGAGGATGTAAATGCAAAATGATTTCTCAACATTCAACCAAACTGAAAAATATGAGATTGAACAATGAAATAATGCGCTTCCAAATGGATAATTAAGAGTAAATTTAATAACCCTCCAAAAAGAATGATAGGCTCAAAATCTCACACGGATTAAAAAGTATCCACATTAGTCATTAAGATGTTCAAGTCTAATTCAAAAAATTAATCAAATAATATTTAAGCGGCTATGTGGATGTGTAGATCATCCGAATATGAGATAAAAAATTATTTTTAATCAAAAGATAGTACAATAAACTAAAATATAATTAAAATACTAGGCAATAAAATTAACAATTAATCGCAAAACTTTCTCCTTTTTTTATTTTTATTTTAAACACAACACACAACAAAAACATTTTTTTTTTTAAAACAAAAACAAAACCATACACACCAGCACACACAAAGAATAAATAAATAAATATATATATATATATATTTAAACGCGACCGCACACACAAATAAAATTTGACTTTTTTTTTAGAAATTTATTTTCAAAAACAACTGAAAATAAAAACCAAAAATTTTAAAAAAAATTAAAACACACAATAAACCCTTTCCCCCAACTTAAATGACAATGTCCCCAATGGCACATACCGCAACCGCAAAGGATTGATAAGATCAGTGAACAGGAAGGAAAATAAAGAAATAAAACAAAACAAAGAAATAAAGAAAAATAACACAAAACAAAACAAATTAATCTATATTTTACCGGAGTGCTGCAATTCCTGGTTTTTTTTCACTTCTTATGATTTATCAAAAACTCACACTCACTTGTTTGGTTTTTTTTTTTCTTTTTTTTTTTTTTTTTCTTTTAACCAGCTAAAACCTACAAATTCGAATAAATATACAAAAATTGTGATAAACTAAATTGGAGTAAAATAAAAGGGGTATAAGACCTAAAAAAAATTGTACAAAATAAAAGAAATTACAATAAATTAAATGTTAGTAGTCAAAAGTTAGTAGTTAGTGGTCAGTAGTCTTTATTTATCCTCCAAGTTATATTTCCAGCAGGCACTACAAGAAAAAGCACCTTTAGCGACTAAATTTTTAGTCGCTAAAAGTCCGTTTTTAGTCGCCAAAAGTCGACTTTTTACTTTCCCCGACTAATTTTTTTAGTCGCTAGTTTTGTCGCGTATAGATGGTCGGCAGAGGTATTGGCGACTAAAACTTTTTTAGTCGCCAAAAAGCAGCTCTTTCGCGACCAACATTTTAGTCGCCAATAGTGATTTACACTTTTCAAAATCATACATTTAGCGACTAATCCTTTAGTCGCCAATACTCACTAAATCGCCGACTAATCCCTTTAGTCTCCAAACGTGCTTCCGTGAAAAAAAAAAAATTACCAACTTTTTTGCTTGTTTTGAAAGTCGAACCGTGGACCTTCTACTTTCTAGACCTTTACCAACACACTCCCTCCACTATGCCACCACAAGTTGACATGAATATATATGTAATATATATTATTTATATAGTATATTGACCCGTATTAATTTAAAACTATATATATAAATATAATTATTTTTATTCAATATTAATTTATGTAAAAAATAAATTAATTATTAAAAAAAAAAGGGAGCCACTTTTGGCGACTAAAGTTTTTTTTGGTCGCCAAAAACCTTAGTTTTGGCTACTACCAATAATTTAGTCGCTAAAAAAATTAATTTCCGTCTAAAAATAACCACTTTTGGCGACTAAACTGATTTTTAGTCACCAAAACCGCCACTTTTGCCGACTAAACTCAATTTTAGTCGCCAATTGTCCACTTTTAGCTACTAAAAATTTTTTAGTAGCCAAAAACCTTTACTTTTGGCTACAACATTTTTTTTTTGTCGGTAAAACACCTACAATCGGCAACCAAACCATTTTTTAGTCGCCAAAGCCGATACTTTTGGCTACTAATCTTTTTTAGTCGCCAAAAACCTTCACCTTTGGCTACTAAAATTGTTTTAGTCGCTAAAACCCATGTAATCAGCGACTAATCTGATTTTTAGTCGCCAATAAGTACACATTTGGCTACTAAACTGTTTTAGTCGCCAAAAGTCTTCAAGTCTTCACTTTTGGCTACTAATTCAATTTTAGTCGCCAATTGTCCTACTTTCAGCGACGAAATTTACATTTTTGGTCGCCAAAACTGCTTTTTGTTGTAGTGAGGGTTATTAATTCACAAGTGTCTAGCAAATGTAAATAGTCCACAAGTTATATGTCCAATATAGGTATCTTCTTTTTGTACCACAGTATCAAAATTTTGGTTTTTTTTTAAAAAAAAAATTTAAAATTTTATATATATTTTAATTTTTAGTTTTTTTGTTTTTTGTTCAAGTTTATATTTCTGCTACAGAAAGAAACTAAACACAATTTTTTTTATTTTAATTTTTTTTGATAAATAAATCTCTAAATTAAATAATTCTATTTTTAGTCCCTGGCAAGGTAATAAAAAAATTTGATATGGTCGTTTTCACACCAAAATATTTTATTTAAAACCAAGTAAAAACAACTACTACGTAAAATAATGGTTAAGACCTTGTTCATCTACAGGAACTAATGATGAACAATTTAATTTAGAAATTCAGATTTGGTTGCGAAATATTTGGAGTGAAAATTAAAGGGATATTTACCAATAAATCCTATCTTACAAATAAGTACTCTAATTAGTCTCATGTTTTTTCTATTGATTGGTAAGTCCTACTTAGTGGAGAGTTTCGTTCTGTGTGGTCATATTTTCGATTTTGATAGTATTTTGGTGGACGACTATTCCCTTTTATTAATGTGACAAATATGATGTGACACTCCAATGTGGCGAATAAGATATGACACTCCAAAAAAATTAAAAACTTTTTAGTATACTTTTTCTAAATGTGACATGTGACATGTGATACTCTAAAAAAACTAAAAATCCTTAGTGTACTTTTCCTAAATATGACAACGTAGCGGGTTTAATGTGACAACTAAAAACATTTAAGTGTACTTTTTTCAAATGTGATGATGTGACGAACATGGTGATGGTGTGACACTCTAAAAAAAATAAAAACTCCTTAGTGTACTTTTTCTAAATGTGATGACATAGCGGGTATGATGTAACAACTAAAAACTCCTCACTGTACATTTTTAAATGTGATGATGTGACGGGTATGGTGTGACACTCCAAAAAATACTAGTGTACTTTTTCCAAATGTAACATGTGGCACTCCAACGTGACGGGTATAATGTAACACTCTAAAAAAACTACATGTGATACTCCAAAAAAATTAAAAACTCCTTAGTGTACTTTTTTTCAAATGTGACAACGTGACGGATATATGTAATACTCAAAAAAATTAAAAACTCATTTGTAATGCCCCCAAATTATTACAGTAAATCCAATCCTTAAAGCAGAAGAATAATAGAAATAATATGCTTTCATTTATCAGTGTTCATTTACAAAAGTTAACACATGTGATATACATTCACAAAGGTTCATCCTGAATCTACAGCATGTGTCGCAACGTTAAGAGAATTAAAACTAAACATATAGTCATACGCCCTATAGACTTACATCTTTCTAAGTCATTACTTGGTTACACAAAAGTGAGTTTAGCTCAATACAATTTAAGCCCTTGGCTATACAAAAGAATATAACAAAATGAAGAAGCTCTTGCTCCCAAAAGTCCCTCCAAGCTATTGTCTTGGCAGAGGCATGTCACCAATACCTAAAAATGGTTTTCCCCAAATGAGGTGAGCTAAAGCCCAGTAGAAATAATCTAACACAATATATGAGATTTAATAAAAATATAAGTACAATGTGCATATACGATGCTTGTAACAAGACATTCACACTTTATATGATCGTAAAGTCCCAAAGTTCATATTTCAATCCATTTTCCTTCAATTCATTTCAAGTTAATTTATTCTTCTCAATTCATGAGCCAATTTCATTATCTTTCAACAACCCAACTGAGACTACAACTTAGTGGTCCTCTAATCAATACAATTACCACACAAACACTTTAATTTGCCATTTTATGGAAATTTCGTCGGCGGGATCGGTACCCATGTATACAAGAGATTTCAGGACTTTCATCTTGGACACTCCAGCCAACTTTATTTCAATGGAGTCCATCCCCTATCTCCTCCCAAACAATGGAATACATCCCCTTTCTCATCTCAAGCATCATACATATACAATGTATTTAAAGCATAGTCACATTCAATGACAACCAACATTAGATTAGTTTCAATTTACCTAATCTTCATGCAATTTCTACAACAATCATAGCTATCCTTCACCGATAACCCAATACAAATATTTCTAAACAGACATACAATCTTCTCAGTAGAAAAATTATTCAAATTTTCATGAGTAGAGACAACACATGTCCAATTCACCACATATATCAATAATCATCCAATTTCGCATTACCAATGTCAATTTTAGTTATTTATACAAAATAACAATTTGATCCAATTAGGGCAAAACTCCCCATTTTTCCAAATATCAACCCAAGTACCAAAATCAACAATCTTGACACAATATAACCTCATATTCTAACTTCATACTCATTTCATTCACATTCACCAAAAACCCCTCTTTTAATTTCACACTCAAACCCTAGGTTTGTTCAAACTACTCTCAAATCCCACCATTGTTACACAACGACAAATAATTAAGCTAAAAATCATATGAAGGTGTAGAAAATCCCTACCTCAAAGAGAGAAGATGAGCCAAGCAAGGATGAAACTTCAAAGGTGCCCAAACCCAATTCTATTCGGATCAAAGTGGAGATCTTGAGATTGTTTACCTTTTTATCAAAGGGATTAGGGTGAAGAAATCACTAGAACTAGGTAAAAATGTAGAGAGAAAGAGAGAGAGTTTTAGAGAGAGAGGGTCTCAATTTTAGGTTTTAGGAAGAAAAGATCTGAAAAAGTGATGTAAAAATTCATTTTCACGATCTGATATACGCACAGTCCACTCGAGTGCAAGAGTTGACGCTCGAGCGTCAGATGCAAAAAGTTGTTCCGCTCGATCGCAAGAAAGGCCGCTCGAGTGCCAAGACATAATGAACAAGATGCTCACCGCTCAAGTGCAAGAAGTGGCGTTCAAGCATGGACAACACACACCCAGTAATTTTGTAGACAACAGACCAACGCTCGAGTGCAAGAAAGACCGCTCGAGCGTAGAAATCACTCACCCAGTAGTTTTGCAGACTTGCAAAAGTAATGAGAGTTTGCAAAGCCCACTCGAGTGCGAGAAGTGCCGCTTGAGCGAAAGAGTAAAAATTGCAAAGCCCGCTCGAGCGCAAGAATGACCGCTTGAGTAGAGGAACAAAAATCTAGACAAAAAAAGGTTTGGAAAAACAAGCAATCAACCTGTTCCAAATACACAACTACAATCTAATAACCAAATTTAAGGAGGATTAAGGGGAAAAATGACAATGAACAACATTCAGAAACTATAAGCCCGAGTTCGGAATGCAACAAAAGTCGTGTCAAAACCGGAACCGCTATACATTAGTGTACTTTTCCTAAATGTGACACTCCAACGTGACGGGTATGATGTGATGCTAAAAAATTCCTTAGTATACTTTTTTCAAACGTGACACTTCATTATAGCGGGCAAATGAGTCACTACACATCCAAAATGACTAAATAGATCACAAGAAAGAATATGAGACTATATAGATCACAAATTCAAAATATGGGACAGATTAGTCAATTTCCCAAAATTAAACTAATTAAATAAATAAAATAATTAAACAAAATAAAATAAATATCCTAGGATTTTGAATCCACCACTAACCTACTCAGTCTTTAGAAAATCATTGTTTTGGATACTGTGATGTAAGTTGATTAGAAATACATCGTCAAGAGAATTTGTATATCAAAACCAGAAAGTCACGAATTATCTTCGTTTAGCACAGACCGTCATCACTAAACTACGGTTTGATGCACGGCCCGTCTTATTAGATATGATTTGTCTAACAATTATAATATACAAAAGTGAAAATCATGGTACAACATAATTTGAATAAAACATTTATTGCCGAAAATATCTAAAAGTTATAAAACTGTATCGAAATCAAATTAAAACTAACAATACTAAATACAACTTACGTCAATTATTTGATCAGGATTTCATCTCTATCCTAAGATAGAAAAATAATTTCACACACTAATATTTACAAACTACTCACTCTCACTTTTCCTTTCTTTTTATTTTTCTCTCTTTCTTTCTTCATCCTTCAGGCTGAAGCCCTCTACTTGCTTAAGCTCTGCTCCCCCATTTCCTTCTCTTCTTCTTCTCTTTTTATACCTGCAAAAGAAAACAAAAAAAATAATCATAATATAAAAAAATAAAATAATATAATAATATATATAATTATTGAGGGAAAGCCGGGGATGGTTGCCCGACACCCTCCATCTTCTTTTCCTTTTTTTTTTATTTATTTTCTTTCTCTTTCTTTTTCTTTTCTTGGTTGCAAAATTCGTATTATCACGACCCAAACCCGCCCCTATGTGTTTAGATCGTAACCGGCCAGTAATTCCAGATTACCCAGCCTCAAAAACAAAATTAACAGAATTTATAATACAATATACGGGGCCACAAGCGGAAGTAAAATATAAAAAATTATCTATTGAGCTGTGCATACATGACACGATCAAAACATAAATGTTGTATCTCACATCATACCATAATATATATATATATATATATATATAAACAACTGCACAAAACCAAAGCTTCTCGAGCTTGGCCAAAATAAAAACTGAGGCCTCAACGTAGAGGCATAACACAGTCGGACTCACAAAAGGCTGACTCCAAAGCTGTCTTTAATGCAGAACTTCCTGATGCTCACCTACAAACATATATATAAATAGAGTGAGTTGGAAGCCCAATGAGAAATCTTTAAGTAAAGGGGTTTAATGAATGAGTTATATAACTTATCAGAGTAATTCAAAAGGTTCTTGTCATAACTGAAGCTTATTTCGAAAACATGTAACAGCAATTACAGTTAACAAACCTTTCATTAGTTGTCACATTATGAAGTGCCCGAAGGCCTTATTTTACTTGCTGAAATACTATACGAAACATTCATATTGAATGATTTCATTCAGAACACCCATATTGGTGACTCGTATGGAACATCACATTTGATGACTTATGCAGAACATCATTCAAATAACTGATACAGAATGCAGAACATCATATTAATGGCATATACAGAACATCACTTTGATGCCATATACTTAATGAGCTCATAGAAAACGTCTTATACGTGTAGATTCTATACAGAATGATTACGATTGAAGTCATACAGAACAATCATCAAGATCGACATCATACAGAACGCTCACAGTTCATTAACTTTTACAGAATGTCACTTGCGGATCATAGACGAAATAGTGGTTACCGAATGGTCAAAGCACATTTTCATGTCATCGTTCAAAGGAAACTCATTCATTCTTAGCAAATCACATTTTCGGAAAGCTTATCTCATTTCACACAATTCGGAGTTTCAAAGCATAGCTTAGTGTCTTAAAGTACTTGTTCGAAAATCTTGAATCGTATCTCATTACTTATACAAAGTGTAGGTTTCATAATTCATTGCATAGTAAAACTACTTTCAAAGTAATTCATACTAAAATATCGTTACAAAGACATTACTTACCTCGAGTAGGTTGTTATCCTTCCACAATGGTCAAACCTACACATTACACACATTGGAACACATAGTTCGAATCATATAATTCATCTTCTCTTTCTAATTTAATCATTCATGTGGATTTCTCACTTATTAGTTCCTTATCGAGTCACAATTTATGCTTAGAAGTACTCCAGAGAAGATGAAAACGAAGATATGAACACATAAAGACTTGTCAAAATATGCAGAAACAAGGGTCTTCGCTCAAGCCAACTACTGGTTGCTCGAGTGGTCACAGAGGTCTACAAAAGTACTGGATGGGTCAAATTTGCGCTTGAGCCAGCATTTGGTCACTCGAGCGGTCCAACAATATACAGAGGGTTCGCTCGAGCGCACACTTGGTCACTCAAGCCGTCTGTAAGAGAACTGCAATAGTACTAGGAGCTCGTCAAGTTCGCTCGAGTGCACACTTTGTCGCTCGAGCAGTTTGCAAATATTCTGGGTTTTCTAGATTGCTCTTGAAGTTCAAAAGTGCATCTTTCATGTTCAAGGCTTGCATGACTTACTTGAAACATGTAGAAACCTTCCATAGTACATAAATTCATGAAAATTATGAAACCACATACTCAAATCCCTTTTAATTTCCAAAACAAGGTTTAAAGCTCTATGTTCTTGACTTGCATGTGATGAATTGTTGTTCATTCTTTTCAAAACTCATGAACTTGACAAATTTGAGCTTAAAGGCTCATGCATGTACAAAACTCATTTCCAAAAAAATGAATTTAAGAACCAACACATGATGGATGAAACATACATGCACATATTAACCGACAATTTCAACATGAGTGTTAGAATTCAAACTCAACATGGCAAAAATTCAACATATTACTACATGCATGTAGAGCTTCTTCACTTTCTTGACTTTATTTATCAACATACAAGCAAATGGTCATATATAATCAATGTACACAACTCTAGAACACATTATCTTCAAGAATTAAGAGATAAATTTCACTTAGAGGCTTCAAACACACTTGTTCTTGCACAAACTTTGACCAAATCAAGTTAACCCTTCAATCTCTACACTTTTTCTCTCTAGATGAGAGCTTTCCCTCTCTCTCTCTACAATGTATAATAAGATATTGGGAGCTCCAAATGAAGAAGAGTTGAGCTCAAATGAGCTTAATGCTCAATATATATAGTTGGAGTAGCTTAATACAACAATTAACACATTAGACCAATCAAACACAACTTAATTAATTAATCTGAATTAATTTTTTTATCAAACTTGCCATAAGGTTCTAAATATTCCTATTAGTCTAATCATGTACTCAATTTTGATTTCTGACGCTATTAAGGCCTTCAATTTCAAATTTAGAGCGAAAATCACAACAGATTTTCCTACGATCAACAGATAGTTTCCAAATTGAACAGATATACTCAAATTAATCACATGACATATATCACAATTAATAAATAACACATAATTACATAATTATAATCATTATATGTATGTTGGGGTCGTTACACATATAGTGCAAAGTGAGTTACTGTACACTTTATAATATAATAATATTTAAAATATCTAAAATGTATTATTTATACTAATTTATATATAAACATCTAAAATATATACAAACACAAAATTATAAAATAATACAAATTAATAGACTGATAAAATATATTTTAGTGGGCCAAATATATAATATTTAAGCTCTCCAATCAGTAAATAGTATTTTTCATTAATTGATAATTTTAAATAAAATTGTGTGAGAAGCACCTCTCACTGTTACACAATGAACTTTTTTTAAATTTTTTTTTTTTTAAGATTTAAATGTAAAAGATAGATTTTTTTTTTTTTGGGGGGGGGAAGACTTTTAAATATGGAGTATATTTTCTTCGGTTGTGTTTAGTTCAAGAATTTAAAGGGAGACTTGAAAAGAAAAAGAAAAATAATAAATAAAATATATTTATATTTTATTATATTATATATATAATATTTTTTTTTTCTTTCTATTTTAATTTTTTTTTCAAATTCATGAATCAAATTAACCGTTAGTCTTGAATAGAGAGAACTGAAGTTTGGAGCCTTCCAAAAAAGGGGGCCTAAAGTATTGGGCTTGAGTGTGTGAATGTATGTTGTCGTTTGCTCTATCGTAGTTTTGATTGAAAGAAATTTGCCTTTTAAATTTTGATATGTGTTTAATTAATTGTTGTGGCAATTGCAAATGTGGGTACATATTAGTATGTATAACGGATAATTATTCAGTAATTTAAAAATATAAATATTTGATATTTTATAATATTATGATTGATAGAGAATGTAAATTAATGAGATATTGTGTTGATTGATTGAAAAATATAAAAAAAAATATATTAAATAATGATTAGTTAAACAGCACAAACATGTGATATTCTGAGAACATTTTATAATTTCCCAGTACAACTCACATGGCCACTCTAGAGGTTATAATAAAAAAATCAAAAAACATTTTTCAGAAAATTCTACTTTCTTGTTTTTCGTATTTTTTTGCTTTTATTGAATTTTTAAAATATTTTAAGCAATTTTTTTTTTTATTTTTTAGACATATCTAACATAAATATACCTAAAAAGTAAAAAAATTGTGAAAAAAACCTTTTAAAAATTCACTAAATACCAAAAATACAAAACAATACAAGAATTCAGTATGGTTTTTTGTATTTTTATGTATTTTTTAATATTTAAAAATATTTTTTCACAAATTTTTTACTTTTTAGATACATCTAAGTAAGGTGCATATAAAAAAGTTAAAAAAATGTTTAAAATTTTAAAAATATTCATTAAAAACAAAAAAATACGAAAATCAAAAAATTTAATTTTTAAAAAATTTAATCCAAAAAACTCAAACCAAACACAGTGAATATATTTTCCTTTCCAACGTTAACCCCTCTCTGTCTTTAACGCCTCACTCTCTTATTCCACCATTAACAAATATATATATAATATATATATATAATAAAGATATCACTTTACGTAGCGTTACAAATCAATAAAAAATATAAATATATTAAAAAGATAATTATTTTCTTTTACAAATTCAACAATGATATAATTTTTACTACAAATCAAAAATACTCATTAAATAATAATATCACTACCCAATATTACTTTTATAGCTAATATTTACTCCCTCTTGTTTTCTTCCTAAACTTTTCTAGCATTTGGCTATTTTTCTCACTTCTATGCCCTATTTTTCTCACTTCTATGCCTTTTCTCTCTCGATGACAACATTCACAAACTCTTTCCTCATTTCTATTCCATGTTCTTTTATGTTGTGTTTGGTTAGGGGATTTAAAGAGGGATTTGGAAAGAGAAATGAAAAAGGAAGGTGAAATGTGAATAAAACATACTTATATTTCACCTAGTTTCACACACCTTTTCTCTTTCTCTTTTCAAATCCCTCCCCAAATTCCTCAACCAAACACAACATTAATGTCTTTAATGCACTATTTCGCCCACTTTCATGCTTTTTCTAGCTTTCAATGACAACATTCACAAAACTCTTTCCCCATCTCTTTTCCATGTTCTTTCAATATAGGTACACCAATGTCTTTCCTCATCTCTTTTTCATGTTCTTTCAATATAGGTACACCAACGTCTAAATAAATATATTTTTAAATTTTTTCAAAAAAGTATATAATTGATAGAACGGATATGATCCAAATAAATAAAAAGATATATTAAAATAGTATACCCCAAACAATCCCAGAGTGACAATATAAGTTGCATGTACTAATATTTATAAAAAAAAATTTATCTAATTTAGTCAAAAAAAAAATATATATATATATATATATTTAAATATATCAAGAAAATCACGTGTTCATGTGCATATGTTATAGTTTGTTCATCATCTCCTTATTATTAAAATTATATGTTCATTTAATCATGTACTATTGGTTGAACACATAGCCAACTTGAAATTCTTAAAAGAAAAAATAATTACTCCAAAAATAATCACAATTAGTTTCAAATTCAACAAATGAAATACAAATTGCTAAAAATAAAGGACAATTTGTTACAAGAGATCAAATTAACATAAAGGGCAAACTACAAAGACTATCAATCGAATTAAATTTTAATTATTTTTTTTCTTTGTTTTGTCTCTGCAAAGAAATGAGGAGCATGATCCCATTTTCCATAAAAAAAAAAAAAAAAAAAAAAAAAAAAAACACTTAGACACGACTTTATCAATTGAACCTTTTAAACTCAAAAGACAAAATTAAAGGGTAAATTATTAGAATTGAAATTACATGAAAAAAAAAAATGACATAAGAGTAAACCATAATAACTACTAATTTGCTGATATAATTTGTTCATATTTTTATTATTCTAAGAAAATAGAAAACATTGTAATTCTATTAATACAATTTGAGTTACATTTTACCATTCAAGAAAGCAAGAAGATATTGGGTGCAATTGTGATACGATATATAATGTATGATTTAAAGCACAGAACATGGCATGTATAATGTATGATTGAGACTATCTTTCATTGGGTACATGTAACACTGTTGTTTCACAAGTAAGCAAAAGGAGAGAAGACAGACCATACCATCACTAAAATGAACATTACAAAGCAATGGCACATTGGCACAACCTCCCCATACTTGTTCTCTCATTCATATATCTCTGTACCTGTATATATCATCAATCTACCCTTCCATATTTCTCTCTCCTCCTAATCCATATCTACCCACTGTATAAAAATCCAACACTCACCCTCCCCCGGCCGGCCCAACACCATTTCCGGCCACCGCCATCTCCGCCTCAGCCACCTTCGCCTCCTCCCTAAACTTCTTATAAATATCACTCTTATAAAACTTCCTAGTCCTCACCACCAAAACCATGGAAACAAGCGCCCCCAACACGGTCACACCGGTGATTATAATAAAAGCCAGCTTAAAACAATCCACCCCATTGCAATTCAACTCCTGACCAGGCTTTCGGGTGAGTCCTGATGCCTTCATTTGCTTCTCAGCTTCCCTATCGTACAAATGTCCGGCGACCCTGACGCTGAGTATGTATGACCCGATAGGACTCGCCACGGACCCGAAATTGTACAAGGTTGAGTAGTACTTGAGTCCAAAAACTTCCGATATTATGGCGAAAAGTAAAGGCCACTGTGCCCCGAAGCAGAATCCGATGATGATGGAGGCAACATAGAGACAGTTTGGGACTCCAAAGGCGATTAAGAGGTGGCCGACGCAAGAGAGGAGGAGGATGAGAGTGAGCATAAGAGGTCGAGGGAATTGGTATTTTGTTAAGACGATTTCGGAGGCGAAACCGGCTACGACCCGGCCGAGGTAATTCCATATGCTGACGAGAGAGACGAATGTGCTGATGCTCCGAGTTGGGTATCCGAGAGAAATTCCGATCTGACCCAGGTTGTCTATGGCGGTTAAAGTCCCTCCGACGCCGCAGATTGTGGCGAAGAAGAGGACCAGCATGTCGATGCTGAACAGGGCTTGGAGGATCGTGTAGTCCTCGCCTCTGTCAGGTGGCCGGAACACCGTTCTGAAACACGAAACTTCTTTCTCCACGGCGGCGGACGGCGGGGAGGGAGGTAGAAAAGCTGTTTCTCCGATGGGTTTGTCGGAAATGCTATTTAGCTGAGTGATTGAATCCATGGCTTGTTTCTTCTTCTTCCGAATTTCATATTCTTGTTTAATAACTACCGTGATGGGTAACAAGAGAAGAAAGACGACCGCAGCGGCGCTCCCACCGTACTCGGCCTGGCTAAACGGGACCTGTTGTTGGACAATGATGACGACCATGAGAAACCCGGCAAGACCGAGCGATATATAGAGAAGATTATAGAACACTTTGAGCTCATTGGGGTGTCGAACCACTTTCATGATCCGAATTGTTCTCAAAAACACAAATGAAATCGTAGTGGGAAGCCAACCGATGAAAAGAATCAAAGATTTAGAATCATTTTTATAAATAGCATGATAAAGCTGTGTAATAATCGCTCCACTGAGGCCTACAAACCCTTTGAGAAGTCCCAACACGACACCGCGGCTCTCGGGGAAGTTCTTGACGCATGTGACGAGAGCTCCGGTGTTGGCAAAGGATTGGGAATTAGCCCCAATACAAATGTAGAGACACATTTTCCAGACTTGGGGGGTGGAGATTTTTTTGGTGACGGAGAGCCAGATCATGAAGTAGCCGAAGAAGTTGAGGAGAGCGCCCATGGAGAGGACGACCCAGGGAGGGGTGACCTCGTTGATGAGGCCCGAGAGGACGCCCACGTTCCCGCCGAGGTCTTTGAAGAAGCTGAGGAGGGTGATGGTGGTTTGGTCGTATCCCAGGGAGGTTTTTATGACGTTCGAGTAGAGTCCGAACATGTAGGTGGCTCCGGCGGCTGACATGATGAGGAATGAGGCAAATACCATGAACCATCGACCTGCCAGTACTTGCAGGGCTAGGTTGTTTGTGGTGGCGCAACCACCGTCACTGCAAGAAAACACCATGTCTTTGTGTTTGTGTTTGTGCTTTGTGTGTGATTGATTTGAGAGTGTAGAATAATTGTGTTGGGATGGGATTTTGTTTATGGGTAATGTGGGGGTGTTTTGTGTTGAATATATACACAATTTTGTAGGGAAGACTAGGACACGAACTTGATAGTTGACTTGGAAATGGATTCTTGGATTGTCCAGTAAACTAGATTGATATGCTTTCATTATTCAAAACAACAATACTAGCAATTACGAAAAAAATTATCATGAAATGTTTTATAAAAATTTTTTATCTTTTGATTAATGTATAATATTTTATTGTATTTATAATTCAAGAGTAGAGAATCTTTTATAATCTCTTACATTACTCTATTCAAAAAAAGAGAAGGAAAAAAATGAAATGAATCATGAAAGTAAAATGATTTATAATGAAAAAGTTACCTCCTAATCTATACAAAATGAGTTATAGTGCGTGTCGGAACAATACATTTTAGTTAAAAAAAATCAACTCATTTACTCTCTCTTTTTTTTTTTTTTATGATTAGAAAAAATATAAGAAAGAATTATCTTAAATATTCTAATAAACCATCACACATAATTGAGTTTCAAAAGTGAATCTAACTTTTACATTTAAAAAAAAAAAAAAAAATACTTAAAAAATCAATTCCCAACCAAACTCTTAAAATTGGCAAAATGTGACTCAACAATGTTAGGTATCATGAAAAGTCTTTCATGAAAATAGTCATGAAAGATTTGTGACCTTTGGATTACACTTACAATAAAGCACCACACACTAATCAAGGTAATCTAAGTATCACAAATTTTTCATGATCCTTTTCATGATAAAATTTTCATGATCTCTAACATTTCTCAACGTGACTACCCCTAAAATAATTGTGATCAATAAATATATGTACTGTTATGCATTACAATTGACATTCTATATTACTATTTAATAAATACTCTGTAACTATTTTATGAGTGCCTTAAAATGTTTAAATGGACAGATCTCACCAGCTGATGTGTTCATGCGATATGACGAGGCATTGCATTTATTTCATTGCCATGTTGGACGGAAATTGTTTCAGTTCTCGTACGTTACGGGTGCTTTCTAATAGTATATTTTTTTTAATAAGAGGGAGATTCAGTCAAGTTCAAATTATTTTCTAATAGGGACGAGATTTACTTCAATTCAAAATTTGAATTTGATAATTTAAATTGTTCGTTTTATAAATTTTTCGTATATATTATTCTAAAAAAGCTAGGTCGATCCCCACAAGTTTTAACATGTCAGATAAGTTTAGATTTTGAATTTGAGAAAAGCTTCCTAATCTTTTAATTTTTGTCTTCTAGTTATCAATTTTTATTTTGGTTTGATTTCTCTCAAATTATCATCTGAACTTGAGAGAGCATTTGTACTTGGTAGCTCATTTGAAAACCGATTTTGATGATCCAAACTATTTACATTTTAAGATTCCTTCAGTAGAATATTCATGTAAAAAATCAAAATGATTGAACGTCAGTAATTGTTTAAATCAAATTTGTTTTTAAAAAGATGGATGACAAATATAATTTTAAAAATAGCGATCTATTTTTTTAATACAAAAATGATTCCAGTATATAGATACCGATGTTCTATCATTTTAATTTTTTTTTTATGAATATTCTATTTAAGAAATCCTAAAAATTGAACGGTTCGGATAACCGAAATTGGTTAAAAAATAGTTCTACCAATCTCAAACATTATGAGATAGTCAACTTGAAAGAAACCAAATCTTTTTAATTTTAGAAAAGTTGCATCAAGCAAACCCTAACTTTGATATGAATAGAGATATATGCACCCAAAAAGTATCCCAAAAAATTTATCCCAAAAATAAAGTGTGTGATACGTATTAAACTTGATATTGTGTAAGTTATTTCATAAATATGATCCACACATTTTATTGTGTTTTATTTGGTAACCATATTACATCCCACCAATATGGCACCTAATCTACTTTTAATGACGTGGAAGAGGGGGAAAATAGAGAGATGGAGAGAAGAGTGCGAGTCTACCTCTTCGCGTGGTTTATTCTATGTCATTAGAGATAGATTGGTGATACCAAATTAGTGCTCCCAAGCATGTTTTTTTTTATCTCATGAAGGATTTGACTTCTTTCAAGTTTGTCATCTCAATTTGAGAGAGAGTTTGGATTTAGCAGACTCATTTTAGGAGTAATTTCGGTAATCCAAACCATTCATTTTTTAAGATTCAGTAAGTAGAATATCCATGCAAAAAATCAAAATGACTGGATATCGACAACTCTGTATTTGAATCAAATTTGAATTACAAAAAATTGATGACTATTTTTGAAATTATATTTGTCGTCCATTTTTTTTTATTTAAAAAGAAATATTATTCAAACATATGACTATCAATGCCCAATCATTTTATTTTTTGAGAGTTAAAAAAAATGAAAGATTCAGATGATTGAAATTGGTCTCAAAATGGGCTTACCAAGCCCAAATGTTCTCTCAAGTTAAGATGACAATTTGATCCTAAAACAAATTAAGATTTTAGAGATAAAAATTTAGGAACAAAATCACTTCTTAAAAACAAAATATTTTTGTCACCAAAAGTACTATTATTTTATTTTAGTCGACAATGATGAATTACTAACATTTTAGGACCAAAAGTGGTGTCTAAAAAAATAAATCTTTTGGAACCAAGTTATTTTGTCCTTAAAATTGTATTTATTAGTAATATTTTCAAAATTGTCCTTAAAAACTTATTTTTTGACTTTTCAAAATGACTTTTTAACTACTGTATTTGCCAATTCTTAAATATTTTTTATAACAAAATTTATACTTTTAGAGACAAAAATAAATAAATAAAATACTTGTCTCTAATTGTAAGCCAAACCCTTTTGTGAATACCTAGAGTTGTTCTTGTATTATCACAGAATTCAAATGATTTGAATCATAGTATATTGTTTTGTGAATGAACTGTTCCCTTTTCATCACTTCTCCAGAGTCAACTGTTAACAATATAATACTAGAATTCTATCTCTATATCCTTATGAAGAACTCATAAAATCATATTGTATTATTACTCACGTTCTACAAAAAATTCAAAAAACTATGTTCTGGAGGTGCACATGTGTGTATCTAAAGAAACCCCAAATCTCACTCCATTTATTGTTAGCTTCTCAATTTTGGACAAGTTTGACTATTCGACTGTATAATCATATATACATATCCTTCCAACCTCTGTAGTCTCACCTGCTAAAAGGGCAATTCATTTCTTGACAAGTGATGAACTGAGGTTTTGGCAACGATTTTTTATTTTATTTTTTTCGCTGAAAAGAAATTTTTTTAGAGATAACCAAACAAAATGGAAATTGATGGATTGTTGTCACTCATGGCTAGTTATTCTAGAAACACATTAAATTGATGAATGATCTAACCCATTGTGATGCCTTTGCACCTCCCTTTTGTCTTTATTGATGTAATTCGCTTTGTACTATATACTGGTTTTATTCCATCAATAAAGTTTTTTTTGCCGATCAAAAAAAAAAAAAAAAATTGATGGATTGTTGTCACTCAAGCCATTTTGACTCGAGAGGCTTGGATCATATTTGTTGACATTTGCATATATTATATTTATTTAAAGATACATATTCTAGAACAAACTTAGATTTTTTAAAGACAACAGTCATTGGTTTAACCACCTAACCTTTAATTTTCAAAAATATGAAAACTTTCTTCCTTTTATTTTTAATGACAAGTAATTTCTTATAGACATAATCAGGTTAGACCATTTATGCAAGATTAACTAAAGATAGGCACCAGGTAAATGATGGAGATACAGGGAAAGGCAAACAGATGCATTTTATATATATATATATATATATATTATATTTTTTTTTAACTTTTTTCCCAAGAAACTGATGAATTTTACCAGAGTAGTGTACAATCAATAGATGCATTAAACTACAAAACCTTACTAATAGTAAAAGTCAGTATTCCCTCAGCTGCCCTAAACAATTATATAGTAAAAAATTAAAAGATAAAGTATACATATATATGGGTACAGTTGACCTTTCTTATATTAATATCCTAAATTTATAGTATCTACTAATTAATAATTTACAGTAAATAACTCAAGCCCACCCCCCCAAAAATGGTATATATAATTGTAATTTGATTAGTTAATAATTAATACATATTTTTCACTCTCCTACCTTTATTAATTAAGGGAAAGTTAGGGATCATGAAAAATTTTTCATGAAAATGATCATGAAAAATTTATGATCCTTGGATTATCTTGAAAGATTTTTCATGATACTAGTATTGCTGTATTAATTATATTGCATGGTTTAATGTAGTGGTAGTAGAAGCCTCCCCTCTCTCTCTCCCACTTTGTATGTGTATTACAAGTTAAATTATGCAAAGTTTCAAGCAAAGCATCATGACTTATATAGTCTTTTCATATTAGTATATATCGGGTTTGATTGGCTTGAACAGGTCGGTTTGACCTTACATGCATGCACACATCGCTGGCATTTTATTATTTTGGCAATTAAATCAATGGTATATGAACTCCAAATAAGCATAAGTTAAAAAAACCGTCGTAGTTTTCAACTTGGAAATAATCAAAGATGAATGGACTGGACAGTAATCAACTAGCGAAAAGCCCTAGTCGACAATTATAAATGGACTAGATGTGCAACCTCGCCTCTTCTTTTCTTTTTCTTTTATTTTTTTTTTAATTTTATTTTTATAATTGAATATATCTCCTGCACAGTCCAATCCGATTGGCCCCGAGTTATCTCGTATTTGAACAGTAGAGAACTAATTCCTCAAGACCCTGAAATTAATGACTGGGCAAATCTCTAATGATTTTTTGGAAGACTCGAACTCGGGTCCTTAAATCTTATTATCAATTTTTTACTGCTCAGCCATCCTCTTTAGATTATATGCAACCTCACTTTAGGTGCTGTTTGATAAAATTGAAAACTAAAAATTAAAATTTAAGTATTGAAAACTAAATGCTAAATTTTTTAATCTGAAAATTCGTTTAATAAAATTTTAAGTGTTGAATTAAAACAAGTTATTTGATATGTATAATATTAAATTTAAAATTTTATTTTTTAATTTTATATTATGATAGGGAGTTGGTGGTGGTAATAGTGGTTGTGGTGATGGTGGTGTAGTAATGTAGTAGTGATGAAAGTGGAGTGGCAGCAGTGATAATGATTGTGGTTATTTTGGTGATAGAATGATGATGATGATTATGGCAACACTGATAATAGTTATGGAGGTGAAGGTTGTAGTGGTGGTAGTAATGATATTGACCACTGTGATAGTGAGATGATGATGGTGCTTATGGTAACAATGATAATGGTGATGTAAAGATGATAGCCGTAGTAGGGTTGTAGATGGTGGTGGTGCTAGCGGTGGTGGCAATGATGTTAGTAGTGACGGAGATTGTGAAGTTATAACGCAGTATGTTGATACTTATGTATAAATATTCATAAATTCAATAAGAATTAAATAAATTTTTATCACTTAATTTTTTTTTTTAATTTTTAGCTTGAGTTTGCATACTTAAATTTTTAACTAATACGATTTGTAGTTTTGACACAAATTTAATTGATTTCACTTAATACATTGAATTTAAGTGCTAAATCATTATCAAAAAAAGTATAAATTGCCGTACTATTTTTTAATAGCATAAAAAGTTTTTAAAAAATAAAAGAAAAAGAAAAAGAAAAAAAGATTAAAAACTTATATAAATAATAAAAATATTTTTCTTGGTATCAGCATTGAGTCCCAAAATATATTAATTGTAATTTGTAAGATAATTTATCTACAAAAGTGAGTCATTGCCGAATGATCTTTTATATCATTAAAATTATCTATGATAGAATTGATATTAAATCTCTAAATAATAACTTTCTCAATCAATGTAATCAAGTAATTAGCTAACTCTTTTCCATCTTTTTTTCTTCTCTACGGATTGACTTACAGCATTTATTGATTTGATCAAAATCTCATGATTAACATTTATTAACTGTTTTCAATCAAAGTGTCTTTCCACATGCATGCATTTATTGATTTGGTCAAAATCCTTAGATCAGCATTTAATATCTCCTAATACAAATAAGGACAAATTACAAACACCCCCCTCGAGGTTTGGTGAAAATACAGATTCCCCTCTAAACTTTGAGAAATTACATCCCGCCCCCTGAGGTTTATATTTTCATACAGATTCTCCCCTAATTTGTTATGCAAATTTGACCCTCAGGGGGCAATTTGTAATTTCTCGAACCTCAGGGAGGAATCTGTATTTTCACCAAACCTCGAGGGGGTGTTTGTAATTTGCCCTACAAATAATTATAGATACAATCCATACATAGTTACTGCAGTACCCTTTTTAATTTCTCCCATATACTATGGTTAGTGATAAGATTGTTAAATTATTTTTATAAAAAAATCTTTAAAAATATAATTTATATATTAAAAAAATTTAAATATTATAATTATTTCGTACGTAACACGGGTGATAGGCTAGTTTTCATAAATATAAAGCGACAATCATTTCACTTTTTTTACGACTCAAGAGGGGGCAGGTTCAATGGCCACTTAATTATTATTATTATTATTAGTATTATTTTTAATCTTGAAAGGAGCAAGCGTGTATTAAATAGCTAATATAATCAATGAATTTTTTTCCTGAAATTGTAATGGGGAGATCGTCCCCTCCCCTTGCCTTATTTAGGTCCTTCCTCCATGTATATCTTTTCTTTTCTTCTTTTATTTTTAGGGTCAAAATGGCAGGAGTACTGTCAAATGAATCCAATATAATAGGAATATGACTTTTGGACAAGTACATGTATGGTGATGCTCTTACTTATTGCCATCGTGCTGATGAAAGCTTGAGATACATGCAAAGAATCAGCTTGGTTTTGATATTCTAACGATTTGAATTAATTCAAAGATTTTCTTTGAAGATCTTTGAGAATACTCTTTTCAACAAATGAATGTGTATTATTTGGATTGGGTTTCTCTTAAGTTCATAACTCAAGTCCAGATAACGTAAGGGGCTCGTCGGGTCCCCTATAGATCTTGTGTTGATAATCGAAACTATTCATTTTGTAAAACCCTCCGTATATATCATCTGTGAAAAAATTGGTGTCGATCCGATAATTATGACTTTTTCATTTTATCACATTTGCCTCTAAAAAAATAGACGACAAATATATTTTTAAAAATAGACTATTTATTTTTTGGAAACAAACATAATAAAATAAAAATGTTATGATTATCGAATCTACCCAATTTTTTTCACAAATGATATATACATAAGGCCCTACAAAATGAACGATTCGAATCATCAAAACGGAATCTGTAGTGGACTCTATGGGTCTCTCAAGTTCTCTCGATATGAACTTGAGAGAAATCTAACCCCATTATATATATGTGTGTGTATGTTTTTAATAATAATATTATTTGTTAGCCCCAATGCTTTCAAATGATTACATAAATTGATTTTGATGATAACATAACCTAAGTGATTATGCTTATGATAAATTATTGTTAAATTTAAAACTTTTAAAGTTTATCTAACTTGTAGGGAGAATTCTATTATACACACCTCATACCATATGTATTTTTAGTTATATCATTTTCTTCTTTAGTTACGATTAATTTTCTTTTTCAGTTATGACATTATTTTGAAATTTTGGTTATGAATTTTTTTTGTTTGGTTATGACTTTTTATTTTTTATTTTTTTAGTTATGACTCAAAAAGTATGAAATTATACCATTTTTTTTTTTTTGAGAAATTCTATTTCGACATACCTAGTTACCTCAATTTAGACACTTAATAAAATATTATTTTAATAACAATTATATCCTAAACTAAAATCACCGTAATAGATATCCACCAACACCTATAATATTATATCAAAATATTCTCTGTACACATCTTTTAAAAACAAAAAAAAAAAAAATCTCAATGTACATCCTTTGAGTTAAAAAAAAAAAAAATAGAAAACTAAATCCTAATTTCTTCATTATTTGTCACTTCTTCCATTGTTTCTTACTTTGCTTGCTACACTCTCTATACTCCTTTATTGCTTGCAAAGCAATACTCTCATAACAATTCTAATATTGTTTTATTCTCTAGGTTTATACTCCATTTTGTATATCGTTTTCTCATTAGTTCCATAATTATTCTTGATTTTGTTTTGAAAGAGTTACAAACCAATAGAAGCTCAAAATCAAGTAAAAATATGCCTTGTGACAACAAAAGCAGTAATGAAAGAATTAGTTTTTTCGTGCAGAAGTTTTTTTTTTTTTTCAGCGATTAATTCAGAGAACCAGTGCCGAAATATTTTATTTTATTCGGAACTATAGTGTCGAACAAATCAATCTATTTCGAAAACCTAGTGTTGAATTAAAAAATGAAATTCAGAAAATCAGTGCGAAATGGTACTAAATGCGACAACGAAATCAAAACAAAGTAATAGTTACCTTCAATAGATTTCGGAATTGGAGTGTCAAATGGAAGAAGATGGTCTTCAATGGAGTTAGTGTCAATGAAAGTTCTTCAATGGAGGGTCTTAGGTCTTCAGTTTCTTCAATGGAGTTTCCTTCACTGTCTTCACTGTGAACCGAAACAGGGCAGACCATTGTTCTTCAATTTTGAATAGGTGTGTGAAAAGAGGGTTAAGGTGGTATGTGTACAAGATATGAGTTGAGGTTATAATTGAAATAATTGGTGTGTGAAATGAGAACAAAAATTAATAATCAAATTATTAAGTGTGTGCACTAAGAAAAGATGTGCACTAAGATAATTAGATGTGTGGAAATAGAATTTTCTATTTTTTTTTTTTTTTTTTTTTGAGGAGTGATAGAGACCCCTCCAATCACCACCCCACCACCCCCACACACATGTGGCAGGTGGTGATTGGAGGACAAGGGAAAAAAAAAAAAAAAAAAAAGAAAATCCAAACCAATGAGAAAGAGAGGGGTCAAAGGGGGTGGGGGAAAAAGGGGGTCTTAGACATTTTGTTTTTTTTTCTTGTAGTTATAAGGTACATGTGGTACACACTATTTGAGGAGTGTGTACCATAGTCTTACCCCGTAGAATTGACTGGACAAATATTCTTGATTCGAGTCAACTCATGAAAAAGAGGAGGGAGCTCAAGGTATATTGTACCAAACACAATCGAATTAGAAATGAATGTGCCAACTCAAATCTAAAATGAGCCAGTTCAGAGCTTACTGGATTGCAAAAGAAAATTTTCTGAATTTTCAAAGTCAGCTCAACACAGAGAGTCAGCTGAAAGTATTCTGCAGGGTAGATTGTTCAAACGTAAATTAGATATGAAGCGTTTGAATTCAAAATATATTGAAGGATTTGAAATGAAGATTTTGATACACAAGAAAAATTTACTCTACAAGGAAAGATTGTAGAATTAAAGGGATTTGTTTAGAACTTTTCCAAAACAAATTGCAATGTGCTGATATTCAAGGAATAAAGCTTAAAAACAGAACTTGAATTTGAAAATTCCACTGGTCTGCTATTTTAAGTTGAAAACATGTAAAGACGGAAAGCATGGACTATGGAATTAATTGAAGACTACAAAAGTTCAAATTTCAAATTGCACTCATATAGAGAGGTTCAAATATAGAAGATACAGTAAAAGGAAGTGATTTGGGAATTCCTTATTCAAAGGAAATCAACTCTAACAGCTATATTTTTTAAACTCCAACAGTCATATTTTTTAAGTTATAAAAGGAGCATTCTAACCTTTGTTGAAAGACACAACAAAAACAGAAGAATCAACATACATTGGCGATATTCAAAAAAAAAATTATATGTTATACCGAGAAAACTCTCTACTGTGTTCTTTATTGGGATATATACTTTTGAGTGAGATTTTGTTGAGAGTTGGATTTTTATTGTAGAAGGGTTTGCGAGAGTGATTTTTTTGTGAATGGTTTTTGGGGGAAAAAAAAAATCACTTGGGATAGGTGTGATTAAGCACCAAATTCAAAACTAGCTGTGATTTTTTGAGATAAAATCACATGGGTTAAATGTGACTAGGCACAGATTTCAAAACTATTCAACTTGAGTGATCGGAGTTGATAGCTTGTTGTAAATGTTCATTAGTACTTGTGAAGTTAGGGGTTGTATCACTATTTGAAGATAGTTGAGAAATTCTCAAAGAGGATACTTAGAGAGTGGATGTAGGCTTGGGTTGGGCCAAACCACTATAAATTGTGGTGTTGATATCTCCTTCTTTCTCTTATCTTTGCTTATATTTTTTGTGATTGTTTTCATTGCTTATTCATCAATTATAGTTTGATTGTTTAAGTTTTATATCTCTCTTTTAATTTTGAGTTAGCTCAAATTGTGTTAGTTTTCATCATTGCTTAAATATTTTCAAAAAGGGTTTGACTTCTTTCAAGTTGTCATCTCAACTTCAGAGATTGTTTGGGCACTTGGTAGATCCATTTCAAAATTGATTTTTATTTTAAAAAAATAGACGACAAATATAATTTCAAAAATAATTATTCATTTTTTATAATACAAAATTAATTCAAACATATAACTACCGATATCTAATCATTTTGATTTTTTGCATAAATATTCTACTCAACAAGTCCTAAAAAGTGAATGGTTCGGATTATCAAAACAGAATATGTAATGGGCTCAACAAATCGCTCAAATTCTCTCATATTGAGATATGAATATGAGAGAAATCTAACCTGAAAAATTCTATTTGCACACACTTTTTCGTCTATGTATACATACTTAATGAAAAAAATTTAATGACAATTCACAATAACCATAATGGACATCAACACACATTACAAATTAAATTCAGATTTTCTCTGTACACACCTTTAAAAAAACAATAATTCTCAATGCATATCTTTTGAAAAAAAACAAAAACAAAAACTTAGTTCCTCCATTGTTTTTCACTTCCTCTATTGTTCTCCATTGCTTGCTACACTCCATTGTTACACTCCATCCATTGCTTGCATAAACTACTTTGATATCAAGTACCGAAAATTTGTAAAACATTTGAAACTACAGAACCGAAAGTTTAAAAAATTCAGAAATCAAGTATCGAATATTTATAAATAATTCGGAAGTACATAATTGAAAATGTGCAATAATTTCGGAAGTAAACAACAAAGAAGGACTATTTTATTCGGAAAACCAATACCGAATGAGCAAAACTTATTTCATTAGGGAAAATTGAACTATTTTATTCATAATTTCTAAGAATTTTCTTTGCTCCTCCCAACAGAACTCCTGAGTTTGTAAGATTCTATGCTTCCCATAAGCAGTTTTTGCTTTCGATTTTCTACAATTTTTTAGGGTTACTTCTCGTTTCTAAATATATATATATATATATTTTGATTGATCTCTCCATTCCTTCAGGTTTCCATGGCTGCCAACAACGCCTCCTGCCTAGGAAAAGAACAGGTACTTCATACATATACAGACACTATATATGTATGCTTATGAGATAGACAAAACTATTAACTGGAAAATATTGCTTTTTTGATGATTTTTGTGCAGATATTTGGATTGGCAGAGATAGAAATGGAGTGTAGGGTAGGTTTGTGTGGAAAAGTTGAGTCTACGAAGAGTTTGAAACTGTGAAAAATCTATTTAGATGGTGTGTGTACAAGATTTAGAGTTATAATTGTAATATATGGTGTGTGAAATAAGAATAATAACATATAATTAAATTCATAAATGTGTGTAAAATGATGTGTGGAAATAAAATTTCTCATCTAATCCTTTTGCGAACCCAATTCACCCCTCTTGAGTTGTCAAAACAAAGCACAACCAACATGTGGATTTTTCTTGCGTAATTTGCTAAATATGACCCAACAAAATATTAAATTAATTATCTTTTTTCAATTCCTGACACGGTGATGAGTATGATTTGCTATTTTTGGTTATTTTAATGGTAAATATTTTGTTGACTAGGTATAAAATAATTACTGTAATATAATATTATAACTGAGATGTCAAATAAAATTGCCACTGATACTTAACAATAGGTTTATATTAATGGACATGCTCCCCATAAACAACTTGTGAAAACCTTAATTATTTTATATATAACACGATTACATTTTTTTTTTTTTTAAACTGTTGAACACCTAATCGAATTATAACAAAAAATTATAATGCTAGATGCATTTTAAGTTTGATCTAAGTTATATTTAAAATAAATCTCAGTCATAAAAAAAATTATATATATTTTGCATTATGCGATGCTTATCTCATATAAATTCAAAGGGGATATCAATCCATTTTTTAAGAAATTCAATATAAGTTAAGTTGCATCATAATATAAGGATGATATATATATTCTTGCCTAATATATATTCTTATAATATCGTCATGGTTTAATAATAAGGCTTCCACCGGTTAGGGATTCCTCGTTATCAAAAACATAATAATAATAATTTAAGGATGATATATAGTTGTCAGGATTTCAAAATTCAAAGGTGAAGATCCTTTGAGAGATTCAAACTCAGCATTTTTTTAGTAGATGAACCAACTTGCAATGAGGAATATCTCTATCTCTATCAATATCTTCAACATGCCCACTCCCCAGAATAGGGGGTGGTTGTCAATTGTGTGACTTTCACACTTTATTATAGGGTCAATGCCAGTATTCCTACGTACCCTTCTCTCTCTCTCTCTCTCTCTCTCTATATATATATATATATGTATGTGTGTGTGTGTCAACTTTCTCTTTCCAACTTGCCCACTGGTGCTGTACAATACAATACACCTTTCAGAAAAGAGACAAGCTAGCTGTGTTACTCGAAAACCGCATCAACATGCATGTGATATTATTATCAACCGTGGTACATACCCCCACTGGCGGTCGACCCCAGTGAGGTGGCAGTCCCTTATTTGCTGAAATTCAAAAAAAAAAAATAAAAAAATAAAAATAGGTTTTTTTTTATCCACTCCCGGAGTGACACCTCACTGGGGGTCGACCCCCAGTGGGAGTAGGAAGCATTTTGTATTATTATTATTGAGCAAAATCTTACTGTCAAAGTTAAAAATTGACATTGTATTTGATTGAGAGATTTAGAATTTGAAAAAGAATTAAATAAATATATTTATTTTTATTTAATTTCACAAAGTTTTTTTTTTTTTTTTTTCAAAATTTATTTAAATCTCTCAAAACACAACATTAAAGAGAAAATTAACTCGGCAAACTCTTTTATCTCTACAAAAGTTGCTTCCACAAACGTTAAAAGAAAGAAACATTGTGTGGGATAAAGAAAGGGGCAAAATTTAAACGGCTCATAAACAAGTCAATTTGCGAGTATAATGTTATCATGGGTTGAAAATTCTAAGAAATGAGAACACAATACATGGGAGGTGCTAATGACCCTTCAACCTCAAGTAAACCTTACATTCGAGTGGTCCAGTTAGCTTTAACAATCAAATCTATTTTTGGTACAAGGCACTAATTTGTCTCATTCTCTACACTATTGCTTTCCAAAAACACCAAAGACTAGGGTTGTAAAAAAAATCAAAAAAATTGATCAAACTGATTGAACATAATTAAACCGTCATATGTGGTCTATTTTTTTTTTTTTTTTTATAAGAATTGGTCTGTGTAATTTTTAAATTTGATTTTTTTTAATTTTCGATTCAGTATTAATTTAAGCACATTCTGAACTAAACCAAAACCGATTACTTCAACATATATATATTTATAATATAATAATTTAATAATTTATAATGATATTAATAAATAAATAAATTACTAATCTCAATTAATTAACCCTATCATCCTTATAACCTAAGTTAGTATATCCTGATTATATATAATCTTAACTAACTCATTATTCTTAAAATCTTAGAATTTATTATTAATTTTTGTTTGTATTTTTGCTAATCTAAAAATTATAAAATATTTATCAAAAGAATGAATATAATATGTTTAAAATGATTGACAAATGATTAATTCAATATTTTTATATAAATGAGCGATTATATTTAAAAATGACTTAAATTTAAAATATACTAAACTAATTAAACAATACCAAACCAAACCAAATCGTTTCGATTGGTACAGTTTGATAGAAAAAACAACTTATATTTGTATCGATACTCAAAATAATAAAATCAATATCATTAATTGAGCGAAACATTTTACCTAAATACCAATCATAGCAAAACCCATACATCCTACCAAAGGGACTTATTAGGCCAATATAGACTTCGAAAAAAACAATAAAAAAAAAAGGATTAAAAGCAAGTCAAGACTCAAGCACCATTAATTGTTAATCATATTATTTAATTTTGATGATGTCTAAAATATATTTGTATTATTTACTTTTAATGATGTCTAAATCTTATTTGTAACAATTTGAATTTTTTAATGTACAGATTTATTTGACCAAAATATTATCTTTTTTAAAATATATATTTGTTAAAATATTAGTTAAATTAAAACTATTTTTGAAACTTTACTATTCACTTTTTGAAACTTGAGGTTAATCACTATTCACTTTTGATCAAATTAAAAATTGATTAATTAGATTTATTGACAAAATGATGGATTGATTGTATTATTTTGACCAAATTTAATATTGATAAGTTGTCTTGTTTGACAAAAATTAATATGGAGTGGTAGTAGAATATTTTAGTTTAAAATCTCTACAACATATACAATATTTAAAGAGGGCTATATTTTCAGATCCATCATAAATATTATTTAAAGAGATTTTTCTGTGTATGCAAATATTAATCAGAATATAAATGCATATAATAACATACATCATGGAAGCAATCAATATATTAGTGTGTGGAAACATAATTACTAGCATGTGAAAAAAATCATACATGATATAATACACAAAGAAATGGTTGCAAAATTGCAACATATTGAATTTTAATTCACATGTTGAAGTTTGTATTTGAATGTTAAAGTTACATCTTTATAATATGACTTTGTAGGATTATATATATATATATATATAATTTATACTATATATATTAGTCAAAATCCACATGTTTGTGAGTTTTGTTCAAATTCGGCCATTTGTTTGTCAAAAAGAAAAGATGCCTCATGATGACAAGTTAAAACAAATGATGCCTCATGATGACAAGTTGAAACAAAATAGATGTCATTCATGACGTCAGCAAGGAGCGTCCAACGGGTTATATTTTTGTGTATAAATAGAAGTGTTATGTGTGGAGAAAAATCAAGAACTGAAGAGAAATTTTCTGTGAGCTCCAAATTGTATTATGCTCTTTCACTTTCAGATCTAAGTCTAGCCTTTGTTCTTACACTTTCATATCTACTCTTTGTGAGAGAATTATTGTAAAAGTGAGTTTAAGTACCACTTATTCTTATTCCTTATTTTTGTGTGAGAGAATTATTATAAAAGTGGGTTTAAGTACCACTTATTCTTATTCCTTATTTTTGTGAGAGATTTTGTAAGGGCAAGGCTTTTATTGTTGAGTGAGACTCAATAGATAAGAGTAAGTCCTATGCCAAATCCACAAGCTTGGTGGTGTATTTATTCAATTGATAGTAAAGAAATTTCAAGGAGATTCCTTAGGAAGTGGAGTAAGTCTAGAGTATATTGCGGCTAGCGCGTGCCGAACCAACTATAAATCGCAGTGTTTGATTCTCTCTCCTTATCTCTCTTACTTTTATATTAATAATTATTATTCTGTTTTTTTATTTATTAAAATTCTAAATATTGTGTTAATTTTAATATTGTGAAATTTTTAATAACTCAATTCACCCCCTTCTTGAATTGCCTATCTGGGATAACATTAACAATTGACGTCATTTTTGTTTTAAAACATGTTTTCACACTCAACTCTCCTCAACATAGCAATTTCAAATAATCTAAAACAAAAGACAAATAAATTGCAATCATCAAACCCTCATCCATAATAAGGGCAAGCTAGCGGCATCCAAATTTATAGCCGAAAATTAAGTACATAGAAATTATATATACAACCATCCAAAATGTTCATGAAAAGTGCAACAAAAAAAAAAAACAAATAATTCAGTAGCGATCAAAAGATGGACGCCCTTCCCTCCTAGGGCGATCATAAGGACCTGACCTATCACGGTAGCTTCTTCCCTCCTGACGTGATGGTCCTCCACCTCCATACCTGTCTCCACTCCCTCTTGGGCCTCCGTCCCTATTATCATAGCTTCGGTCTTTCCCATACCCATTTTGAGGGTAACGGTCTGAAGCCCCATACCTATCCCCTGCAAAGCGTTCACTCAGTGGATACCTGCATTCAAGCAACAGTCGTAAGCGAGGATTACAATTAAGAATAGCAGGACCTTTTAACCCAACACTCCAAACCAATATGAAACCATTGTTTGAAATCAAATGTTTAATCATGCCTTTAAGAAGTCAGAATATAAGCAAAAGTTGGAAGGTAGGAAACAAATGCTAACAGATTTGGGCCAAAAGGATTTGCAATCCCTGGCCTTAACACTTGACCATATCGCCAAAAGGATACATGTTCCATATGTAAAACCTACAAAGCACGGACACGAACATGCGACACGACACAAATACAATACGGAAACGCCAACACACCAATTTTCAAAAAATGCAAGACACGACAAGTGGAGGACACGCTTGAAATATATAATTTTATATATTTATTATATGTTATATATATGAATATATCATTCAAAGATAATAAAAAATGCAAAATGACACTAATTCTAATAAATTTTTATAATTTTTGTTTTGTTATTGTATCTTAAGTTATTTTATTCAAGCTTGTAATTAGTTTCACCCGTGTTTAGTTAATAGACATGTGTGTCTTCCAAGTGTTCAAAAAGTATTCTGGTCTTAAAAAAAAAATGACACATTTTGAAAAGTGTCGGACAAGTGTCGGTGAAGTGTCCAAATAGTGTCGGTATCCGGCACGGACACGACACAAATACGTTACATTCTTAAAAGTATCCATACTTCTTAGCATAAAACACTAAGAGCATCTCCAATACTCTGTTTTTGTCATCAAATTTGAGAGAAATTTTAGTTAAAAGTTTGATATAATATAAAGCACTCCAATCTTTAGTTTACTCTATTTTAACAATTTTTTCTGGGTAAAAATGCAGGTGTTGCAAATTTGGTGGTTTGGTGAAAAAATAGCCTCCCTTGATTTGATACATACTAGATGAAATAATTGGAGCACAATTTCAGTAATTTTTTTTATCAAAATTTTATTTTTGATGAAGGATTGAAGATGATCTAACATCCCCCACTCAATGAGATGAAAATACTTTTTATCTAACAATACCTGTCATCAACATGGCGATCGCGGCTCCCATATCTGTCTCTGCTCTCATAATGATCCCTATCCCCATAGCGCCCTCCATCATATCTGTCATCAAGGTATCGACCACGATCTCCTCCAAATCGATCCCCACGACCTCCAGGCCCACCAAGTCTAGAATGAGAAGAGAATTGACCACCGCCTCGGCCACCACCAGCTGAAGGGCAATCACGGGCCCAGTGACCTGGGCGCCCACACTTGAAGCAGTCATCTTGACCTACAGACCTATCTCCACCCCCATAGCTGCCCCTGCCACCAGATGAGTAACCTCCACCGTAGCCATGGTCTAGATCCTCACCCCCCATTCTGGGTTGGGCCTTGTTCACTGAGATGGCACGATCGCCTAACTCCCTACCATGCATTTCCCTGATTGCATCTTCCATTCCCCGGCGGTCTGCAAATGTCAAAAACCCAAATCCACGAGGACGGCCAGTATCTCTTTCCACCATAATCTACATGAACACCACATTCGATAAACTGCTACCAGAAGATGACTTGAATACAAATAAATGAATTAACATTTACAAAAGTGAGATTACTGACAATTGGCACATTTATATTTAATGAATGATGAGCACTTGATTCTTAAAAATGTAAAAACACATGCCCTGTTTCAATCCAGTTTGAGATTGTTAGAAGCATTTAAGGACATAATTGCAAGCAAAAACATTTGGTGGTAGAACATTACAATAACGAGAAACAAATCACTTGAGAAGCAATCCAACAAGAAACTAACACCAGATCAGAACACACCACTAGATTGATACTGCTAGCTCATTTTTTAGGATGACTGTCATCATCAACCATTTCCATCGGATAATTTGATCCCCATGCCTTCACCTCCACCATTGATGACGGCCATCTCTCTCTCATGCACATACCAATGAGTCAATGACCATGAGGTCCCCAATCCAACACCACCTCTGCCTATGGAAACCAATCTCCATAACCAGTAACACATCCACCAAATCTACTACTGCAAAATCTGACCTCCCTCCGGCTCTCGTTCTCACTCTCTCAAGTGCACAATGACACCAACAACTGCAATCCACCATTGTCTCCCACCCTAAACTCCGCAACCTGTGGACACATCCACCATCAGCACAATTCTGGGAAAATCTTATCTCTCTCTCTCTCTCTCTCATGCTGCACACACAAGCCAATAACCCACCACCACCTCTCCCACCTATGGCGGCAACCCAACCTCTACAGAGTGTGCTTATCCACCAAAATCACCTTCAATCCACTACTAGGACCACCACGGCCCCTAAGCAAAACCACTACAGCCGCCATTCCTCCCATCTATCCTCAATTTTATTAATTTATATATTTATTTGGACACGTTTCCAATAAATGTGATACTAGATGGGATAAGATGGGTATATGAAAGTAGATACATGACCAGCTAAAAAGCAGACATTAACATGTGGCATGACACGTCGACACTGAAATTTCAAAAACTGCAAGACACGACACATGGAGGACACGTTCAAAATATATAGTTATATATATTAGTTATATGACATGTATAAGAATAAATAATTCTTATATCTTATATATGTGAATATTTAATTCAAAAATGATAATTTTTAAAGTTTAGAGATGAATAAATATAAATTTACATAATTTTTCTGTTATTATTGATTATTTTATTCATAATGTGTTTCCCACATGTTTGAAGTATGTCCAAGTCTAGAAATTTAAAAAATAGGACATTTTTTAGACATGTCTAACAAGTGTTAGGAAGTGTATAGAGTCTTCTTTGAACTGCGTGTTTCTTAGGTGGCTAGAAAAATGAAGGGGCAATTCGCATGCATTTTTTTCTTTTAGATGGATGCATGAATTTTTAAGGTAGCTTATCTGTTGTCATGAGTGCTTTCCAGTTTTGTGTTACCAGAAAACGCTAATACCCTAGCGAATTGCGTATTGGTACATACGTTTTGGAAAAGTTACACTTTCATTCCAAAACAATAAATTTAGTGATCCGAAGCGATCTCAAAAGTTTTTTTTCAATATATTTCCTTAAATGTTACCTCAGGAGAGAGAAAAAGAAAAAAAAAATTCAAATATAATAAACTAAAATCTAAGGTGAGTTAAGTTTTGACAAGACAAAAATACCACAATTGGTCATAATGCTAATAGAAATGTTTTAATACATGAAAAAAACTAATAAATAAATAAATAAAAATTATATTTTATTGGATGTCTAATAGTTAAAAGAAAATTACTCTAGAAGTATTTTAAATTCTCAAGTGTAATATATACAAGTCTAACCCTATCGTACTATATTTTAGAGTACGTCATGTACCACGTTCCTATTCCATGTACCGGAATGATCCACATCCATGTAACATATTTCTGGTTGGCCTTTCAATGTGGCCACATGATGTATGCTTTGAGATTTTTGGAATTATTTCAACAAACTTTTTAAAAAAAAAAAAAACAAAAAAAGAAGTTTCAGCATGATGGATTGTTATCACTATGCTATCATATGTGCCTAAACTTGGTTGAGATAAGTTTCAGCAGATTATTGTTGTAAGGATTTTAGTTTTTGTATACATCTTGTATTGCAGATATTAAGCTGCAGGGGTGAAGTTTGGGCCGGTTCCTTGTCATTAATAAAATGTATATATATAGGTTGCGCCTGGACCCCTTTTGGTGCCCTTAATGAAAACTTATTTACTTATCCCCCCCCCCAAAAAAATCCCCAGCTTATTCCCAAATTCCTAATTTTGGACTCGTACTCCAATAAGGATTAGGAATATTTTACATAATACTGTAATTCTATAGAGAAATCAATCTGGAAAACTTTCAAATAGCTTTATGAACTTTTGAAGGGTTATATACATCACGAATCCTAGGGAGCAAGCCTAAGGGATTATAGGCCATGTTTGATTCACAAGACTAATAGTGAGGTATTAATAATCCTATCAAAATTAGTGTGGTATTCACTATCCAATTAGATTAATAAGATAAATTATCCATTGGATTAATAATCTCACCCCTACCCCATTACTAATAATCCTACAAATTTGTTGGATTAATTATCCATTGGATTAATAATCCTAAACCAAAATGTTAAAACAAACATAGGATAATTGGGCCCACGGATTAATAATCCCAATCCCATGCTCTAATCCATCCAATCAAACATGCCCATAAATTAGCTTCCTACAACACTTTCTTCTTTCTTCAAACCTTCTATTTCGATACCAAAAAGGCATCCAATTCTTTGATAATTCAACCAAAAGCCTACTTCTACAGACATAATCCTTTCTCTACGCTATAAGCTAAAAAAGCCATTACCCAAAATATTACCTAAACGGGTCACTGTTCAAGATTCCACAATTCCTTTCATAAATAATTCTAATAACCTATCACCCTCCATACCAAGCTTGTTCTAACCCTTATCATCCACAACTCCCAATACCTTTATTCACCATTAAAAATAAAAAATTATTAAAATTAAAATTCAATTGCAAAATATCAAAAATGATCATCATAAGCTTAGTAGTCTAAAGCTTGCAGAGAAAACCTCACTTAGACAAGCATGTCATACCCGTACCAGGTACTTACCAATCATTTCATGAAATTTCTAAGGGGGCACAATAATTAAGATTTTGTAGTTAAATAAATAATCAAATTATGATTAAGTAAAAACAAGTATAGCATTCTAACTTTCGCGTTTAATCTAAATAAAGATCCTAAAGGCATAATACTTACTAAAAAAGAACCTAAAAAGCATAATGCTTTGAGAAAGCTTTATGTATAAGAATTTGTAGGGACATCATGTGGATAAGAATTCTTACTGAAAATGGTAGAATCAACAGAACTGCACAATCCAAGGCCGGTACCAGCAAATATCGGATGAAACCAAACTCATATGTATCTAATCTCTCTGAAAGCAACTATAAGATGCCACGTGATCCAAATTTCAAGTGATTACACTCTAATTACTTTACTTGTCCTTGCCAACAATCCATTTAACCTCAATCACAGACTTGCTAGTAAAACATACTGTCGACAATAGGAGGTAGAACCCATCCTACAATTGAGTACCAACGCTGACAAAGGAAGAAATAACACATAGAGACATCTGGCTAGACGACAACTCCATGACAGAATCTTTCCTTGCAAATATAAAGCTTATAATTATCACACTAACAATTATGACATACATATGTAACATTCTCTAATCTCCATCATCATATATATTCATTCAAATACTATACCCAAACATTTCAACATATTTCTGCTGCCTGTCTCCTCTGGCACCTCATCAAAACGGTTGAGACCATAAGAATCAGCTAGAAATCTACTAATGAAATGATGACTTTGTCCATATCGTCACGTGAATATACAGAACTGAATCAAGACAAACTTCCAAAAAATGAACTTTTACTCATAAGCACCTTCACAGAACATATCTACATCCACTTCCATATAAATTAATAAGGCGAAAGCAAAATTCAAATTTTAACGCACAAAGAACTGAATCTTAGTACACACGTCACCAGATGATCATAAGCATTTCAAGTGACCACACCTCTGAGAATAACACTCTCGAAAGACAGAATAAGTGTGAAGAAAAAGTATAACTAGGCTCAGTTGCAAGCATCCAGAATCCAGATTAAAACAGATAGAGTGCTCTACGGGGCCAAAGCAAAATCATTCCCCTGCAAACTTCCATTCTTTAAGTTCTTATCTCATTCCAACCACTGTCGGCACCAACTTGCAACTACTAAAAAGCGACATGAACTTAGGAGTAGCAGAGAGTGTACTGACTTTTTCTGCGCCATTAAAATGCAACTCTGTTAAACCTTAGTGGTAATAGAAATTCCCATGATTCAAATATTTCATAGACCAGCCCCAAGGCTCCTCAGGCACAAGCCAAGATGATTATGTAGCTTAAAAATTCCCAGATATGGAGACATGCAATGAAACGGTTGCCACACCAGCTTTGATGCAACTGCAACTTGTACAAGTGTTTTAAAATAACTTTTGACAGGCATCTTGTTAAACAGGACAGAGGATTCACGCCATTTGTACTGATATCTAAAAGCAGCAACAACATATAACCGGTCATATTTTCCAGCAACGTCAAGAAGTGCTATCTTAGTTCTACAAAATTGTTAGGGGTCTGGAAAAATAGTTAGTTCAAAAGAAAAATCTCCCAGACAGTAATGAAAATCAGGAACCTCAGTAATCAAGGGAAAAAATGGTTTAAAACAAATTGCCAAAAATAACAAAATGCTTTCATGCACCCAAAAGAAAACACTTGCATCTTCAAGCAGTTAGTGTCTGAGATTTCTCCAGACCATGGGACCAATGTGAACAGTGTCTCTTCTGAAATCAAAAATTAAAAAGCAACTGGATGTTTCTTGAATTCTTTTTCGACCGATGGCTAAGGAAAGACACACATAGGTACTTGTTATTTAACACAGTGTGGAACTGGTTAAATCAACAAGACAGACAATGTAGCAGACTTGAAGAAGATCCCATGAACATGTTACAGCATAGGACACCTTCATAGCACTAAATAAACCCTTCAGATTCTGTGAGAAAAGAAAATACGTCATGGTCGACCACTACAGATCCAGATCCATGAAGCAACCAATCACAAACACTGTCAAGAATTCTTTTTTGCAGTAACCATAGAGAATCTCCACCACCATGTTTGTCTCGCAATTGAAAATTATTGTGTATTCAAACTTGTTTCTTCAAATGATTGATGACGCCATGTATCCAGATCAAGTACGAATCAATTCAAACTCTTCAATTCCTTGATCACATAATCCAGACTAAAAAATTGTAAATGAAAAACAATGGACTTTAACAATAAAAAAAGAAAATCTCGTTAAAGATTGCTACATCATGTGACTTGTCGATTATTGAAACTTCCCAATACTGGACCCATCTAAAATGCATGATCAAGATTCTCTCGAGGATCTCAAACCACAGCTCTTTTTAGATATGGACCCTTTTAAACAAACAGCATATTTGATTAACCATGCATTCACTACTGCCTTCAAAAACCAAGCTACACATTCAGAGATATTTCTTTATGTGAATACTTCTAGGGATGAGAATCTCCACACAACCGACATAATTTAAGCACACAAATGATATAGAGCTTCAGCAACTCAATGCAATCCAACTGTACCAAAACTTCCTCACTAATTCCATCTAAAGGCATCTTAAAGATCACAATCAGCATCACAGGAAAGATCACAAACAAAAAACAGAAAACAAAAATAGAATCAATACGTGATGAGGAAAAGAAGAGATAAAAGATTGAAGAAATACAACAGAGAACCTACAATAATATCATTATAATATGGAAAACGCATACAAACTATAAAAGGGTCAAAAACATTTGCCAATAACCCAACAATATAGGCACTTCATCAGCATAAATCAATGACAGAACAAATTTTACCAAGCAGTTCATCTTCCCCTTTTATAAAGGGGTAATAAGTGACACTGTCTTAAGAAAACTGATACCTGAGCATTAGTTAAAACAGTAAACAATGTGTCACGTCTATTCAAATATTTCTTATTGTTTATCAATTCCTGACAAAAAGGAACAATTTGAGGGCTTTCTTCTTTCTTTCTTTCTTTCTTTCTTTTTTTTTTTTCCTTTTTTTTAAAATGAAATTGTTTTTGTGTTATTTCATATTGTACAATTCTTTTCTTTGTGGGATATCTTCAAAGGCAAAAGGGGTACGCAAAATTTGTACCAGTTACTACTTGAGGCTTACAATTTCTATCCGAAATGTTATATTTAAAAGACTATGAGAATGGAGGAAACTATGAGTACCAATCTCAAATTAGAATACATGTCTGCTTTGCAAAATAAATATAGACAACTATTCAAGGATTGTGCATGGAAATAACAAACCAAACATCACACAAATCACTTGACCATTGGATGGATGCATCAAAGGTGGTTAAAATTAAAGGACGTGGGGGAGGGGTAATGACCTCAAGTAGACCTTGGTGGCTTAGTGTGAATTTCAGCCATCAACAACTATGATCAAATAATGTTTAGTTGGCATCATGTTTTATAACCACTTAAAATCTACAAATCACCATGAAATGAAACCCTTTCCAAATCCACATAAACAAAGAAAAGAAAATACAGGCATACTTGAAAAGATAACAAAAACAAAATAACTAGGAAATTGAAATGAATAGTATAGCCCCCACTCAACAGAACCCAATACTTCTCAGTTTCTCAAAGACCAATAACAACAATAAGCACACAGATTCACCAAAATTTCAGTTTATCCTTATTTACCTTCTTCTTTCTGAGGAACCAAACAGAAAAAGAAAAGAAAAATGGAGAAGAAGCCGAACCTGAGAATCAATAATTTTGCCGAAACGACTGAAAGCGTCTTCAAGCTGACGCTCACTGACGTCCCAAGCCAACCCTCCAACGAATATACGGTTCTCTAGTTCCTTTCCTGCCATATCTATCTTTTCTTTTTACACAAGTACAAACAAAATCCTGTACAGAAAAATTACCCAAAAAGAAAAAAAGGTGTCACGGAAATTGGAAATTGAAAACCCTAGAATTCAATCATTGGAAACAATCGCAAAACAAACAAACCAAGACAAAGCAAAACCCTAGAAAGATCAGTTTTTGGTGGGGGGAGAGAATTAGAGAGTAGAGAGAAGATTGCTTACAGTGAGTCGGTGGTTGTAGTTGTAGCGTTAGGTTGGTGTTCGTTGGGTTGCTGTGGTCTCTATGAAAGTAAGAACAGTAGGGGAGAGAGTGAATGCGGGATATGAGGTTACGAGCTAAAAATAGTAAACCCTAGACCCAACTTAACTTTTTTGTGGGGTGTTTGGAAAGTGAATTTTTTTTTAACTAAAATTAAAAAAAAAAAAGTATTTTTTGATTTATTGGTGGGTTTGAGTTGGGTTTGATGTGATGTGTTAGAGAGGTGATGGGATTTAAATAAGATGATGTGACTTAAATAAGATAGTGACCTTTTTGGCTTTTTAACTTATTTAGTACATGCCAAACTAGCCATAAATTATAAATATATTTTTTTGAGGTTTGATTAAAGGGTATTGTTATCAGCACTTTATAAATTATTTTAGGCTTTTTATTTTTTTGGATTCTCACTTATAAATTTTAAATCTTTAAAATTTCTCTTCCCCAAATAATACTAAAATTATTCTTAAACATTCCATTCATTAAATGCACACCCCTACATCCCAAAAAAACCTTCCTTCCAAAAAACCCTAGCAAAACTCACTAAAAAAAAGAAGAGTCCAAAACCCACGAAAAAGAAGAAGAAGAAGAAGAAAAAGAATATTGTCTCTGCCGATTTAACCAACTTTCCATCTGATATTTTTCATTGTTCTCAAATCCAAACTCTTGATTTGAGCGACAATAATCTTTTAGGGGATGTTCCAATACAAACTTGTCTATGATTGTCACCAACCTTACATATCTTAACCTATCATACAATTACTTTTCGGAGATTAAAATCTCCGATTCCCAGTTTTTAAAACGGTTCAGTTCTTTGAGTTTTCTTCATTCTGGACTCATCTCAGATCACAAAAAGTTCAAAATCAATGTTCGGTTACCGATTCCTGAACAAATAAACAATGTTCAGGTCTGTATTCCGGAATTTCGATTATATGTTCGGGAGTTCAGTCTTGAAAAAATGACAAATATATTTTATTATTTTTGCCCTTTTTTTTTTCAAGAAACTTACCCTTACAAGGGCAATCTCCTCTGAGTAAGAACAACATCAAAGTTATGAACCTCTCTAAGATTTTATTATTGTACTTATGTCGTCTTACGGAGTTGTGGTTGTCAGAAAAATTTTCACTCATTGTCATAGTCGGAAAAATGTAGGTAATCAAATGGTTGCCATCGTTACTGCTGAAATATTGCCGCCAAAGGGTTTTCAAATTTTTGAGGGTGGGTAGATTGTGAAGGTGGGATTTGGGAAAGATGGATGGTGATGGAGGCGGGTGCTCTCATAAACCCTAATTCATGATGTAGTAGGTGTGTAGGTTTAATTGTGAGATGGGGTGTTCCAAAATTAATGATATCCTTTGTAGTAATTTTATTTGAGGTTATTATTGTAATTAAAAAAAAGCTAAAAATTGGAGGGTCCAAAATAATTTATGGGGTGCTAATAGTAGCACTCTTGATTAAAATATGAATCACCTCTTGTGGTTCTGAAAATTATATTTCACCCCAGAGATTTTTAATTTCATAACAAATCATTCATTTTATTAATAAATTATTAAGTCAATTAACAATTTTTAATGATATTAGAAATATATTTCAATTAATAATTTAGGTAATTTTATTATTATATACAAGAACAATTATGAATTTCATTTTTTTAATTAATTCTGTTAAATAAATTTTTTTTGAAAAGAGGGTATTTGTAATTTTTCAATTCACAAGGGGCAATCTATATTTTAAGCAAATCTCAAGGGGTGTATTTGTAATTTACCCTATTTATTAAAAATAAAATAAAATAGATTAAAATAATTAATGAGATAAAATATCACATTAAATATATCATCATTTTACTCTTTTTTTCTCTCTCACAAATATCACATTAAACTACAAAAAAAAATCTAACTCTCTTTTCAAACATAAATATTTTAGCATACAAAAATAATCAAAAACTAAAATAGTCAACTTTCCAAATGAGGCCTATGTTTTGAAAGTTTGCTTATTAGAGCATGTCCAATCCTTTCTCACATTTTTTATCAAATTTAAATTTAATGAAACACGTCTACTTTTTCTATTCTAATCATAACACTAAACCCATATCAAATAAAGGGAGAGTGTAACACCCCCAAATCATTTAGTGTAAAACATTAAGTAAAATATGATTAAACTCAAAAGATTCTCTTTCTCATTGAACTAAGATTTCCTTTCACAGTTCCGTGTTAAACAAATTAAATACATTTTTCATATGGCATGGTTCACCAAGTCAGAGAATACAAGCAAGATGCCTTAACGACTTACAACAATTCAAGGCATAACCTTGTTACAACAACAATAGACTCATGGTCCGAAACAAACAAGCTTAGAGCTTTCACATTAAACATCCATGAGCCTCGGTACTCCAATCAACACAAAAGAGTGTACTCCTTTTCACAGAGGTAGTGGTACATCACCAATTCCTGAAAATGTTATATAAGGATAAGTTATGTGACTAGTATAGATATATTTAACAGAATATTTAATTATTTGAACATCCACATGGAATTATCATAATCTAAAACACAATTTAAAGTTTATGTTCAAAATTAAAGAGGACAAGAAAACAATTTCCTTTTTTGTTCCACTTGAAAACTTTTCTCAACACCGAGGTAGCAAATATGTCATGAATCTCTTGTAGGAGCCCCATATTACATATACATAGATTTATAACCAAAACTATCCACACATTTGCGACTATTAATACAACGGGTGGTGGGCACCCAAAATCATCCGTTTTTTCACTTTTGCCGACTATTATACGGTAGGACCATTGGACACTAAAAAATATTTTCCCACATTCAACCGATAATTAGCTCAAGACAGGGCATTTGGGCACCTAAACCCCCCGCGCGGGTATGAACACAACACATCATTCTCAAAAACCTACCTGAACTCATACACTATTTACCTCCCAATTTTTACCACTTTCCAAGTAACTAAGCTTTCATAATTACATGAGATATATAGTAAAATATATAATACATGGGTTAGCAATTCCCACATCCACAAATCCCAATACAACATACATTAATAATATACTCCAAAATCTAATTATCCACTTTTATGTGTTTAACACCCATTAAATTTCAAGCTTTGAAAGTCAATTCCATCCGAACATCATTTTTCATCAAAATCAAAACTAGGGTTTTAATAAATTTGGGGCTTTTACTCCCTCTTCATATATATGATAGTTCTCCACATCAACATTAATAATCCATAAGAGTTTATTTGAAATCTTGATAAAAATTTAGGTAAAATTCCTTTTGTCAAACATAAAACTCAATTTCTAACTTAATCATCGAAATAAAGTATTATGATCATAACAATACCATATAATCATCCTCAAATAAAGAGATACTAGGTTAAAAGCAACCTTACCTCAAGAAAAGATCCGAACTTGCCGCTAGAGGTTTAGGCCGTGACCAGCCAGTGATCTCAAATTACCTCTAGCCCTAAAGACAAAATTGATAATTAATAATAATAATAACGGTGTGACAACCCTACTCTGTGTTATGTTAATTAATCTTGATTATGCTTATAATTATGAGTTTGATATGATTTTGAGTGCTAATTATATGATTATGGGTGTTCATGAATTTATATCTGTTCACCGTAAAAAAATCTATTTAATTTTCTGCTATAAAAATTAAATTGAAGGCCGTGGAGGCGACAGAAACCAAAATTGGTCATATTATTGTAATTAGCATAATTTTTAGAGCCTATGGTGAAATTTAATTGAAAACTGATTCGGATCAAAATAATTAGATTAAATTGATTAAGTTAAGTGCAATTGATTAACTCTAAGCAAATATGATTAGTCAAACTAATCACCACTATATATATAGTGCAAGTGCCTAGGCTTATAACTTTGGGAGCTCTTAACCTTGCAAAATCTAAGAAAGGCCTATATAGAGAGAGAGTAAGTGTGATTCTAAGGGAGAAGAGGTTTAAATTTGAGGACTGGAGCTCAAAGCTTGGAGAATTGAAGAATTAGGCTCAAGAACTAACTAGATTTGGAAGAGTTAAAGACTCTAGGTGAGTAATTGAACTCAAATTTATGTGTTTAAGTTCATAACTATGTGAATTCAAGAAGTATATGTTGATAAATATGAGAATTGAGCTAAATGTGTTGAATTTAAGATCAACTTGGGCATGCATGCATGAATTTGTTGTGATTTCTCATGTTTGAGCATAAATCATAAAGATTATGTTGAATTGAGAGAGGTTTGACACATGCATCGATGAATTGTCATGTTTTGAAGCCCAATTTTCAGTCTTAAGCTTGTATATGCAAGATTTGAAACATGGATTTTACATACATGGTTTCAACCTCATGGTTTAAGCTTGATTTCGGAAATTTAATCCATAATTTTAGTAATTGGTCTCAAATTATCTATGTTCTCATGTCATATGACAGTTTTCCACAATTTTTGGACCGAAAATATGAGTTTTGAACATTTAAAGATGTGTTTTGAGCTTCAAACAGAGTTTTGGAAAACTCAGAATTCGACTTGTCCGCTCAAGCGAGGAAAGTGTCGCTCGAGCGTGGAAATCGAGCTCCCAGAAGTTTTACAAAATCTTACAGATCGCTCGAGTGACCAAAGTGGCGCTCGAGCGAGGACCCTTTTTACTTAGTCTTCCGCTTGAGCAACCTTCGAGCGGGAAATTCACGCAACCAGTACTTTTGTAGACCGCTCGAGCGACGGAAGTTACGCTCAAGCGACCACCCTTATTTTTGAATCACTGCTTGAGCGAAAGAAGCTACGCTCAAGCGGAGGGCCCTCTTTCAAAAATTTTGAAAAGACGTTTCATGTTTCGTTTTTCGTTCTTTTTCATTTCTAAGCACTCTTAGGCATGCATTGAGTACACTAAATGAATTAAAGAGCATGGAAAGCAAATTAAAGAACGGAATGAATTGTATTATGACCCAATGTGTTATGAATTATGTAGGGTCAAGCGCAAAGACGAATCAAGCACCGGAACACAGTGAGTAATATCTTAGTAAAGATATTTTTATGTATGCATTGTTTTCTAAATGTTACCTACGTGGTAAATTTCTGACTCTATGAATTTGTACTATGAATGAGTATTCTATTTGCTTGATTCGTAATAAAGTATGTGAAGTGATTGATATATGAGCATAAAATGAGCCTAAGGCCGTTTGGCATGTTTGACAAGGACACAGATTGGGCCTAAGGCCATTTGGTATATTTAATGAGGACACAGATTGAGCCCGAGGCCATTTGGAATGCTTAACAAGATAGACTAAAGGTCATCTTATATGCAAATTAGACCAAAGGTCGTTTCGAATAAAGAATTGATTGGACCAAAGGTCGTTTAGTAATATGATATGGAAGACCGGTGGTCCTTGGTACATGGATCCATTAGACCTAAAGTCAATCTATGAATGAGTATTGGACCTGAGGTTGTTTTGTATAGATGGACCCAAGGTCATTTTGTTTTATATATGAGTTGGACCTGAGGTCATTTTGCATATGGATGTGATGTATTGGACCCGAAGTCGTTTTTCTTTGTTATGATTATAAATCTAATGTGAATGAGAATAGTGGTTCAAATGTTTACATTATAAGTATGACTCATTTATGAATGAAACTCATTCATTAACCTCTTTACTCTAATATTATTCACTAGGCATTAGCTCACTCTTTATTTATATATATGTAGGTGAGTAGTGGGACGTCCAACCCCAGCCCCAGCGAGCGTTGAGAAACCAAGTTTTGTGAGGACAACCAAGGTCGCCTTATGCAAATGCCTTACTTTTGTTTTACTTTTGTTTTTGTTCTCTTATGGTCAGGTATGACCAACGTTGTGTATAACCTTGGAACTTAGTGCTGAAACTGTAAAATGATCCTGGATATACGTAGTACATACATAACGTAAATATTGCATGGTGTGAGTTATTTCATGTATATGAGAAATTTTTTTATTAAACCACGTATGCACAGCTCGTTGGACAATTCTTGTATGTGTTGCTTCCGCAGTTTGGCCCCCTATTATTAAATATGGTTTGATTTCTAGCTGAGGCCGCAGGTAATCTCGTGATTACTGGCCAGTTATGACTCTAATCCATAGGGCGGTTTTGGTCATGACAAACGGGGCCTTGCAGAAGCAATATTAAATATAAGCATGACCATTGAGCAGTGCATGCATGAGAGCCCATATGAAATTTAAACTTCTCATCGATATAAATACAAAAGTACATCATAATGTCTTAACATTTGCACAAATTATCCATACATAACAAACTTCCAAAAACAAAGAAAACAAAATAAGGTCACTTGATCCACTTAGTTGACACAACTTGGCTCTGCATGAGACCAAGATCGCCCCATCACAGAGGTACTCTAAAATGGCTAACAAAAGGGTAGACTCCCGAGGTTGCCTTATGCTTGACACTTTATTTGCTCTCCTGCATATATATAGGAAAAGTGGGTGAGCTAAAGCCCAATGAATAATGCTAGTAAGAGGTTTAAATGAATGATGTCTATCACTGTACAAAATCGTATCACATGAGTTCAAAGCATTTCATATTCGTATACATATCAAATCAAAGTTCACAGTTCATAATCATACGTAGTATATCATTAGTGCGCAAAGGGACCACATAGGTCTAACAAAGGGACCACTTGGGTCTAACGAATGGACCATATAGGTTGACGAAGGGATCACTTAGGTCAACATCAGAGATCTCTATGCTCATATAACAAAGGGCCACGGTATTGTTACTCCCGGGGGAGGGCCATATAGCAAAGGGCCACAGTATTGTTACTCCCGGGTGAGGGCCAAATAACGAAGGGCCATGGTATTAGTTGCCTAGGCAAGGGCTACACTAAAGATGCCACAATTATATTTCCAAAGGGACAATCATTCATTTATATCAAAATAGCATTTCAAATAACATTTTTGCGGTAATTCAAAACTACATTACAACATATCTTTACAAAGATACTACTCATAGTGTGCTGGTACTGATGATAAACCTATGTTGACCACCTACACAAAGCATATAACAAAAATACACATTGAAGCATGCATTCGAAATGAGTAACATATCTTAATTATTCTATCACATGTGTTTCTAGCTTATTCCATGATTAAGAACGTTCAAATGAGGCCTAAGAATGCCTAAATGAGCATGAGGATGCAATTATGCACTTGAAAGTGTTAGGCAAAATTCACTGAAAATAGGGTCTTCGCTTGAGCTCACACTAGTTGCTTGAGCAGTCCAACAATATACAGAGGGTTACTCGAGCCGTCTGTAAAGACTGCAAAAGTACTGAATACTCAATTTTTATACTCAACAGTCGCTCAAGCCAAGTGCTGAACAAAAGTGGGTTCGCTCGAGTTAATGGCCCAATGTTTGTAAAAATACTAGATGCCTTCGTTTTTTGCTCGAGCGACGGATCCTTCGCTTGAGCGAACTAGATGAATTCTAGGTTTTCCAGATTTGTGTTTGAAGTTCAAAAACACACATTTCAAGTTCAAAGCTTGCATGTTTGGTCTCAAAAGCTTGGAAACACTATATAAAGCATGTATCTTTGGAAAATATGAAACCATAATCTCAAATTTTCTTTCAAATCTTCAAAACAAAGCTCAAAATACTATGTTCTTGACATACATGTAACAAACTCAACTCTTTTCTTTCCAAAACATGTTTATATGAAATGTTGAGTGCAAAACCATGAAGACCTTTAAGAAATAACTCAAGTAAGTCCCATGCATGTATGAATTTGAAGAAAACCAAGTTCAAAGATCTTGAATTATGCATGTGTGTACAGAATTCACTTAAACTCTCTACATTCATGATGATTCATGCTCATCCCTTTCAAATACTTGAAAATGATCCTATTTATTGGTGAATTCATCTTCCTACATGTATTAACTTCATGAATTGTAGGTAAAGGTCATACCTAGAGCTTAGATTAGGCCTTAGCTAAGCTAATCCTCTTCAATTTCTCTTGAACTTCCTTGATCTCTCATTCTCTCTCTCTCTCTCTCTAAGATGTTGAAATCTCTCTTTAGCTCTCAAATTTTTAGCTCAAAAGTTGTTCAAAATGAGCTCCTAAGCTTGATTAGGCATATATATATGGTGATTAGTGTTAGGCTAATTAAGTGTGGCTATGACTAATTAAGTGGGCTTGAGTCTAATCAATTATACTTAATTATTCTAATTTTTGATCTGAATTAAATTTTAATCAAACTTACTATATGATTCTAAAAATTCCAACTAACCTATTGAATTAATCAATTTTGGTTTCTGAATCCGTTTGGGCTTTCAATTTTGAATTCTAAATCGATAATTAAATAGATAATTCACAAATAAACAGATAAGTATCAAATAAACACATAATTATGCAAAAGTATGCCCAACATAATAATATGCAAAAAGGTGCGGAGGTCAGGGTCGTTACAGTCTTCCCCCCTTAAGAAGTTTGATCCTCCAAACTTAAGTTACCTTCATTCGGAAACAAATATGGGTACCGTTGTTGCATTTCTTCATCTTTTTCCCATGTAGCCTCCTTCTCATAGTGTTCTCTCTATTCTATATTCATAATTGGGATAGATTTGTTCCTTAGTTGCTTCACTTGCCGATCAAGGATCCGTACTAGCCATTCCTCGTATCTTATATGATCATCTAAGGCTATTCAGTGATAGTCAATAACATGAAATGAATCTCTATGATACCCGCGAAACATTGACACATGGAAAGCGTTGTGCATTTGCTCCATTCCTAACAGTAAAGCAATATGATAGGCAACAGGGCCAAGCCTTTCCAAAATCTGAAACTGCTCAATATATTGTGGAGTCAGTTTCTTTTTTTTTGCCAAATCTCGTTTTACATGATTTCCCACTTCATATTTTAAATCTCTCATTCTCTAATAAGCATAACTTTTCTGTCGGCTCTAGGCAGTCAGGAGCCTCTATTGGATAATCTTTATCTTGTCAGTTGTTTCTTGCACAAGCTTGGACCCATACAAAGCCCTATCACTAACCTCGATCCATCAAACTGGAGTCCTACACTCTCTTCCATACGATGCCTCATAAAGCGCTATACCAATACTTGAGTGGAAACTGTTATTATAAGCAAACTTAGCTAATGGTAGGTAAGTTTCCCAACTACCCTGAAATTCTAGGATGTACATATGAAGCCTATCTTCCAACGTTTAGATAGTTCTTTCCATTTGTCTATCAGTTTGTGGATAAAAAGTTGTGCTGAATCTTAATTCTGTGCCCATAGCCTGTTGCAAACTTTGCCAAAATCTAGACACAAATTTAGGATACCTATCTGACATAATAGATACTGGAACCCCATGTAATCGAATGATCTCATCAATATAAACAGTGTCAAGTCTATAGGCATTAAACAAAGTTTTCACAGCAAGAAAATGAGCAGATTTTGCAAATCTATCAACAATAGCCCAAATAGCATTCATACCTCTAGGTGTCCGAGGTAAACCGAAAATGAAGTCCATGGTTATATGTTCCCACTTCCATTCTGGAATAGGAAGAGACTAAAGCAAACCTGCTGGTTTTTTGTGTTCAGCTTTTACTTGCTGGCATTGAAGGCATTTGGAGTTGTAATTGGCAATCTCTTTTTTCATGTTTGGCGATCAGTACATTTGTTTCGAATCTTGGTACATTTTGGTATTCCCCAGATGCCACGACCTGAACCTGTTCCTATAGGTTTAGCATCGTAACCGGCCAATAATCCTGGGATTACTAAAGGCCTCCGAACAAATTAAACAAAATACAAGGGCAAGCGGAAGTAAATACAAACATATAATGTCCATAGAGTTGTGCAGACATACATGGGACAAAAACATTTAAAACTTAATTTACATAATTGTGAGGTGCTTGACACAGGCTAAAGCTAAGCACGTCTGTCAACAACTTACAAGGATACGACCTAACCGCAATCACTGCTAACCGGTCTACCTTTATGCGACTTGGGTGACGTCTCACTTAACCTGATACAGTTCTACCCTCAATTAGCACAAACCCCTAGAATACTGCTATTCATATTATTATGATATTAGATTCAAATTATGCCATATATGGTCTCATGCTTTTTACTGTAGAGGGGGTGGTAGCCGAATGGCCACTACCAACAAGCAGATCTGCTCTTGGATCTGCTGCTCAATTAACTGTATTTGATGGTTAATGTTCTATAAATGTTGTGTTTCTTATAGACTGTAAATGGCGATTATCAACAGTAAGTTAGAAATTACGACGTTGTTTATAATAATCTAATAATGCATGTAATTCAACAAGTATATTTTCAGGCATACATTAAAAACATTAAAAGTTTGAAAAGAAACACTTACAACCAAGACTTCAAACTTTATTAGGTAGCAGGAGAGGCGTGCAAAGCGAGAGAGAGAGAAAGAGAGAGAGAGAGAGAGAGAGAGAGAGAGCACACTAAATATTCTTACATACAAACTTAAAAGAAAAACCACTCTAAAAAACTCTGCCTTCAACAAAGGTGAGGCTATCCCTTTTATAGACAAATAAAAGGAAAGATAAGATAAAGGCACGGACACATGGCGTGTCCCTGTGGAGTGGAGTGATCTTCCTTATCCTCAGCTGATTTGATGATGACTCAGCATCTTATCTTTATTGTCCTGTAATGGACAGCTGGAAAGATAGTTGTATGGTTAGTGCTAGACGGCTGACAAAGCATCTGTTTTTGTCTAAAGCAATAATACTGAATTTTGTCATTTTGTACCGACGCTACTGAAAAGTAATGCTGGTGGAGAACAAGGTCATTCAGCCTTTCCTTTTCCTTTTCTGTCTTTTTCTTTATCGATTTTCTCTGCAATAAGACTAGTCGAGAGTTCCAAAAGTCACCAAGATTGGCTCGTTGTCGGAAGGATCTTGAGAGTCACCAGCAAGAACTGCGAACTCATTCTCGTCCTGATCTAGGTCTTCCTCATGGTCAGGTCCTTGACTGCTAGAAATAGACTGCATGCTGGTATCATCACTGGAGAGGGTTTGAAGGAATTGTTCCTTCATGTAATCCATACTTTTAATAATTAATTCCTGTTCTGACAAATCTAGATAGTGTTGTCTTAATTCTGTTTGAATCTGTAGAAAAGGATTCTTCATGACTGGAGTTCTGGGAGTAATTTGGGAATAGACTCCCAGCATGCCTTGGTATGAGCGTGAATTTTCTATAAGATTTCCTGCTGTTGTTTAGGGGTATCAAGCCCCTTTGTCCACCATTTCACAAAGAAAACTCTTTTGAGTCGTGGAACTTTGTTCTGGTAATCACATTGGAAATCCACTTCCATATCCATGGAATTCCAAAGCGAATGACAAAATGAACAACTGATTTAGACATTGAAATGTCTTTATATACTGGAACGTGATTGTAGGCAATTTGCCATTCATTAAATGCCTGCCTAATGGGTTCTGGAAAAATATCTAACTGGAGCCTGAATTTATCCCACCAAACGAGAAACCAATTAGGTAAATCATTTTTGAGAACATCGGGAACAATACCGAGAAACCAAGAATGGCTCCTTGGAGGATTCTGGTAATAAAATGCATAGGTAAATGCATCAATATAATCCCAATAACAATAACGGGATTCCTTGTTACAAATATCCAAAGTTCTGGTAACATGAGGATGCATATCCCAAGCAGCCATGGGCATAATATTCTGTATGGTAGCTTTACTGAAATTAATGGGATTGGCAGTATGATTGGGATCATTGAGTGTATGTTTGAAATTAATCGAAGCAGTCTCAAGGAGTATTTGTTCATATATGTATCTGTACTGATCAAAATGTGGTGGAAATTGTTGAGTTGTAAAATACCTACTTTTGATCTTCCATGGATCGGACATTCGTTGTTCATCTTCTGTATTAATGTAGAGGACAGTTTCCTCAATGATTATATTATGTATATATGGTTCTGGAGGAGTGAGGAGGACATCTTTAGCCGTTTGGCTAGATTTCCCTTTTTACTGTTAAGGGTAGCTTGAAGCCTTGGAAATTCTGTATGACAGGGATTCTGTACATGGTAAGGGATGGATCCCCTTCTACGGCCCCGTTGGCCTAGGCCTGGGCCTCTACTGGACATGTGGACCCTGCAAATATTCACGGGTTAGAAAATCTGATAAAGAGTTATTTTCTATATTTAATATCAAAGTCAAATGCTGAAAGTAAGCTTTGCCAAGAAGCAAAGATCTGTTTTTGAGCAAGATTCTGAACATCTTTTTTAAAGATCTGTTTTGCAGCAGAACAATCAACATGGATTAAGAAATGTTGATTTAATAAATCATCCTGAAATTTAGAAACACATTTAACAATGGCTAAACATTCTTGTTTAATGGTTAGATAATTTAAAGCTGCTTGTTTCCAACTTCCTGAAGTATACCGCAAAAGTTCTTCTTTTTTACTGTTAGGGTTATATTGTTTTAAAATACCTCCATAACCCTGATTAGAAGCATCAGTTTCAACAATTTTTTTCCATGTTGGATTGGGTAAAGCAAGACAAGGAAAAGTTTTTGCTTTAAGCTTTATTTTCTGAACAGCTTTGTTGTGTTCTGGTGTCCATGGCGGATGGTTTTTCCGTAGTCTGGTATAATGGATTGCAACATCCTGTGCTAACTGGTGGTAATAGTCACTAATATAATTAAGACTACCAAGAAATCTCTTTAATTGAGTTTTATCTTCATTTTCGTCTGGAAATTTAGATGCAAACTCAATGCTTCGGTCAATAGGAATTATAGTGCCATTATGAATGTTATGGCCTAAAAATCTAACTGTAGTTTGAAAAAGTTTCATTTTTGGTGCAGAAATTACCAAGCCATTTTGTATAATAACATGCTTAAAAATATTAAGATGTTTAATATGCTGGTCAATGGATGATGAAAAAATAAGAACATCATCAATATAACAAATAACAAATTCTGTATAAGGAGTGAATATATCATTCATAATATGCTGGAATTCAGATGGAGCATTTTTTAAACCAAATGGCATAACATTCCATTCAAAATGTCCAAAAGGTACGGTAAAAGCAGTCTTATACCTGTCTTGTTCAGTAATTTGAATTTGCCAATATCCTGATTTTAAATCAAATTTAGAAAAAATGATAGAATCCTATAAACGATCTAAAAGATCTTTTTTATTTGGAATAGGATACCAGATCCATTTCAAGGCATCATTAAGAAGTTTGTAATTGATGACAAATCTTGGCAGACCTCTTTCGATTTCTGCATTCTTGTTAACATAAAAGGCTGTACAACTCCAAGGAGAATAACTTGGCCTAATAAGGTTTTTCTGTAAGAGAGTATCTATTTCCGTTTTACATAGTTCTAAATAGTCTTTCTTCATTTGCCTAGGTCGGGATCTGGTAGGTATTTCATGCTCATCAAATCCTCGTTCATAAGGAAGAGAAACGATATGCTTTTTTCGTTCCCAAAAAGCATTTGGAACATCACTACAGATTTTCGTATGAAATTCCTTTTCAATTATCTTAATTTTATTCTGTAAGGAGGATTGTTGTAACCGTTGTTCTGTTGTGAGAAAATGAATTTCTGTTTGGAGAAAATTGATTTGTTTTTCTTTGAAATTGACTAGATCTTTAATGTGATCTAACTCTTTGGTATATGGTTTTGTAATAAACTCAAAAATAATACGTTAATTAGTTATGGTTGTATGAATGCCAATGGAATCCACTTTGGTGATAGGCATTAATAAACATAGGAATGGCGTCCCTAAAATAATAGTTTGGGACATGTTTCTAATAAGGACAAATGAAGTTGGGAGACAAATGCCCTGGTTACAGATAAGAACTTTTGGAAGTTTGTATTGAATATACATGGAATTGCCACTAGCACTAGTGAGTGACTGGGTTGTTTTCTGGAAATATTTGGTAGGAATTAAACTTTCCTGTATACAATTCATATTAGCACCACTATCTACAAGAGCGACAGCATCTTTGATTATAAAAAATAAAAAAAAATAAAAAATAAAAAAACCTCTCTTTGGTGGCTGCATCTGTAGTATTTCTTTCACGGTTTACAATCCAACCAAAGTTACATCCTTGGATAAGAGCCTACTTTTGAATACTTCAAGTCTCAGGCTCATGATTAAGCTCTTGATTAGCAAGCTGTAAATTAATCTTATGTCCTTTTACAGAGTTCGGCCCTGCAAGATTTCTCTAGCTACAAACTCGCTGACCTAAAGGAATGTGTTCTTATCATACATGATTTGCAATTAAGTAAAAGGGAAGGTTCTTTGGTTGCATCAAGAAATAAATACAAGCAGGATGAGGTATATACATGTTTTTGAACTTGTTATTGGCATTGTAGTGAATGGTCATCTTTAAAAATGGCTATCTAATTGAAATTTAATGACTTCCTTGGAACAGTTCAAATGCGTCTCAACATTGTCCTCTCCTCAGGAGATACCGAATTCTTTTTTTTGAAGATGTTAAAGATTCATAGTGAGGGTTAGGATAATTAGTTGATCTTGCTTGATTGATGGGGAGATGATTGTCTTGAAGAATGTTCTTGCATCGGAAGGTTAGCTAATTCAGAAAACGCCCACTGGTTAATCGTGTTTGATAATTGCTGGTCGTTTCGCTAATTTGGTTGTTTTGAGCTGCTGGTGTGATCAATTTTTGCTGGACTTAAAAAAGAGGGCATGAATGGCATTGCTGAGACAGTGGTTACTAATATTAGTAATAATTGGATAGGAAGTGTGGGATTTTGTTAGCATATGGTTCATTGCTTAATAGTTTCTGATTAGGTAGTCTCACTACCTTTTTTTTTTTTTTTAATGATTTTCAAATTATTTGCACTTACAAAATCCTAAACTGGGTGAATGAGGCAATCAGAGTGGAAAGATTTCCCTTCTTACTTAAATTGCTAGCGGTTTGTCAGCGGTATCGTTTGCTTATGTGAATTTAGGGAGAAGGTGAAAATAAATTATGGAATTTATTTTGTGATACATAACAACCTTGTTTCATTTATATTTTACTCGCCCCTCCTTCATAGCCAACCAACACAATCTTCCAAGGAAGAATTACCACAATCAAAGTAACAAGATCATAACTAGAGAATTATTAGAACTTCATGGGCCACCCTTGCTTCATAGTACAACTTTTCAGGTGGCCTGTGGTTGGAATATATTTAAAATGGTTAATTTGCTCAGGTCTCTTTAATTATTAATTATTAATAAATATTACTTTATTATTTTCATCTATGAATCTAAATATATTGAATTTTTCAGTTAAAAAATTGTACAAATACATCTGTTTCGAAAGTTATGTACAAAAAATAAAAGTGATACATTTTTATAATTGAAAAGGTTAAAATGTTTCAGTTCATAGAGGTAAAGTGAGATTGTCTTAGGGGTGTTTTGGGAATGGTACAAAGTTTATTTTTTGGCTTTTTAAGCGTCGGTATTTTACCACGCAAAATTCTCCCCCTCATTTTGATCAATACAGATATGTTTTCAAACAGATACTTACTGAACTTGCATCAGTTCATTTCCAGCATACTTTGGCAGAACCCAATCGCACTGCCAGCCCTATTAATTACAGCAAAGCAACCATCCAGCAGGTTTTGCCAATGACGGTTTGGGGTATGCACCCTCATGTCACCAGAACTCTTGAGATTCGTCAAAAAGAATCTCGCTACAGTTATTGGGATTACATTGACGCCTTTACTCAGGCTTTTTACTACATGAATCCCCCACGAAGCATTCTTGGTTCTTTCGTGTTGTTCCTGACATTTTGAAAAACGATCTCCCAAACTGGTTTCTCGTTGGTGGGGATAAATTTGGCCTCTAGCTAGATGCATTTCCAGAACCCATTCGACTTGCTTTTAATGAATGGCAAGTTGCTTACAGTAAAATTCCCGTTAATAAAGATATTTCAATGTCCAAATCGGTAGCTCATTTTGTTATTCGATTTGGTATCCCATGGATTTGGAAATGGGATTTCCAGTGTGACTTCCAGAATAAGATTCCTTGCTTAAAAAGAGTTTTTCTTTATAAGTGGTGGGTCAAGATGGATGATGCCACACATCGTCAGGATCTACTCCAGAAAATCAAAGCCCATACACAGGCTTGCTGGGATGCCTCTCCCAAATTAATTCCAGCAGCTCCCATCCAGAATCCCTTTGTCCAAATTCAAACTGAATTGAGACAAAAATTTCCAGACTTATCCGAACAAGAATTAATTATTAAAAGTATAGATTATATGAAAGAACAATTTCTCCAGTCTCTTTCCAGTGACAATATTAGCATGAAATCTGGTTCCAGTATGCATGGTGAAGATAAGGAACATTTTGATCCCTTAGCGGATGAAAATGAATTTACAGTGCTAGCGGGCGAATCACAGGACCCGCCTGAACCGATCGATAATGAACCCAATCTTGGTGATTTTTGGGATTCTCTTACTGGAATGATTGCTGAAAAAATTAGTCAGACAAAGGACAAAGGTAAAGGGAAAGCTGATTAAGGCCTTTGTCCTCTTTCCAGCTCATTGTCCCCCACTCCAGTCAATTATCTTTCCAGCTCCACATAGCAACAAAATAAGTTTCGGCAAAAGGAGATACCTTGTCTGCCATTTCTACAGTTGACATACCAGCTGTCCCTTTAGCTGGTTTTTTACCGACAGATGTTGATAAGGAATCTCGAGGAGATAAGGATGAACGACTCCACACCAACCAGGACACGCCACCTGTCTCACTCTATCCTTATCCTTTTTCTTTTCTTTTGTTATAAATAGGTAGCCTCAGGCTTGTTAATGGCACCTCGAAATTTTTAGTTTTTTAGTTTACCATCTGTAATCTCTCCATTTTCAGTGTGTTTTGTCTTTATCAAGTATTGAAGAATAAAACAAGTTTGGCACTGATTGTAAGTATTTCTTTCTGTATTTTTATTCATGTATGTCTGTTTATCAAATTGCTATTTTGAATGAATTATTAGATTTTTATAAATTAAGAAAACGAAATATTGAATATTTTTTATCCATTTGGCCGAATGATTCTTGGCATATCCAAGAATTAGAAAATTGTAACAATAAAATAATCCAAGTTCAGACACAGCTTAACGAGCAAATTTGCCTTTTAGCTACGGCCATTCGGCCTCCCCCTCCAGCACAGTAAATTATGAGACCATAAATGCATAATTAAATTTTAATAAAAGAAAACTATAATTAATAATATTCCTGGGTTTGTGCTTAATGATAGTTAGATCAGTCGTAGGGTTAGTGGGACGTCACCCAAGTCGCGTAGAGTCAGTCCGTTAGCAGTCCTGGCGGTTAGGACGTTGGACTTCGTAAACCGTTGACAGACGTGCTAGCCTTAACCTGTGTTAAGCACCATTATGGTATTAGAGCCATGTTTATTGTTGAGTATAGTTTATTTTATCAATTTTTAATTATACATTTATGGTCATAACACAACCATATGAGTACAGTACCTTCAGAAGAAAGCTCTACAGTAGCCAATACCATGGCTAATACAGAAGCTTCTACATCAGAGGCAAGAGAACTCATCCCTTATCAAGATGTCAAGGAGGCACTTGATAAATGGACAATTCCGAAAGTCAAACCAGACACCATCTACAAGATAGGCATGTTAGATTTTTCCAGTAAAAGAATAATAAAAACATTTGAACATGCTGCATCAATTCAGAATAATGATGAGTTATTATACTTGTTAAATATCCAGGATTTATATCATTTCTTTAAGAATTACAAGTATGTCCACATCGGACTCGTTCAGATAGCCTTTAAACCCTTAACACTCTTGGGTCAAAATACCAGTATCCAGTGTACACTACGAGATGGTAGGCGTACTAATTGGCGAGCTTCGCTCATGGGAGCCATAGAAACAAGCCTTGCACATGGTTCAGTATATTTTGACATATATCCGAACCTAAGTATTGCCCTTTCAGATCAAAATCTTTCCAGAGTCTTAGAACTCAGGATCTTATCTCATGGTTATGAATATCTGCCAGGGTCACCACCCTTTGCAGTAATTTCCAGAATCTATCTTAAGGTTTTAACTACATTAAATCCTTATATCAGAAGAGTTAGTGACAAAGGCCACACTGTGTTAATAGACACAAACCTTTACAGTAGTCAAGTGGCAGTTCCCAAACAGATTGAATGGGAAAAAAATTAAATTTCCAGAACGATGGCAAATTACTAATGCTGTTCCAGCCAGACCAATTGTCCAACATAATTTGGATGAAATTGTTCAAACTGATAGAGGAAATGTGTATCTTAGATTCCAGAGACCACAAAGACAACTTTCTAGAAGTATGTCTTCTGCCAGTCTTCGATCTGGTCCCTCTTTTAGAGAAAACTATAGAGTGGAATTCCCAGAATCCTCGACATTCCACAGCTGAACCTCTAGAGTCTGTCATACAAGGTATGCCCTCTAGACCACCAAGTAATCCAGACCAAGCTTCAGATCCTATGGATCCTGAAATTCAGGCTTACAATTTTCCAGAAATCGAATCCCACATGGTGTGTACGAACAGAGGGAATCTAGTAGCAAAGGACCTTATAGTCCTACTGCCAGTGACATGAATTTTGAGGTTTAATGGATTTTAGTCCCGGCAGTGACAATAGGAAAATCCTAAATCAGGATTTTTACCATAACCAATATGCAAAATTCAGGGAATGGTATTTTGCAAATCATAATCCACAACAATTACAGGAATTTAAAATCCAGTATTACAAATTTTTGGAAGAAAATCAAAAATTATATTCTTTTCCATTATGGTTTATGGAAAAGGGTAATATTCCAACTCCTCAAGTTAATGTATTAGAAAATATCCAGAAACACTGGGTCACCAAAGATGGTGATATAATCACCTCAATTCATCCTCCTGCGAAGTCTTTGGAATTACTTCCAAGTGACTCAACCAACCAACCTTTAGTTATCTCAGCTTTTGTTGAACCACCAGCAAAAAGCAATAATACAGCAACAGTTAAAGATATTATTCCAGTTATGAAACAGAATAATTATACTAACCTTTTCTGCCAAACTATGGGTAAACAATTAACCAGGATTGAAGAAACAGTGGTTCGTATAAAAGACACCTGCCATCTTCAACCTAAGACTCCAGACATTCAACCAGTAGCAATTAAGCCCACACCTCCAGTAACAAAATTTAATCTAAAAGCCAAAAAAGATAATACAGAATTTGTGGATACTCTTATAAGCAAGATCAAAGATCTTCATATAGGAGAATCCTTACAAGTTAATATGCTGTCCAGAAATAATATTCAAGAAATTAATGAAAACTATCAGAATTTGGATCTTGCCCAAATATCTGAAATCCAGGCTAATTTTCAGAATGAACCTTCTTCCATAAATAAAATTCAGTATGGGAGAAATACTAATCAACAAGCCTTTTTACCACCAAGTAGGCATTATTATTCCAGACCTACTCCAGTTGATCTTTTATATGAAGAAGATTTTCTCTTACAACAGAAATCTTATCATAGTAAAACCATTTACGAATGGAATATTGATGGATTTTCAGAATATCAAATTTTTGAAGTTTGCCAGCATATGCTTATGTTTGCAACTGTTTGTAAACAAAATGACAATACAGATCATCAAGTAGCCCGATTTATTGTTAGTGGCTTTTAAGGCTTACTAAAAGGATGGTGGGATAATATCCTCACCACTGCTCAATGTGCTGAAATTTTAAGATCTACTAAAATAAAAATTGATCCAGATACTCATGCAGAAAGTACTGAACAAGATGCTGTTTATACATTAGTAAACAGTATCATTCTCTATTTTGTAGGAAATGTTTCAGGAATTGAAGATTGTAATAGAGAACTGTTACAGAATTTAAGATGTCCATCTTTATCCCATTTCAGATGGTATAAAGATGTTTTCCTGCTAAAAGTTCATCGCAAAGCCGATGCTAATTCTGATCATTGGAAAGCTAAATTCATTAATGGTCTTCCTACTCTTTTTGCAGAAAGAGTTCGTAAGAAATTACGTGATCGTCATAATGAATTAGCTATCCAGTATAGTCGTTATACCTATGGCCAACTTGTAGGTATAATTACTGATGAAGGTCTTGCACTTTGCAATGATCTTAAATTATAGCAACAAATGAAACACCAACATCTTACAAGAAGAAGAGAGTTAGGTGAATTTTGCGAACAATTTGCTTATCCTGATAACATTCAGTATCCTCATAAACAGAAAAGACATAAAACCTCTAAACTGTTTAAGTCTTATTCTAAGAAATCCAGAAAATATAAGTATGCTAAACCTCCTCCAGTTCAGCAACAAGCTTCCTCTAAAGGAAAACAGAAGTATTCTAGAAAAAAATCCTCTAAATCCACAATTAAATGTTATAAGTGTGGACAGATAGGTCATTATGCTAATCGTTGCAAATCTAAAATTCAACAAAAACTTAATGAAAGTTGGCCCTGCCATGAGGCAAAAATTTGTTTTTGAGCCAGATTTTTAACATCTTTTTTGAAAATTTGTTTAGCAGCAGAACAATCCACACGAATCAAAAAATGTTGATTTAATAAATCATCCTGGAATTTTAAGACACATTTAACAATGGCTAAACATTCTTTTTTAATAGTCGGATAATTTTTTGCTGTAGAATTCCAAATACCAGAATGAAATCGTAAAAGTTCTTCTTTTTTAGTATTTGGATTAACTTGTTTTAATATGCCACCAAAACCAAGGTCGGAGGCATCTATTTCAACAATTTTTTTCCATTCGGGATGGGGTAAAGATAAACAAGGTAGAGTTTTGACTCTAGCTTTGATCTTTTGGACAGCTGCTGTATGTTCTAGACCCCAAGGTGGAGGATTATTTCTAAGTCTGGAATATAACACTGCGACATCAGTAGCAAGGTTAGGATAGTAATCATGAATATAATTTAAACTACCCAAAAATCTCTGTAATTGAGTTTTATCTTTAATTTCATCTGGAAATTTGGATGCAAATTCCATGCTCCTATTAATGGGTATTATGGTACCATTATGAATATTATGACCCAGAAAACGAATTGTAGTCTGAAAAAGTTGCATTTTAGATGCAGAAACAACTAAACCATTTTTAATGATCACATGCTTAAAAATGTTAAGATGTTTCATATGCTGGTTAATGGAAGATGAATAAATAAGAACATCATCAATATAGCAAATAGAAAATTCTGTATAAGGATTGAAAATATCATTCATGATATGCTGGAATTCAGATGGTGCACTTTTTAAACCAAATGGCATAACATTCCATTCAAAATGCCCAAAAGGTACTGTAAAGGCAGTTTTGTATCTATCTGGTTCAGCGATTTGGACTTGCCAATATCCTGATTTCATGTCAAATTTAGAAAATATGACTGCATCCTGGAGTCTATCTAAAAGATCTTTTTTATTAGGAACTGGATACCTTATCCATTGTAAGGCTTCATTAAGAGGTTTATAATTGATAACCAATCTTGGCACACCTCTTTCAATTTCTGCATTCTTGTTTACATAAAAAGCAGTACAACTCCAAGGAGATCTACTGGATCTAATCAATTTTTTATGAGAAGAGTATTTATTTCTATCTTACAGAGTTCTAAATATTCTTTTTTCATTTGACTTGGTCGAGCGCGAGTAGGAATTTTCCGCTCATTATATCCTCGTTCATAAGGCAAGGAAACAATGTGTTTCTTACGTTCCCAAAAAGCATTAGGGACATCACTGCAAATTTCAACTTGGAATTCTTTTTCAATTGATTTAATTTTTGCTGGAAAGAAGACTGCTGGAGTCGCTGTTCTGTAGTTAAAAAACTGATTTCCTTTTGAAGAAAATTAATTTGTTTTTCTTTAAAATTATAAGGTTTTTCTGTAAGAGAGTATCTATTTCCGTTTTACATAGTTCTAAATAGTCTTTCTTCATTTGACTAGGCCGGGATCTGGTAGGTATTTCATGCTCATCAAATCCTCGTTCATAAGGAAGAGAAACGATATGCTTCTTTCGTTCCCAAAAAGCATTTGGAACATCACTACAGATTTTCGTATGAAATTTCTTTTCAATTATCTTAATTTTATTCTGTAAGGAGGATTGTTGTAACCGTTGTTCTGTTGTGAGAAAATGAATTTCTGTTTGGAGAAAATTGATTTGTTTTTCTTTGAAATTGACTAGATCTTTAATGTGATCTAACTCTTTGGTATATGGTTTTGTAATAAACTCAAAAATAATACGTTAATTAGTTATGGTTGTATGAATGCCAATGGAATCCACTTTGGTGATAGGCATTAATAAACATAGGAATGGCGTCCCTAAAATAATAGTTTGGGACATGTTTCTAATAAGGACAAATGAAGTTGGGAGACAAATGCCCTGGTTACAGATAAGAACTTTTGGAAGTTTGTATTGAATATACATGGAATTGCCACTAGCACTAGTGGTGACTGTTTTCTGGAAATATTTGGTAGGAATTAAACTTTCCTGTATACAATTCATATTAGCACCACTATCTACAAGAGCGACAACATCTTTGATTATTAAAAAAAAAATAAAAAAATAAAAAAAAACCTCTCTTTGGTGGCTGCATCTGTAGTATTTCTTTCACGGTTTACAATCCAACCAAAGTTACATCCTTGGGTAAGAGCCTACTTTTGAATACTTCAAGTCTCAGGCTCATGATTAAGCTCTTGATTAGCAAGCTGTAAATTAATCTTATGTCCTTTTACAGAGTTCGGCCCTGCAAGATTTCTCTAGCTACAAACCCGCTGACCTAAAGGAATGTGTTCTTATCATACATGATTTGCAATTAAGTAAAAGGGAAGGTTCTTTGGTTGCATCAAGAAATAAATACAAGCAGGATGAGGTATATACATGTTTTTGAACTTGTTATTGGCATTGTAGTGAATGGTCATCTTTAAAAATGGCTATCTAATTGAAATTTAATGACTTCCGTGGAACAGTTCAAATGCGTCTCAACATTGTCCTCTCCTCAGGAGATACCGAATTCTTTTTTTGAAGATGTTAAAGATTCATAGTGAGGGTTAGGATAATTAGTTGATCTTGCTTGATTGATGGGAGATGATTGTCTTGAAGAATGTTCTTGCATCAGAAGGTTAGCTAATTCAGAAAACGCCCATTGGTTAATCGTGTTTGATAATTGCTGGTCGTTTCGCGGATTTGGTTGTTTTGAGCTGCTGGTGTGATCAATTTTTGCTGGACTTAAAAAAGAGGGCATGAATGGCATTGCTGAGACAGTGGTTACTAATATTAGTAATAATTGGATAGGAAGTGTGGGATTTTGTTAGCATATGGTTCATTGCTTAATAGTTTCTGATTAGGTAGTCTCACTACCTTTTTTTTTTTTTTTTATGATTTTCAAATTATTTGTACTTACAAAATCCTAAACTGGGTGAATGAGGCAATCAGAGTGGAAAGATTTCCCTTCTTACTTAAATTGCTAGCGGTTTGTCAGCGGTATCGTTTGCTTATGTGAATTTAGGGAGAAAGTGAAAATAAATTATGGAATTTATTTTGTGATACATAACAACCTTGTTTCATTTATATTTTACTCTTCCCTCCTTTATAGCCAACCAACACAATCTTCCAAGGAAGAATTACCCCAATCAAAGTAACAAGATCATAACTAGAGAATTATTGGAACTTCATGCGCCACCCTTGCTTCATAGTACAGCTTTTCAATCTTCCAAGGAAGAATTACCACAATCAAAGTAACAAGATCATAACTAGTGAATTATTGGAACTTCATGGGCCACCCTTGCTTCATAGTACAACTTTTCAGGTGGCCTGTGGTTGGAATATATTTAAAATGGTTAATTTGCTAAGGTCTCTTTAATTATTAATTATTAATAAATATTACTTTATTATTTTCATCTATGAATCTAAATATATTGAATTTTCCAGTTAAAAAATTGTACAAATACATCTGTTTCGAAAGTTATGTATAAAAAATAAAAGTGATACATTTTTATAATTGAAAAGGTTAAAATGTTTCAGTTCATAGAGGTAAAGTGAGATTGTCTTAGGGGTGTTTTGGGAAGATGGTACAAAGTTTATTTTTTGGCTTTTTAAAACTTTTTTAGCTTTTTTATGTTAGAGATGATGTGATCCAAAATGGATTAAAAACTGACTTTTGACTTTTTTATGATGTTCCCAAATGGCCCCTTAGTGTAATTAACCCTACTTAAAAAGAATCATGCTAAAATTAATTTTATTGAATTGTTGTTAAGGTAAAACATAATATCAAAATTATTAAAATTTAATTGTAATTTTTTTATATACTTTTGTTTTTTTTGCACAAAGCAAAACTAAAAATGACTGCCATTGAATGGTCATTAACATTTTCTATTTGAAAATAATGATAATATGGATTATTATTGTCATTTTTTTTTTTGAAAAAAAATATTTAAAGAAATGAAACTAAAAGAGAAGGAGAAACAGGCCAGGCAGGTGGGAGGCATCATTATTGTGAATAAAATGTTGGCTTTAATCTAATTTATTATCATATCAGCAAGGGAATTTCACTTGGTAACTGTCAATTAATTGGCATTTTAATTTAGGAAAACTATAATGACAATCCAAGTGGTAGTCATTAATCTCAATAAACAGAAAAAAAAAAAAAAATTTTAAATTAAATGTGTAAAATTGTTTGAAAATATATAACATAGTATGGTTCATTCATTCTACATCATTCCAATCTCATTTCAATGAATTAAATACCATCTAACATATTTAGAAATGTGTAAAAATATCTCTTCCTATTAAATACCATCGTCTCATTCCATTCTCAGTTCAATGAATTAAATATCATCTTTGAAATTGACTAGTTCTTTAGTTTGATCTAACTCTTTGGTATATGGTTCTCTAATAAACTCAAAAATAATCCGTTGATTACTTATGGTTGTATGAATGCCAATGGAATCCACTTTGGTGATAGACATTAATAAACACATGAATGGCGTCCCTAAAATAATAGTTTGGGACCTGTTTCTGATAAGGACAAATGAAGTTGGGAGACAAATGCCCTGGTCACTGATAAGAACTTCTGGAAGTTTGTAGCTATCACAGCCCAAACCCGTCCCTATGGGTTTAGTACCGTAACCGGCTAGTAATCCGAGATTACCGAAGGCCTGCTTAACAGGAAGACAGTAATACAGAGTACAGGGGCATGGCGGAAGTCAATACAGTAAATAAACAATGTCCAATGAGCTGTGACAGTCTGTATGCAAAAGACTTTTATACATATATATATACACAGTACAGAACAGTATGCACAATATTTACAATCATTCAGAAATGGGACCAAATCCCTATTAAACAGTACAGTAACAGTGCCATCAGTCTACGCAGTTACACAAAACAGATACAGAGACAGACATGGGGAAATAAAACACCCTAAGCCATAGCTTGACAGGCTCGGGACCTCGCAGTGAGGCACGGTGGTTGGCTTGACAAAAGGGGAGTCTAACCCACGCTCCTAGCTCTGGTCTGGTGCCTGGACACCTACATATATATATAAACAGTGAGCTAAAGCCCAGTGAATAACATAATGCGTAAAGAGGTTAAGAATGAATGTCCTTACAGTAATGAAAACAGTTCATTAAATCAGCATTTTAGTCGTTCAGTCAGTACAGTCATATGTGATACATCCATTAGCATAACAGTACAGTAAACAGTAGTTCTTGAAAGACCGAACAGTAAATGATGGCCATCAATCAGTAAACAATAGTGGTTCCAACAAGGGAACCGACAGAGATCTCTGTAACAGTAGCAGTAACAGTAAACGGTAGTTGCTAAGGATGCCACAATACAGTTCAGAATATAGGACATACATTCATTCGATTAACGATATCAGTTCAGAAAACAGTTCAGTTAAACAGTCAGAAATGTACACAGTTGAACATATGTTTACACAATTGTTACTCACAGAGTTCTGGCCTACAGTTAGGCTAGAGCGTGTCACCAGTCGCCAACCCTACACAGTTACAGAACGAACACACACTAAGCTACACAGTTGGGAAAGATAATAACTTAATCCCTAATTTGCCTCGGTGTGTTCTACATCTATACCCTCATTAAGACGCCTTAAACTAGGCCTAAGAATGCCTAGGATGGAATGAGGATGCAAGGATGCACTTAGAAACACTTTTCAAAATTTTCAGAAAATAAGGGTCTCGCTCGAGCGTGGCTTTCTATGCTCGAGCGGACACGCAGACAAAGAAGCTCCGCTTGAGCATGACTTCCGTCGCTCGAGCGGACTGTAAGCTACAGTGAAAATATTGGATGCTCAAAATTCACGCTCGACAGGCGCTCGATCCTCGCTCGAGCGTGAGACACAAGTCCTCGCTCGAGCGTGAATTCTCTCGCTCGAGCAGACTGCAAGCTCATGCAAAAGTACTGGATGCACGCATTTCACGCTCGAGCGTCACTTTACTCACTCGAGCGGAAGTCATGATCACAAAGTGTACGCTCGAGCGTGGAGTTCCTCGCTTGAGCGTGGGTCCAAAATCTGGAAATTCCAGATTTGAACCTCAAGCTCAAAACCAAGTTTTAATGCATCAAATTCGATCCTCTTGGGCTAATTTTCTGGAAAACACTTCAAAACCCATAATATTACATGTTTCAAAGATCAATTTGATAAATCAAAGCCCAAGGGTGTTTCAATTAAATCCAATTTCAAACCAAATTTCATGAACATGATCTCAAATGAACATACATGAACTTTAAACAATTTTCAAGCTTCAAAACATGCTCTAATGAGCCAATTCTTTTCAAAACAAGATGAAATCATGGTCTGCTCTCAAAACATGGACATGCATGTGAGGAATTATGAACTACAACCTCAAAACTTCAATATATATACATGCATGCAACAATTAAGCTTCAACACAACAATTTGAGCCATAAATTGGCTCTTGACTTCAACTTTGCTCTAAACCATGCAAGAATTAACTCAAAACATAAACAAGAAGACAATGAATCTACCTTAAGTCTTGTAGTTCGAGAAGGGAGCTCAAATATGCAATCTCTTCTACAATTTCTTCAATTTCCAAGCAATTCACAAGATAGAACTTAATTTCTCTCCATCTCCCTCTCCCTCTCTTGGTCGGTTAAGTCTAAGGAATGACCTGATGAAATGTGTATGTATGAGTGTAATGAGGCTCAAAGATGATCCAAGTAGTGGGCCACTCAATGGCATTATGGTAAATAAGTTAAACTCTTGCCAATTAACTTAATTTAATCTAATTTAATCATACCATAGCATATTTCAGATAAATACACCATAAAATCACATAAAATCTAATGATTATAAAACATCAATTAATTTCGGATTCGACCGCCGATAAGGCCTTCAATTTACAGTTCAGACATAAAAACATGAACAGATAGTCAAACATGCAACAGATAGAAATGCAATATAACAGATATACTTAATCAATTCAGTTTCAGATTCTAGTCAGTCAGTCCAGTATTTCAATCAATTCAATTATCCATCTTAATCAGTCTCAGTTTAGCAATAATCGGTAATTAATCGGTAATTAGTGGTGAGGGTTATTACAGTAGCGAATATATGGAATTGCCACTAGCACTGGTGAGTGACTGGGTTGTTTTTTGGAAATATTTGGTAGGAATTAAACCTTCCTGTATACAATTCATATCAGCACTGCTATCTATAAGAGCGACAACATCTTTGATTATAAAATCTGGTTTTATAATAAAAGTTATTCTGATATACTATTTCTGGAAAGTAACCTAATTCATAAGCATTAAATATTGGTTGTCAGATGGGTTAGGTTTGTTACTACTGGATTCTTCTTCAGTATCCTTTTTATCTTTGGCTGGTCCTTTCGGTTGAGCTAACTGAGTATTAATTTTCTTAATATCATTTATGATTGATAAATTTGCTGTTTGAAGATGTTTAATCTCTGTTTTTAAAATATTGACTTCCATCTTAAGATCCTGGATTGTTATAGGTTTTTCAATTGGAGAAGAGTTTTGTAAACAATTATAAGCCTCTTTCATACTGTAATGATTAGGGGGAAGGCCAATTTCTTCCTTTTTATGTTGTTGGTAGCACATTTCTAAAAATTTTAGCTTCATTTCTGGATTTGTTATCTGGTCAGCAATGTTTAACATGTGATGCTCACTATCAGTAAGAACATTGAGGCTAGGTCCTCCTATGTCAAGACCATTCATTTCAACTATTGCTTTCCAATAGTTGGCTTCTGAAAGCTGATTGATATTATTTTTTTTACAGGGACAAGTTTCTGGAGTAGGGTCAGATTCTGGATCAGACTCAGAAGGTGAATAAAGTTCAGCAAGTCCATTTTCAGAACTAGGACTAGTATCTGATTTTTTCTCAGACATGGCTTGAAGAATCTGCTGTTGGAGATGATCATCAAGCACCATCTCATTAAGTTTTTGTTGGATTTTTGCTCGACAGCGATTAGCATAATGCCTTGTTTGTCCACACTTATAACATTTTATTGTGGACTTATCTTTCTTTCTAGAAGAGGTTTTTTATTTGCCTTTATTAGATTTTTGAGGCTGATGTTGTTGGTAACTCTGTTTGGGAGTTTTATATTTTCTGAATTTTTTGGAATAATGTTTTGAAGATTTTCCAAATTTTTGTTTCCTATTTTTGGATGGATATTGTATTTTAGTATCATAGGCAAATTGGTCACAAAATTCACCTATTTCTTTTTTGCCTGTAAGATTTTGTTTCTTCATTTGATACTGGAGTTTAAGATCGTTGCATAAAGCAAGTCCTTCATCTGTAACAATACCTATAAGCTGGTCGTAAGTATATTCGGCATAAGGTATGGTCATTCTATTGTGACGATCCCATAATTTCTTTTTGACTCTTTCAACAAAAAGAGTAGGAAGACCATCTATAAATTTGGCTTTCCAATGATTACTGTTTGTATTAGATCGACACACAACTTTCATCAGGAAAACATCTTTATACCATCTGAAATAGGATAAAGAGGGACATCTAAGATTCTGTAAGAGTTCTCGATTCCTATCTTCAATGCCAGCAGTAGTGGGTGCTAATAAAATGATGCATTATTGTATTGATAAGAGTATAAATAGCGTCCTGCTCTTAGCGAGCATGACCAGTTATAGGATCAGCAATGATTTTAAATGAATTTAAAATCTCATTATGTTGGGTTTCAGTGAGAATATTATCCCACCGGCCTTTAAGAATATCGGTAAAACCGTTGACAAGAAACCGGGCTATTTGGTGATCAGTATTGTCATTCTGTTGACATACTGTAGAGTACATTATCATTTGATGTAAAAGCTCAAATAACTGGTATTCGGAAAGTCCATCAAGATTCCATTCATAAATGGTTTTTCCATGATAGGACCTCTGAGTCTGGAGGAAGTCTTCTTCATATAGGACATCCATAGGAGTAGGTCTTGGGTAGCAGTACCTACTAGGCCCTGTCAAGGCCATTTTGTTGGTGCCTTTACCATAATTAATCCTGTTTATGGAGGTTGGGTTTTCCTAAATTTTTTTTTGGATTTCTGTAATTTGGGAAAGAGTGAGATTTTGATGATCCTCTTTCGTTTCCTGTATATGTTGGCTGGACATCATATTGATTTGTGAGGATTCCCCTATGTTAATATCCTTTATTCTTTTAACTAAGGTATCCATGAATTCATTATCCTGTTTATGTGACTTGAGATTAAACTTAGTCACTTCCAAAGCTGATTTAATAGTTACTGGTATTAAGGGTTCAGGCTTAGGTTGGATCCTATAGCTGTTTTTTATTTGTACGACAGTTTCTTTAATTTTGGTTAATTATTTGCCTATTGTTTGACAATAAAGATTAGTATAATTATTCTGTTTGATCAGAGGTATTAGGTCCTTGACTAATATGGTTTCTCTCTGAGATAATATTTCTAGAGTTTTAACAAAAGCTGTTATTACTAAAGGTTTACTGGAAGTAGTGTCACTAGGTTTTAGTTCTAATGACTGTGGGGGGTGGATGTACAGATGTAATACTTTGGCCATCTGTGGTAACCCATGTTTTCTGAATATTTTCGAGAACATTAATTTGTGTCTCTGGAATTATGATATTTTCCAAATACCATAAAGGAAAAGATTGAAGTTTCTAGTGTTTCTCTAAATGAGAATAATACTGTTGTTTACGTTGTGCAAGTTGGAGAGGACTATGATGTGCAAAATACCATGTCCTAAATTCCTGATACTTTTCCTGGAAAAAATCCTAATTTAGGATTTTTCGATTTTCACTACCTGGTGTGAAATCCATTAACTTCAAAGTTCATATCACTGGCCGTTGGACTATAAGGCCTTCTGGATTCATATACTCCATGCGGTATTTGGTTTTCTGAAAATTGGATTCCTTGAACAACGGGATCTATAGGATTTTTAGGATTTGTATCACTTGGAGGTCTAGAGGATGCTCCTTGTAATACAAACTTTATGGGTTCTGAAGTAGATTGCCTAGAGGAATCAGGTAGATCCACTCTATAAGATAGAGCAGTTCTAAAACTAGCACTAGACATGCTTCTGGATAATGGTCTAGTTGGCCTATTAAAAGTGAGGTATACATTTCCTCCTTGTGTCTATATAACATCATCCAAGGATTTTCTGACTATGGGCCTTACTGGTACAGCATTAGGAATTTGTCATCGTTCTGGAAAAGTTATAATCTGCCAAGGTATCATTTTTGGGACAGCAACTTGGCTACTGAATAAGTTGGTATCAATTAGAACTGTGTGTCCTAATTCACTCTGTTTTTTGGTATAAGGATTCAGAGTAGTTAAAACCTTCAAATGAATCCTAGAGATTACTGTAAAAGGTGGTGATCCTAGTAAATATTGATATCCATTGGAAAGGATCCTAAGCTCTAAGACTTTTGACAGATTAGGGTCAATAAGTGCTATGCTTAGGTTTGGATATATGTTGAAATATACTGGACTATGAGAGAGGCTGGTTTCTATGGCTCCATTAAAGATGCTCTCTAATCTAGACATCTCCCATCTCGAAGGGTACATTGTATACTAGTATTCTGCCCAAGAAGGGTCAAAGGTTTGAATGCTATCTGGACAAGTCCAATATGGAGATACTTATACTTTTGTAAAAATGGGTATAAGTCCTGTATATGAAGAAGGTACATAACCTCATCATCATTCTATATGGGTACAGCATGTTTAAAAGTTTTGATTCTTTTTCTACTGTAAAGTCGAAGGCTCCTATCTTGTAGATAGTATCTGGTTTGACTTTAGAGATAGTCTATTTATCTAAGGCTTCCCGGACATTCTGGTAGGCTACTAACTCTCTTGCCTCTGATGTAGAAGCTATTGTATTTGCTACTGTAGTGATTGTATCCTTTGTAGGTGCAGTACTCATTCTGGTGTATTGGGACCATATATGTATAATTTCAATAAAATATAACTATAATGCAAATAGTAATAAACATGGCTCTGATACCAATGTGAGGTGCTTGACATAAGGTAAAGCTAAGCACGTCTGTCAACGACTTACAAGGATTCGACCTAACCGCAATCACTACTAACCGGTCTACCTCTACGCGACTTGGGTGACGTCCCACTTAACCTGACACAGTTCTACCCTCAATTAGCACAAACCCCTAGAATACTACTATTCATATTATTATTATATTAGATTCAAATTATGCCATATATGGTCTCATGCTTTTTACTGTAGAGGGGGTGGTGGCCAAATGGCCGCTGCCAACAAGCAGATCTGCTCTTGGATCTGCTGCTCAATTAACTATATTTGATGGTTAATGTTCTGTAAATACTGTGTTCTTATAGACGGTAAATGGCGATTATCAACAGTAAGCCAGAAATTACGACGTTGTTTATAATAATCTAATAATGCATGTAATTCAACAAGTATATCTACAGGCATACATTAAAACATTGAAAGTTTGAAAAGAAATACATACAACCAAGACTTCAAACTTTATTAGGTAGCAAGAGAGGCGTACAAAGAGAGAGAGAGAGAGAGAGAGAGAGAGAGAGAGAGAGAGAGAAAGAGAGAGAGAGCACACTAAATATTCTTACATACAAACTTAAAAGAAAAACCACTTTAAAAAACTCTACCTTCAACAAGGGTGAGGCTATCCCTTTTATAGACAAATAAAAGGAAAGATAAGATAAGGGTGAGGATAGGTGGCCTGTCCTTGTGGAGTGGAGTCGATCTTCTTTATCCTCAGCTGATTTGATGATGACTGAGCATCTTATCTTTATTGTCCTGTAGTGGATAGTTGTATGGTTAGTGCTAGATGGCCGACAGAGCATCTATTTTTGTCTAAAGCAATAGTACTGAATTTTGTCATTTTGTGCCGGCCCTATTGAAAAGTAATGCTGGTGGATGACAAGGTCATTCAGCCTTTCCTTTTCCTTTTCTGTCTTTTTCTTTATCGATTTTCTTTGCAATAAGACTAGTTAGAGAGTCCCAAAAGTCACCAAGATTGGGCTCGTTCTCGGCAGGGTCTTGAGATTCACCAGCAAGAACTGCGAACTCATTTTCGTCTTGATCTGGGTCTTCCTCAAGGTCAGGTCCTTGACTGCTAGAAACAGACTACATGCTGGTATCATCACTGGAGAGGGATTGAAGGAATTGTTCCTTCACGTAATCCATAATTTTAATAATTAATTCCTGTTCTGACAAATCTAGATAGCGTTGTCTTAATTCTGTTTGAATCTGTAGAAAAGGATTCTTCAGGACTGGAGTTGCTGGGAGTAATTTGGGAACAGACTCCCAGCATGCCTTGGTATGAGCATGAATTTTCTGTAAGATCTCCTGCTGTTGTTTAGGGGTATCAAGCCCCTTTGTCCACCATTTCACAAAGAAAACTCTTTTGAGTCGTGGAACTTTGTTCTGGTAATCACATTGGAAATCCCACTTCCATATCCATGGAATTCCAAAGCGAACGACAAAATGAACAACCAATTTAGACATTGAAATGTCTTTATGTACTAGAAGGTGACTGTAGGCAATTTGCCATTCATTAAATGCCTGCCTAATGGGTTTTGGAAAAATATCTAACTGGAGCCGGAATTTATCCCACCAAACGAGAAACCAGTTAGGTAGATCGTTTTGAGAACATCGGGAACAATACCGAGAAACCAAGAATGGCTCCGTGGAGGATTTTGGTAATAAAATGCATAGGTAAATGCATCAATATAATCCCAATAACTGTAACGGGATTCCTTATTACGAATATCCAAAGTTCTGGTAACATGGGGATGCATACCCCAAGCGGCCATGGGCATAATATTCTGTATGGTAGCTTTACTGAAATTAATGGAACTGGCAGTACGATTGGGATCATCGAGTGTATGTTTGAACTCAATCGAAGCAGTCTCAAGGAGTATTTGTTCATATATGTATCTGTACTGATCAAAATGAGGTGGAAATTGTTGAGTTGTAAAATACCTACTTTTGATCTCCCATGGATCGGACATCCATTGTTCATCTTCTGTATTAATGTAGAGGACAGTTTCCTCAATGATTGTATTCTATATATATGGTTCTGGAGGAGTAAGGAGGACATCTTTAGCCGTTTGGCTAGATTTCCCTTTTTTACTGTTAAGGGCAGCTTGAAGCCTTGGAAATTCTGTATGATAGGGATTTTGTACATAGTAAGGGATGGATCCCCTTCCACGGCCTCGTCGGCCTGGGCCTCGGCCTCTACTGGACATGTGGACCCTGCAAATATTCAGGGGTTAGAAAATCTGGTAAAGAGTTATTTTCTTCTTTAATATATTCATTATCAAAGTCAAATGCTGAAAGTAAGCTTTGCCTAGAAGCAAATCTGTTTTTGAGCAAGATTTTAAACATCTTTTTTAAAGATCTATTTTGCATCAGAATAATCAACACGGATTAAGAAATGTTGATTTAATAAATCATCCTGAAATTTAGAAACACATTTAACAATGGCTAAACATTCTTGTTTAATGGTTATATAATTTAAAGCTACCTGTTTCCAACTTCCTAAAGTAAACCACAAAAGTTCTTCTTTTTTACTATTAGGGTTATATTGTTTTAAAATACCTCCATAACCCTTATTAGAAGCATCAGTTTCAACAAATTTTTTTCCATTCTGCATTGGGTAAAGCAAGACAAGGCAAAGTTTTTGCTTTAAGCTTATTTTCTGAACAGCTTTGGTGTGTTCTGGTGTCCATGGCGGATGGTTTTTCCGTAGTCTGGTATAAAGGATTACAGCATCCTGTGCTAACTGGTGGTAATAGTCACTAATATAATTAAGACTACCAAGAAATCTTTGTAATTGAGTTTTATCTTTAATTTTGTTTGGAAATTTAGATGCAAACTCAATGCTTCGGTCAATAGGAATTATAGTGCTATTATGAATGTTATGGCCTAAAAATCTAACTGTAGTTTGAAAAAGTTTCATTTTTGGCGCAGAAATTACCAAACCATTTCATATAATAACATGCTTAAAAATATTAAAATGTTTAATACGCTAGTCAATAGATGATGAAAAAATAAGAACATCATCAATATAACAAATAACAAATTCTGTATAAGGAGTGAATATATCATTCATAATATGCTGGAATTCAGATGGAACATTTTTTAAACCAAATGACATAACATTCCATTCAAAATGTCCAAAAGGTATGGTAAAAGCATTCTTATACCTATCTTGTTCAACAATTTGAATTTGCCAATATCCTGATTTTAAATCAAATTTAGAAAAAATGATAGAATCCTATAAACAATCTGAAAGATCGTTTTTATTTGGAATAGGATACCAGATCCATTTCAAGGCATCATTAAGAGGTTTGTAATTGATGACAAATCTTGGCACACCTCTTTCGATTTCTACATTCTTGTTAACATAGAGGGCTGTACAACGCCAAGGAGAATAATTTGGCCTAATAAGATTTTTCTATAAGAGAGTATCTATTTCCATTTTACATAGTTCTAAATAGTCTTTCTTCATTTGACTAGGTCGGGATCTGGTAGGTATTTCACGCTCATCAAATCCTCGTTCATAAGGAAGAGAAACGATATGCTTCTTTCGATCCCAAAAAGCATTTGGAACATCGCTGCAAATTTTCATATGAAATTCTTTTTTAATTATCTTAATTTTATTCTATAAGGAGGATTGTTGTAACCGTTGTTCTGTTGTGAGAAAATGAATTTCTGTCTGGAGAAAATTGATTTGTTTTTCTTTGAAATTGACTAGATCTTTAATTTGATCTAACTCTTTGGTATATGGTTCTGTAATAAACTCAAAAATAATCCGTTGATTACTTATGATTGTATGAATGCCAATGGAATCCACTTTGGTGATAGGCATTAATAAATCCAGGAATGACGTCCCTAAAATAATAGTTTGGGACCTATTTCTGATAAGGACAAATGAAGTTGGGAGACAAATGCCCTGGTCATAGATAAGAACTTCTGGAAGTTTGTAGCGAATATACATGAAATTGCCACTAGCACTGGTGAGTGACTGGGTTGTTTTCTGGAAATATTTGGTAGGAATTAAACCTTCCTGTACACAATTCATATCAACACTGTTATCTACAAGAGCGACAGCATCTTTGATTATAAAATCTGGTTTTATAATAAAAGTTATTTTGATATACCATTTCTGGAAAGTAACTGATTCATAAGCATTAAATATTGGTTGTCAGATGGGTCAGGTATGTTACTACTGGATTTTTCTTCAGTATCCTTTTTATCTTTGGCTTGTCCTTTCGGTTGGGCTAACTGAGTATTAATTTTCTTAATATCAGCTATGATTGATAAATTTGCTGTTTGAAGATGTTTAATCTCTGTTTTTAAAATATTGACTTCCATCTTAAGATCCGGGATTGTTATAGGTTTTTCAATTGGAGAAGAGTTTTGTAAACGATTATAAACCTCTTTCATACTATAATGATTAGGGGAAGGCCAATTTCTTCCTTTTTATGCTGTTGGTAGCACATCTTTAAAAAATTTAGCTTCATTTCTAGATTTGTTATCTGGTCAGCAATGTTTAACATGTGCTGCTCACTATCAGTAAGAACATTAAGGCTAGGTCCTCCTATGTCAAGACCATTCATTTCAACTATTGCTTTCCAATAGTTGGCTTCTGAAATCTTATTGATATTATTTTGTTTACAGGGACAAGTTTCTGGAGTAGGGTCAGATTCTAGATCAGACTCAAAAGGTGAATAAAGTTCAGCAAGTCCATTGTCAGAACTAGGACTAGTATCTAGTTCTCAGACATGGCTTGAAGAATCTGCTATTGGAGATGATCATCAAGCGCCATCTCATTAAGTTTTTGTTGGATTTTTGCTCGATAGCGATTAGCATAATGCCCTGTTTGTCCACACTTATAACATTTTTTATTGACTTATCTTTCTTTTTGTAAGAGGCTTTTTGTTTGCCTTTATTAGATTTTTGAGGCTGATGTTGCTGGTAACTCTGTTTGGGAGTTTTATATTTTCTGAATTTTTTGGAATAATGTTTTGAAGATTTTCCAAATTTTTGTTTCCTGTTTTTGGATGGATATTGTATTTTAGTATCATAGGCAAATTGGTCACAAAATTCACCTACTTCTTTTTGGCCTGTAAGATTTTGTTTCTTCATTTGATACTGGAGTTTAAGATCGTTGCATAAAGCAAGTCCTTCATCTGTAACAATACCTATAAGTTGGCCGTAAGTATATTCGGCATAAGGTATGGTCATTCTATTGTGACGATCCCGTAATTTCTTTCTGACTCTTTCAGCAAAAAGAATAGGAAGACCATCTATAAATTTGGCTTTCCAATGATCATTGTTTGTATCATATCGACGCACAACTTTCATGAGGAAAACATCTTTATACCATCTGAAATGGGATAAAGAGGGGCATTTAAGATTCTGTAAGAGTTCTCGACTCCTATCTTCAATGCCAGCAGTAGTGGGTGCCAATAAAATAATGCACTATTGTATTGATAAGAGTATAAACAGCGTCCTGCTCTTGGCGAGCATGACCAGCTATAGGATCAGTAATGATTTTAAATGAATTTAAAATCTCATTTTGTTGGGTTTCAGTGAGAATATTATCCCACCAGCCTTTAAGAATACCGGTAAAACGTTGACAAGAAACGGGGCTATTTGGTGATCAGGGACAAAAACATTTAAAACTTAATTTACATAATTCAGACGTCATCCTTGCGTCACCATATACAAATAAACAAAAGACTTGTCCAACAAGTAATAGAAGAAATACAAAACAAAAGAAAAGTCTTGGACATTGATCACAAAACAGGACCACTTCTCAGATGGGAACCTCCTCAGAAGGCACAGTGGCTAGCTGACCATAAACATGCTGCCTTGCTTTAATTGTTCGAACTCGGACACCTTTCAGTCTCAGAAACACTGTAGGAAGTATTTTTCATAAAAGATCCCTTTAAATTGATTCTAGATTAAAGCTCTATTAGTGTCTTGAATAAGCATCCACCAATGTCAGGCTTCGTCTTTCAGAGTGTAAGTTGCCAACAAATCTTTCTGGACTTCAGAACATGCAAAGACTTCAAATAGTTTTTCGGTCTCTAGCATCTATGTCTCAGCCAATACCACCTAGAAAAGTTGGTGGCTTCATCTTGTTAAATTTCTGAGTCAAATTGAGAATGCCATTGTTGACCGGCTCTACTTGGACCGGAGGGGGCGGAGAAGGTAGAGGTCATTGTCTCTGTTGCTGTATCATTGATTCTGTTAAAGCCTCTAACATCCGTTCCATGCGGTTCATTCGGGACTCAAAAGATTCAACTATACCATCACTTCTTGGATTTTCCATTTGTTATAGGTAAACAGAGCACTAATAAACACAGGCATAATCTTTTCATAATGTTGAGTTTCAATTCATTTCATTTCAGAGTCATTTCATATTGGTTCTGATATGTTCACATGATATCACACACTCACACATGTAGATGTAATGTCCTTAATTCTTTTCTAAGACATCCTATAGCTCATATAGACTCGTGTGTGCGGTAGAACACATGCTCTGATACCACTCTGTCACGATCCAAACCCGCCCCTATAGGTTTAGCATCGTAACCGGCCAGTAATCTTGGGATTACCAAAGGCCTCCGAACAAATTAAACAAAATACAAGGGCAAACAGAAGTAAATACAAACATATAATGTCCATAGAGTTATGTAGACATACATGGGACATGAACATTTAAAACTTAATTTACATAATTAAGACGTCATCATTGCGTCACCATATACAAATAAACAAAAGACTTGTCCAACAAGTAACAGAAGAAATACAAAACAAAAGAAGAGTCTTAGCCATTAATCACAAAACAGGATCTCTTCCTAAATAGGAACCTCCTCTGGGAGGCACAATGGCTGGCTGACAAAACGGAGCTCCAGGCAGTTAACTCTGTGCCTAGTCACGCGCCTGGTCACCTACATACATAAATAATATGATGAGCTAGAGCCTAGTGAATAACAACAGAGTAAAGGGTTTATGAATGATGTCTAAACAGTTTCAGAAGTCAGAGTTCATATTGGAAACAGATTCAGAATCACATACTTAACCAGAAGTCATAAGCAGTTATATGTGGTACATCCATTAGCTATCATATCAAATTGGTCCTGAGACCCACATACATAATCGGTATCGAGACCCCAAAGGTCCATACTTGTGCATAAGTAGCCATGGTATTGTATTCCCTAGGCGAGGGTCATGTGAACATAGGCTACATATTGTTTCCACCAGGCAAAGGCCATATGATCATGAGCCACGGTATTGTTTCCCTTGGGCGAGGGCCATATAAACATAAGCCATGGTATTGTTTCCCTCGGGCGAGGGCCATGTGAATTGAGGATGCCACAAATACATTTTAGAAAATTGGACATTCATTCATTATTCATAAAATAGCATTTCTTAAACCAAATCATATCTTATCATTCTGAAATTACTTTTATTCAAACATAGTGTTATAGAGTTGTTACTCACATATAGCTTCGGTAGCAGAATAGATAGAGCAGACAGATCGGATAGTCTATGGCGTGTGACCTATACAAACACATAGCGGATACACATTGAAACACATGCCCAGAAAATACTTAACTCATTCCTCTTCTATCTAGGTGTATTTCTAATCTTTATCCTCATTATTATATCTTAATTAAGGCTTAGGAATGCCTAAGATGCAATAAGGATGCCAAAATATGAGTTGAAACACTTAGTCAAATTTTTGAAAACAGGGTCTTCTCTCGAGCCAACTTTGGTCGCTCAAGCGGTCTACAAAACTCTGCAAAACTTTTGGGAGCTCTCACTTTACGCTCAAGCATAACTTCCTACGCTCGAGCTGAGGATAAAAATAAGGGTGATTGCTCGAATGCAGTTTTGCCGCTCGAGCCAACCCCCAAACTCTGCAAAAGTATTAGGAGCTTGCATTCTTCGCTCGAGCGCAGACTCCACTGCTTGAGCGAAGAGTGCGAATTGTGGAATTTCTAAATTGCACTCCTACTTCAAAACTCAAATTCAGAGTGTCAAAACACATTTTTGGGCCCAAACTTGAGAAAACATGTCTAAACTTGTAATACATCAAGGATTAAAGATTATTTCATAAAATCAAGGCCCAAGAGCATGCCAATTGTTTGGAATCAAACTTGAAATTCAAAGTATAATACATGCATGACTTGACATGAACTCAAACCATCCAAAACATGATCAAATGAGATATTTAGCTCAAAAACATGTTGAATTCTTAAAATATAGTCAATATAAGAACATGCATGTGAGAATCCCTTGAAATCAAACTCAAATTATGATGAAATGAAAATGAAATGGACATGCATGCATGATATGATTCAAATTCTTCAATTCTAGCTTAATTCTTATGTTTAACCACCTTAATATCTTGAATTCTTACACTAATGTCTTGAATACAAAATTTAAGGACGTGCTTCTTACCTAGAGTTCTCAATTCTTTAAGTTTAGTGATAATCTTGAGCAACTGTCCAAGTCTCCTAGCAAATTCCTTCCAAACCTCAAGCTTTGATCTCAGTTCTCTCTTGGTATCTCTCTCTCTCTCTCTCTCTCTCTCTCTCTCTCTCTCTCTCTCTCTCACGTTTGGGAGCTCAAAGCTGATTAAGTAAGAGTGTTTTGTAATCTAGAAGCCTTATATAGGCTTGGTTTAGTGTTGGCTAATCAAGTTTGGTTTAAACTAATCAAATTGGCATTATTAATTCTAATTATTTGGTTCCAAATAGATTTCAATTAAACTTACCATAAATTTCTAAAAATTCCAAATAACATATAAACCAAGTCAATTTCGTGATCGAATGCCGATAAGGCTTTAATTCGCATACCGAATCAGAAATACAGATAGATATTTCTACATCAAAAGATATAAGCACAAATAACACAATACACATGCAATTAATATTAGGCATTCTTAATCAAGGATTATAGGCTAATCACAGATCGGGGTTGTTACACCAGATGCATAGAAATTGGACTTGTAAGCTTCATGTAGAATTCTTCTTTTCAATTTCTGTATCACTAGGTACGCAAAGCCTTCCCTGAAATTTCAATACTTGTTCTTTAATAAAGAATCTTGGTCTGGGCTTAGTTTTAAACTCATCACACATTTTCTGTAGAAACTGATCACCTCTCTGTTTCTGTTTATTTAATTTCTTCAATAATAGTTGGTTATGCAGACATTGCTGTCAAAATATTGCCTTACCCATAATATACCACTTCTATCTCGAGTCTGTCTAGATCTTATAGTAGCTCTTTTTGGTCAGTCAACAAACAAGCCAAGGTCCTTGTACTTTTTTTGCTAAGAGCATCAGCCACTGTGTTAGCTTTACTCGTGGTAATGGATTTGCATGTCATAGTCTTTAATCAGTTCAAGCCAATGTCTCTATCTTATATTAAGTTCTTTATGGGTAAAGAAATATTTCAAGGTCCTGTGGTCTATATATACCTCATATTTAGTCCCATATAAGTAGTAGCGCCGAATTTTCAATGCAAATACCACGTGGCAAGTTAAAATCATCTTTGGGTAGTTCTTTTTATGTGGTTTTAGTTGTTGGGATGTGTACACAATCACTTTGCCATTATACATTAAAACACAACCCAAACCTCTATGAAATGCATCACTAAAAATTACAAACACTTCAGTTCCTGATGGTAAGGTAAGAATTGGAGTTGTAGTCAATCTTGTCTTCAGTTCTTGAAATGCGGATTCTGTTTGATCAGTCCACACGAATGGTTCCCCCTTTCGGGTCAATCGTGTCAAAGGCACAACAATTTTTGAGAAGTCTCTGACAAATCTCCAGTAGTAACCTGCCAAACCCATGAAACTACAAATTTCTATTACATTAGTCGGAGTAGGCCAGTTAACAATTGCCTCAATTTTCTATGGGTCAATAGATATCCCATTTCTATTAATAACATGTCCCAAAAATGTAACTTAATTCAACCTAGAATTCACATTTCTTAAGTTTCCCAAATAGTTGTTTCTCCCTGATGTTTTGTAGAATTGTTCTAAGGTGTTGTTCATCAAATCCATGAAAGTTGCAGGTACATTGGTAACTCTGAAAGGCATGACTAAATTCATAATGTCCATACCTAGTTTTCAAAGGCAGATTTCTTTGTGTCTTCAGCTTTAACTTCAATTGATGTATCCCAATCTCAAATCAATTTTTGAAAATACCTGAGCTCCCTGCAACTGGTCAAATAAATCATCAATCAAAGCAAGGGATATTTATTTTTAACAGTTACCTTTGTTGAGTTCTTGGTAATCAATGCATAAACGAAGTGTCCCATCTTTCTTCTTTACAAACAACATAAATACACCCCACGGTGATGTGCTGGTCGAATAAACCCCTATCAAGCAATACCCGCAATTGTATTTCAATTTTTCATTTTAGCAGTTGACATACAGTAGGGAGTTTTAGATATGGGTTGAGTATCGGGCATCATATCAATCACAAATTCAAGTTCTCTATTGACTAACTGTCTAGACAACTCTTCCCGAAACACATCAGAAAAATCTTTCACAAAGGTATATCATCTAAAAAGTATTCAAAGTTTGAACATTCAAAAACCCACGCAAATACCTTGACACCCCTTGTTAATCAGTTTACGTGCTTTCACGGCGAAAATTAGGTATGGTTGGGGAATTACACCCTCTCCCCTCAAAATAAAATTCATTATGTCCTGGTAGTCGGAATATTACATGTTTTGAAGCACATAAATAGTCGCATAATATTTAGACAACCAATCCATACCTAGAATAATATCAAAGTCTAAGGGCAATGAGTCAACATATAATGTAGCATTCTCAAGCAAAATTTCACATACAGGATAAACATGGAACATAACATAGATCCCTTGATGGTGATGACACATAGTATATATCTCAAAGTTTCCAATAGTTTATTAAATCTAGCAACAAATCGCATAGAGGCAAAAGAGTGGATAGACCCCTAATCTATCGAAACATATGCATACTATCTACAAATATAGAGTGTACCTGAGACTATAGTTTCT